>VXBJ01005870.1:160729-187655 GCA_013400055.1 Nycticryphes semicollaris | reverse complement strand
AGAGAGAGAGCTAAAACTTTTTTCTAACTGATCCTCTACGGCTTTTCCCCATAGAAACAAAGAACTTCTGTTCCAGATCACAAGTGCCACTGACACTGGGCAACAGTAATTTTCTCCTCCCTGACAGAGGTTGCTAATAGTCACAGCAACTGTGGGGCCTGTTCGTGGCAACCTTGTTTATTCTTCCTCATTCATTTGCTTTATACATTTCAAACATCTCTATTTAAAGAGGTTCATATTGAGTAAAATACTTCTGTTTCAACATAAGCTCTTCAACACTAATGTATATCAGTAGAGTTAGGAAGTACCTCCCTGCATTTCCTTTCTCAGTTGTCCTACAGATAGATTTCAACTGTTGGCAGCTTCAGCATGTTGCTAGAACAGTTCTTTAGAATTCTGAGGCTATTCTGGAGTAGAAATAATTAAACAGCAGCTAAAAAGTTAAACTACTTTCTTTGCCAATAATTACATTGGTCTGTTCTTTTACAGTTGTACAGGAATGTCACAGCTTTGACATGAACAGCACTATGTGGCAAAAGCATAAATTACACACACCTAGGCCATCTTACAAAAGCCTGCAGATAATTTGTTTGCATGATATGGGAACGTTCCCACCACTCCGGGAGCTGTGCTATGTCCAAGTCAAACAAGCACCACAGAAACAGTGAAACCTTGCTTTCTCTAGATTGACATGTTGAAACTGAGCCTAATACCTTTGGTTTCAGGCTGCAGATTACCCCTCTGCAGCAACATCAGCAGGGTCCCTCTGCCTGGCTGCTTCTTTCCATAAAATGTATAGTAATCATGATCTCTACCTCATGATCAGATTTGTTGACAGAATGTTGTTTGACATACAAAGTGCAAGTGCTGGGGTGTTTGTTTTTTTAAACAAGCTTACTTATGTTCTTCTATATCAAGCACCTTCTATATAGAAGTTTGATAGCTGTACAATTCTCGTTTCTTTGTTAGCATTCCTTTGTTGAAAGTGATAGGTACTACAGGAATGACAGTAAGAGTCTAAAGATCACTTCTGTACTCTTGATTCAGACAATGCAGCCATACACTACACACTGCAGTTTGTGACATTCAACTATAATACACACACAAAACACAGGAACAAGGATACAGGTGTACAGCTAAGATTTGGAGGTAAGTTTTCACTTTGTACTTTGCTATTCCTTTACTGCAATCCTCTTTCTTTCTGCTCTTTTCCTCATATTTATTACGAAGATATTTCTGTATGAAATTTTTATATTAAAAATTTTCCTTTTTTCACTATACTGAATGTCACCTATTGTTTTGCAATTTGTCAAACAAATGTCAGGACAATGGCCTGTTTAGACATCCATGGGTACTTTTCAAAAGTTATTTGCAACAGTTGCCTCAGCCTTTAGCATGCATTGTGGTTTTAAGGCAGCTATCAGTAGGTGAGAACAGGATGCCAGTGACGAATGACTTGCCAAGAAACACGATAACTTACATTGGCCCTAATGACAGCTGGATAAACCAGAAGGGTTTGAGTGTACAAGTTCTCCAGTTGTTGTAGGCCTGAAAGACCACAGAACTCATGTGCCTCACTGCTTTTCTGCTTTTTGTACTTACATTAGCTGGTTCGCTAAAAGTTCTTACCCACAGCTTTGACTTGCTCTATTGTCAAATCTTGCTAAATAGGCTACTACCACAAGATGTTCCACGGCTCAACAGGCACTGCACTTCCACCACTGCTGCTTGCCAGACTTAAACAGAAGTTTGTGGCTTATTGATTCCTCTTGGTTTACTCTCCTAAGTTTAGAAAGGACTCATTCAAATGTTAATTTGGAAAAATAAATAAAGACCAAAGTTTCAAGGGCAAAAAGTTTCCAGAAATCCACATTTCAGATTACTGAAATCTGGTTCATGAACTTGGCAAAGCCGCTGGGATTTACCAAGCTTCTCCTAACGTGAAGCTATCCTGGTTTGCCTGTTCACTTAAATTGGTCCGTAATAATTTCCAAGATACATTTTTACATGCTTGATGATCACAGATCATTACTTCTTTGTACAACCAGAGTGTGTAAACTCAATTCTGCCAAATGCATGCCGACTAAAAAGTACTGATGGAACTAATGCAAGAAAAGTAGCAGGATTTTGTATCAGTTTCAGTTCCCACTGTGTCCTCTCTACAGAGGCAAGTTTGGTAAATGCAGATTTGCTGTATCAGCAAAAGACCACCTGCCACTTGCTGGTCCACCCAGATCTCTGTCCACTCTAGAAAACAATGTTGTGATGGGGCAGAGGTGATTCTGAGGTGCATTATTTAACTTTTATTTACTAATAAATCACTGGGTTTAGTTCCCGTGTTCAACACTTTCTTTGTTTGCACATAGAAAGAAAATCTTAGAGCTTGCAAATAAAACTGTCAACATTTTTAACAGCAATGCATATTATGAAATCACAGAAGATATTTGTTTTTATGCGTGTAAGTGTACACTGAAAAATTAAATATATATGCTAGGGTATTTTTATGAGCCCAGCAAGGTATAAACTATGATTATCCTTCTCTCCAGTAAAGGCTTTGTCCTCAGCCCCTGCTAAAATATTATAACCTCATGGCAAGTTTCTTTAAAAGGAGCAGGCTCAGTAGCTACTCCCAGCTTTGTAACATGTTGTCAGGTTTCATTTGCAATTGTAAGACTGTTTCTTCTGCAGCTGTTTCCTGAAAATGATTTCACAAAGAAATCCTATATTAGGATATTGAAGTTTTTAAAAACATTTTTATACCATTCCAAAGGAGAAATCAACACTAAAACATAAAATAAGGCTGAATATACCCTAGAGCTGAGGAAACTGTATTAGGCTAAATTCAGCTCTGGAATGGCAGATAATACTTGTATATACACAAAGAATTAATTTCTTTCCCGCCCCCCCGCCTCTTAAAATTATTCATTATACATTTCTACAGCCAATTCCCTGTGCTGGATTGCTACTGACTTTTGCTATAAGCAAGATAAGGCTCTGTCAGAGGTGAAGAAATAAAGTACTTCTTGTAACTAACAATCAAGTGAACACTATAATTTAGAAAACATGATAATTTACTCCTAATTTGCATAGTCTTTTAGGCAGTTCACGTGTGTGACAGTGCAAGTGCTTGGTTATTCCAAGGTTTTGGGGGCTTTTTAAAATACTCATGATAGAAAATTTAATCCAGAATTAAAGCTATAAAATGTAAACAATTACAATGAAATCACCCAAATTTGTTAAACAGAAACAGTTCCTTTGTGAGAAGTACAAACCACCGGTGATAAAGTATGGAGTACTGATAGCAAGAGCAAACCAAGGCAATGTAAACATTACCATTAGCTGTTCTGCCATTTTTGCTCAAATATTTATTGATCCACTGATGCTGAAAGTAGGAACAGTTTCTCATTTAATCCTTCTCAAACAATAGGTCTACTGCCTGTACTCTAGAGGCCCCATCATCTCTCTGAGACCAAACTACAAAACTACTGCCTACTCCATTTCACGGTCTCTGTAATTCATAACTATCAATCCTTCATCTTTTCACACCATCTTTAGCAATGCAAAATCTGTGACATACTGGCACGTAAGGTCAAATATAATGGAAAACTAATTTGAATTAACTTGTAAGTAAATAAGAACAGTCAATCTAAAAACTTTCAAGCTCTCCAAAATAGTTTCCTCAACCTCAAAGCTTGTCTCCATACTTCAGTAAAGCAGTATTCTCCTATAACTGAAAGGGTGTAAGAAGAACCTGGGTCATCCAGTGAACCGAAAATACAATCTTAATTCCATCAACCCTGCATATGAAATCAGTGTAACACTCGTGTTTATTTTCCCACAGGAATATGAATTTTTGTAATGCTAGAAGTGAATTACAGATATACATTTAACTGTTGGGAGCAAAAGGTTGCGTCTGAGCTGATTTTTTTTGTTGTTTTTTTTTTTGTTTGTTTGTTTGTTTGTTTTGTTGTTGTTTTTTAAAGATTTTTGAAAGGAACTGAAAAGAAGCAGCAGTAACATTCATCAACCAGTTCCAATCTAATAGCAAGCAGCCACTAGAAGGGATGGTCCTACCCTTTCTTCTTCCTATCAGGATTCATACCCTTGCTCTGGACCAGGTTGAGTGATGAAGCAGACATACAGCAAGTCAGATCAGCTGGCTGCTCTGGCAGAAAATTGTCCCTGGGGAGGGGGTGAAGAAAAAAAAAAAAAAGTTGCTCAAGTAGCTGAATTACTTTAACGTGCAACTTTAGGTCTTCTAGCTCAGATACATGGGATGAGGCACCTGGAGAAAGCAGGAAGAGAGGAAGAAACAGGACTGCCTCTTTCCACAACTCGGTATTTCATTATCTTAGCTGTAATGCAAAACCACATCTGAAAGCACCTTCTTCTCCTCTTATAGGTTTCGATTTGTTACACAGTAGCCTGTCCCTCCACTGAAAAAATAATATGTGAGCAGGTTACAACTGAAAAAAAAAAAAAACTGAGTTAAAAGACAGGGGATTTCCATTAACTACCAGCCTTGCTCTCAAAGGGAAAAGTAAGAGAATCAGCCAAAGCAAAGCCGTATTTCCTATCTTCCTATAGGTCTTGCTGCTAAAAAAAATAATTAGGTGTGCCCATCTTTGTGTAAGTAGCTTCTCATAAAAAAAGCTGTTCTGAGAGAAAAGGGCAACCTAACCTGAAAGCAAAACTCAATGTATAAACGCTCAACACAATTCACCTCCAGGGCACTTCCCAGCGCTCCGCAGCACGAAGACCACAAGCCTCTAATAAAAATTTTTTGTCCCTGTGCGACACCGCTCGAAGGCCCAACACGGGCGCCGGTAATTACCGGACGTTCCCCCTTTCTGCCGGTGGCGGCCCTCTCCGGCCCAACAACACAGGGGCACAAGGCGAGGCACTGCCTAATACAACCACGTAGCGCAAAGCTACGGCGGCCCTTCATCGTGTCGCCACACGTTACCGGCGGCGGCATGGACGGCCCTCCTAGAGAACGACACCATTCTCCACCGTCGCCCCGCTCGTACCTCCCCTCACACGTCGGTAAACGGCCCCGCGCGCACGCGCCCACCAGCCCCTCCCTCGCCGCTTGTTTTGGAGGCGCGCGTGGTCCTCTCCCATTGGCCACCGCGCCCCTCCCGGCCCCGCCCCGCCCCGGCGGACTACTATTCCCGGGATGCCGCGCGGCTGCCGGAGGAGCGGGTGGTTGGGTGACTGTGGTGTGTGACTGCGCGAGAGGTGCGTGTGCGCGCGCCTGTGCTGTGGCGGCAGCGGCCGCAGGAGCGCGCGGGCAGGTTGAGGTGATCGCGGCGCCCCCGCCCGACAGTTCCCATCGGGAGGAGACGTTACCACTGACTGCTGAGCTTCGGGTCGCCCGCCTGTAGGTCTCCTTCCTGTGGCGGCGGCTGCTGCTGCTGCGCGGCAGGGTGAAGGCCGCCCTCCCCCGTCAGCCGAGGCGGGCGGAGCGGCGGCTGCAGCAGCATGAGAGGCGGCGGTGCCGCCGTCCGGAGCAGAGTGGCGAGGGCAGGGTTGGCAACGCCGTTGCTGGTGGTGCTCAGCTGCGTCCTGACAGTGGAGGCCCAGGTAAGAACCCAGCGACGGGTGGGAGGATTTAGCCAGGGTCCCCTCACGATGGGGAGAGGGGACGGAAGGGAGCGTGGCTGGCTGGGGTGCCCCACCGACTGTGGGTAGGGCTACGGAGCCCTGCCTGAGGGGAAGGGGAGCAGAGGTCCTCCCTGTTGTGGGCGCTTCGGCGGCTATGAGGGGAGAGGGCAGTTTGGGGCCATGTCTTATGCAGCCTGCCCGGCGGCGAGGTCTGTGGATCCCTCGGTGAAGTCGGTAGCTCCACATCCTTCCTATTTGATACCCGGTAGTTGCTGCTTGTTGGGGTCACGCCCGGGGCCTCCGGTCTGCGGGTCCCCCCTGCCACAGCCAGGGGAGAAGTTGGTTGACTTGGGAACCATTGCTAGTACCCTTAAATAGCGGTCCAGCTACACCGAGGAGTTATTTAATCTAGGTAATAGAGCTCGCTGTTTGTGGGTTGTTGTATTGAGGAGCCTCTGGGTTGGAACATACCCTTGGCTTCTAGGCAGAAACTTTGGTGTCCTTACGAAGTTCATGAGAAGCCATATGTTCTAATGGTAATATCAGTGTCTGGGCTTAGTTTATGTTTAGATCATGTCTGTTTGCTTGCATTACAGTGCCCTTTTTTCTGTAAAACATCTTCACAACTTAAAAAGGACAAGTGTCTGTAGCTGGGAGTTTGCAATTCATCAGACTTATGACTGTGACTGAAGTAATAGCTGATGTCAAGTAGGGAAAGATTTCATCTGGGCTAAAGACAGAGTGAGTTGATACAGAAATACTATGTCCGTGTAAAGCGAAGTTTTTCTTCTGTATCTGATTATTATTTTTTTTACATTTTCTAAATTCCTGCTTTGTATGGCATGCTATATTGTAAGTGACCATCCAAGGCAGTGACTAGAGTAGTTGAACATAGGTTTTATTGCAGATTTTTTTTTATAAGTTGAGGTTTTCTCAGGTTTAAAAATGTTTTAATTCTTAAAGAAGCCATTAACAAACTGGCATGATTTTCTAATGACACTTGGCAGAGAGATTGGTTGTTGCTATTTCATAAAATCATTACCATATTGTATTCAGAGTTTAAGTACCTAAAGTTTGACTTGTACAAGGAAAAGATAAGCTAACCATTAGTTCTTGGACTTGTGTTACCTATACATTTTCTTTCATTGTGCAGCTATGACAAAGTAAAACATTAAGCAACAAAATAAGGTGTCCCAGGTGGTCTTTTAATTGTTGAAGCAATTAAACTACAGCAACCTGATAACACTAATAAGGTTGTTTGTATGATTGCTTGTTAGTATATGCATTTATTCTGTTATTTCTTAACGTTGAAGTGCTGAATACATTTCTCTTTCCAGATTTCATAAGGAGAAATTGATGTAGGTTGGACATTGACCTTTTCTTCTGAAAGGTTGATTTATCTTGGAGAAGTTAAGTTAGAAGTTTAACATCTCTAGTACAGCTTTGATATCTGTACAGGAACTAAACTACGTTTGACAATACATGGAAATATTTTGATAACCATATTGCAAATGTAGAAGAAATAGTAGCTACTGAATGTCAGATGACTTCTTGAACACAAACTACAGTAGGCTAATGCTTTTAGACTTTATCGTAGAGTTCAAAGTAATCAGCAGATGAAAAGAAAACTTCATGTTTGGTCATTATAATACAAGTTGCGATATCTTACAGTACAACTTGAATGTATTTGTGGACTAAGTTAACTAGTATAGTTCCATTTTAAAAAAGGCAAATACCAATTGTGTGAATAGCAAAGTAGGTCTTGCAATACATAATTTTAACTGTGTAATACACTATTCTTATTTAGATGTCTCCAACTTGAATAAGAAATCACTGGAAGATCCAGGTGTTGGCAAAAAAATTAATTCTGCATGTTCTTAGTGTTCCATCATTACACAAGTGACAGCACTGAAGACTACACCTAGATTAATAAAAAACTTCTGACTGGAGTACTTGAAGCCTATGTTGCTGTTGTATTAGTGTGCTGTGAACCATCTCCACTGATGTGCAGTGTTGGTGTTTCATATGTGCTGTCAAACCATTTTGCAAATTGTGGTTTGGTACAGATACAGCATAGTTTAATTTTAGAGCATGCTTTCCAAGGAAACATTGATTTTTGCTATTTTATGTATACAGGGAGCTAACTGTTCCAGTTCTGAAAAAGTTGTGAAAGAGAAATGGAGAATTTTGTTTGCTTCTTTTTGCTACACTAAATTAACTTTTCTCTTAATTTCTTAGACTATTTCTAGTTTGGGGGGACAGTTTATTTCTGAAACTTCATAACATTCTAAGTAAACTGTACTGCGTTTTGAAAGATGTTCGTAGAATTGAGATTTTTATCAGAGACACCTGGTAAATGAAGGTGTGACCTCCATTAGTTTGCTATCTTAGCTGAATAAAAAGACTGCAGCTTTTTATTTTTCCATGGGAATTTGACACTGAGAGTAACTACTGCATGCTTATTTGAAACATTTTCCCCTGAAAAAGCGTTTTCAGTTTTGCATAGATGGTAAAATATTTTTGTAAGCAGCGAATAGCATCACGAGGTGGTCATCAAAATAGTTTCCTACTCTTTATCTTCTGAGTCCAAAGAAAATTTCTCAGGTCTTTCCTACTGTTTGCAGCTTAATGAATTATTGCTTTTCACATAAGGTTTATCCTGTTTATACAGTTTAATAGTATTTGAGCAGAATGTTCACTTGTCTTTTTGTCTTTTTATATTATAATGAAATGTACTGCTGTATGTTTTGTGATATGGTGTTGCCTGTGAAGACTGCAAAATTAATTTCTGCCTATGTGTAACTGGTAAGAAAACTTGAAAATTTTCATGAAATTATTATAGATTAAAACGCATGGTTTTTTTATTTCCATGAGTATCAATAATAACAAGTTTTGTCTTCTGACTTTGAAGTTGGCAGTCATGTGGACTGTGAGCTTTCTTGGCTTCCTGAAAAATCTGTAATTGCACATATTGTCTTTCCTAGCTGTTTGCTCACGTTTGAGGTTAGATAACATTAACAAAGGCAAGCATAACAGCATGGAAGACTTTGGGTAAAGTAACTTCCCTTAAATGAGTTTTACTTCATTGCCCTATCCACTCCGCAGAATTGTGACAGCCTATTTAGTGCCTCAGGAAAAGTAGGTTCTATCTAAGGTGAATTTTCTAACTAAATACCTTACTGCCATACCCTCACCTCCTTGTTCTCATGGGGGTTTGGGGAAAATCCATTTTCCAGGCCTACCTTAAGCTTCATAAAAGAGTAGAAGCCTACAATTTGGTTTCTAGTGTCTCTCTTGCATCGTTTGGTTATATAAGGGTATCTGTTTTGTAAAGTAGTAGAGTGATTTATCATGCATAAACCAGATTAAATTATTTCATAATCTCATCTATGTGAAATCTGTGGAGAAAAAAACAGCCACAAAATATTTTGACTGCTTTTGTGCATAACCTTTTAATAGTTCTTCTAAGCCCATGCAAGATGTATGGACTTTCCTATTTTATATGCTTTCTAGGCCATCCTGTGTGTCAATGAATTTGTCTGGCTGAAGAAGACTAGTAGTAACAGCAGTGTTTGGTTCTGTTCCCTTAGATATGGTCTAAAGCTTTCAAACTGAAGTTTGAAAGCCCTTTCAAAGATGTTTGCAGTTGTTTAAGAAACTATGCGTAGGAGTAGCTAGTTTAGATTTAATGAAATTTATCATAAAAGTATTCATAGACTCCCACTTTCAGTGTTTTTACTGAAAGACGTGGTCAGGGTCACAGCGGAATTGTTGCTGTAACTTACTCAACTAAGTCCGTTGGGCCTGTCCTTGCTGCAACTTGCTTAGTCCTGCCTTCCTTCTAGAGGTGGTCTTAAGTAGTGCCTCGAGACAGCTTTCTGTCCCAGCACAGGAAGAGGGAACAATCCTTCAGACTAGGTTTCACAGTAGATTTACAGTTTTACAGTATAGGTGCCTGCACCTGTTTTTTCTAGAAGTTATTTGTAGAATTTAACTGTAACTAACTTCTTGGGCACAGAAATACATGTTCCCCTTTCTACCGTGACTCGAAAGAAACTAGGTGGAGTGTTCTTACACTTTGAGAAGAATTATAAGATGACAAATGCATTTTTTAGGCAATTCAATTAATCGGTGTTTGCTAGGAGAATACTTGTATGCTGTTCCGATGTTCTAGTATGTGTTTGTAGTTTGGAAAATCTTGCTGCTTTTTCTGCAGAAGGTTCTATATGCTGAATCTCTCAACAAATTTCAGGGCTGAAATTGTTAATCCGGCTAACATTGATTCAGCATTGCTGAATGAAGCTCATAAAAAGTGCTAAGGTCTGTCATTTTCTGACTTTGAGTGGATAAGGTATGTTCCAGAGTATTTAAACAGTGAGAAATAAGAAACACTAGTTAAATGCAGCTCTATAGCAAATAATTTTTGACTGACATTTTTTCTTTTTAGAGCATTTTTGTGTAGTTTATATTGCATAACTAAAAATAAATTTTTATGTATTTTTAATAGCTCACAGGAGTCCTAGATGATTGTTTATGTGATATAGAAAGCATCGATGACTTCAATACTTTCAAGATCTTCCCCAAAATACAGAAACTGCAAGAACGCGATTACTTCAGATATTACAAGGTACGATTAGAATGGTATTTTCCTGAATAATTTAAATAAAATCCAGAAAATGTAGGGAGGATTACATATCAAATCAACTTATCTATATTAACTTGTCTTTTAGAAGCCCGCAGCTCTTTAATTTGGTTGTAGCAAGTTTTCAGTCCCTGACAGTTAAGTTGGTAATAAGTCATGTTTGCTCTGTTAATCCTGGAGTCAGTGACAGTAATTCATGATCGCTTTCATTTATCTAGTAAGTGGTAATTTTAAAGGTTGAATCTTTGTACTGCTGCATCTGGAAGAGGATTACTTATTAGCAACTTTCTGATAGCTTGCAGTACTTCTAAGAAATGTATGTAATTTGAAATGGAAATAATGCAATGATTTCTTTTCCTGTAGGTTGCTGTCTTAGTTTTGATTTTAGTGTTTGCTATCTAGAGAGCCATTGCTCCTTTGAAAAATAGGTAGAAATACTCAATTTCCATGTAGTATTTCATATCACTTTTTTATGACTTTCTAATACAAAGGAAAAAAAATGTTTAATCTGATGAGCAAAGAAAGACTATGTATCCTGGTACTTCTGGTTTCAGGTACGCTTAACTCGAAAATAAAGTCGCATTTTGCCTAAGCTAATCAAATAGTTGCCTGCCACTGGAAAAAGGAGGTTCCACTCCTTTAAGGCAGATCATCCTGCCTTCTCAGCTTGTCCCTACTTCTAGCTCTTGGGCTTGTCTGCATTAGGCCAATGCATCACTTCTTAACCTGGTACATTTTTAGTTTAGGTGTTTGATTTGAAGGGGGGTTGGGGTTGTGTTTTTGTTCTTTTTTTACTTTCCAGGATGTAGCAAGTTATCTAGCTGATCTGGAATCAGACAAGTATTAAAGTCATGCAAGATGCAGTTATGAATGTGAGGAAGGAGAAAAAGTGGTAGAATCTTCCCTTTGTACTCTGAGTGAGCAGTAATGTGTAACATCACCCTGAATCTCCTCCTGCTACATGATACAGTTCTAACTTCACTCTTCAGGAGAAACAAGATATGTGCAACTTCAGTGATAATGCATCACATAATAGTGGTAATTAGATTCTCCAGAGGCAACAGAGAGATACAAACCAAAGTATTTGAAGACGAGGAGCAACAGTTATACAAGGCTTTATACAACATTAAGTTCATCTGTCAAATTTAGAGCTAATCTTCATTTCAACAGCAGTTCTGCAGATCATATTTTAATAGCATGTTGTAATCCTACCTCTTTCATCCTCATCTTCCTAATAGATGGGTGATTGCAAGAGCCAGTATGCAGTCCACCCATCATCAGATATTACTTAGCACTTCCATTTGTGACAGGGAAGAATTTGTGTTGAACAAGCAAACTGAGTAAGTCAGAACATTTTTCACCCCATTCCCCTCTAAATAAACAACAGTTTTTTTTATGTCCCTGCACAGAATCACAGAACTACATTAAACACATAGGTGGATGTGGAAATTGTGATGGTAGGCCAAAATCATCTAGGTCAGCTACAGCATAGCTAAATACTGCATGAGCATAGGGGGAGTGTACTTGTTTTGAGAGTGAAAACACTCCTACTCTGAAGTAATTTAATTTGGAATAAGAATTTGGATCGTGAACTTTTGTAGCTACAGTCACAGTAATCCTATTGTGTTACTAGCTCAATAGCCATAAAAGAACTCAAACATTGACCTATAATACTGAGTGGAGTAGCTAGTTTTTATTTAAAGGCCAAAGGAAAGACGCTATTTAAAGGATTGCTGAAATTGTGGTAGGTGGTTTCTATGTAGTGGAACAATTCTTAATGAAAGAAATAAAGGAATAAAAAATGTTGTCTCTATAGTTTTATACATCATAATACTGATTAAAGTGCAAGTTCTATACAACCTCAGTCTATCTCACAAGTGTGTGTGTGTGTGTTTTTGGTTTTTAGTGCTCTTGAATCATTCTCAGACTAGTACCTCTTGATTTTCAGGTGTTCTTTCTGAATTAATCTGCAGGTTAGACGGCAGGATTCCTTTATTTATAGTGTTTCTCTGTGTATGAACAGTGACTGCCTAGTTACCTGTATCTTCCAAAGTGTGCTATCTCCAGTTTACTTTGAAGAAGGGTGTAGTCTGTGTTAGATGGTTTGGGGTTTTTTGGTAGAAATTGATAGGAGGGGCATGTTTTATATAATAGCTCTTGTTGTGAAGGTGATAGAAAATGTAACACTGGTTTTGTGCTTCATCTAAGAAGATGAATGAACAAGTACAAAAGATTTTAAAACTTTAAGGTTTTTTTTTTTCTAGGGTTGGTGTTTGTGGATTGGAGAGAGGAGGTGGGGTGGGAAAATTAACCTACAATCTCTGCTTTTTAGTGTATCTGTGCTAGCATGGCTTGAACTGTAACTAGAAGGCAGTTGTCATCACTCCTAAGAAGTTGTTCCATCTGCTTAATGTCCGATTAAGTTGTTTTAACTGAAGAATCTTGTTAATATTTTAAAGCGGAATTTATAATTCCTAGTCATGCTGAATAAGTAAATCAAAACAGAAACCTGGAAAGCAGTCTTTCTGGCAGATCTTATGCAGCAGTTAACTTTGTGTGCATATTTTGAAAATACAGAAGGAACTTGCTGAAAGGTTTGGTAGAAGAATGTAGTATAATAAAGGGCAGTTGAGCGAGTCAAACAGTAAGTTTTGCTCTTTGGGGATCTCTCGTGGTATTGATAGAACATTTGAAGAGGGAGTTAATTTTATTTTGCCTTACTTGCATACGTAGTACCACAGAACAATTTATCCTTCAAGTGTTAAAGGTTGTTTCTTTATTTCTGGTACATAGTTTTGATTTTTCTTAGCTGTCAAAATTAAGACAATAGACTGGAGGGAGACTAAAATCTGGCTATCATTCATCTCAGATTTTTCATATTGTATCTGCCTTGTATCAGAGACACATTGATTATGCTTGGTATACTATGTATAATGCTGGGGGGAAAAACTGAATTTGACTATTTTTTTGTTGTTGTTCTTGTAAAGTTGCTGGAGCTCTGGTTTGTCAATTCAGTGAATGTAGCCATTGGGCTTCTATTACTTTATTTCTCCTGACCCTGAAACAGGCCACTTAAAGCAAATCGCTGATCCAGTATAAATGTACTCTGCCAGTTAAATGTGTTCAAAGCATAAAGTGTGTTTTGTGGAGTTTTCATTTTTTTTAATGGAATAATTATTCAAGATGACTCAGTGATTTCAGTTTTTCTCCAAAATAAAAGATTGAGCTTTTTTTTCCTCTTATCATAGCAGGAAGCCTTCAGCTACCACATGCAGTGGACTCCCAAGTTCATCAGAGCCTGGCATTTATAGTTCAGTTGCCAATTTTTGCACAAGGGGCTGCTCTGGCACTACTGTATGAGACATTTAAGCTTTGTTTCCTGTCTGTTTCTCCTTATGTAAAGTGAAATTACAGGATATAAATTACATTAATTAGAAAAATATTCCTACATATAAGGAGAAGACTAAATTGGTGAAGCTTTTAGTCTCAATCTTTTAACATTAGGTATAGCAAGAATATTGTTCTTTAGAGTGTGTCACTTTTAGTTTACTGTATAACTTGTATGTATTATTTTCCATAAGCTAACATAAGGATTAGCTTTCTGATTTAAGATTTATTAATTTAAATATTTTTTTATAAGCATATTTATAATTCACAAATTTTTGTGTTGAAACTGGTCTAGGACCTGATCCCATGCTTGGGGTATCAGGCTAAATTTTGCAGTGCTTGTTACAGAACTCTTACTGTGTCTGACTACAGAATAAAATTCAACATCTTCAACAGCTTCAAACAAGAAGTGATGCATCAAATCATTCAAGGTGTAGGTTCTTGCCTATAGGTAGTGACTTCAGTTGAATATCTTTGTGATTAGTATTTATCATCTGAAGAAAACTAGTATGACGTGCTAAAGGTAAAGAAAAGAATAAGTAATTTTTATGTGGATTTTTTAATTACTTTGAAAGTTTGAAAACTGACCTTTTACCTGAAAAATAGTGGCTGCTACTGAGGATATTTTTATTTTTTTTTAATTTTATTTGTAATGTTATAGTTAAAAGATGATGTACTTCTGCAGGGTTTCTGCAGTCCTTCAATTTAGGACTGATGAGATTGAAGTGTTTTTTTTGTTATTTTTTTTTTAAATCACTACTGTTCTTTGGTATATATAAGGTTAATGTAAAGGAAAGCTGTGATTTTTACTTTGCTTTTCTCCACTGAGTTTCACATTGACAATCCAAGTGAAATGTAGTAAGGTGTTTGAATCTTTTGCCCTGTATTTGAGACGAGTATATGTGGTACTCCCTGCCTTGATTGTGCCATTTGAGGACAAATAGGAGCACTAATCGTCACAGGGCTTGTTGGTAATGTTTCTGGAGTGGTTTCTCTTCACTATGTATATTTGTACCATATCAGCTGTCTAATTTGAGTATCATTATGATACTCATTCTTCCGTGACTAGTTAAGATGTGCAGTAATGATTGCCTGTTTTTATTGCTTGAAATCTGAAATCATTCAAGTGCTTACTTCAATCAGTATACTTGTGCACTAGTCTGTTCTCCATCAAATGTATGTTATTGATCAGTGTAGTAAAAATGCAGCTGATTTTAAATACAGCCACTTAAGAGCTGCATGTGCCTGAATTGCCGCCTTTTTAACTTCAAAACAGTAAATAAATTTTATTATATTAGTGATGAGAGATTTAATGTGCTAAAATATACTATGGGTTTGTGCCTGCTGGAGACCGTTATCACTAACAACTTTGCTGCAGCAAGCTTCAGCTTATACTCAGAGGGGAAGTAGTTAAAAGAAATTAACCAACCATACCCCTACGAACCCCTCACCAGACATAAAGTACTAAATTTAACCCTTTTTCCTTGTATCTTCTCCTTTAATTTGAAATGTTTTCTTGAGAGCTCTTTCTTTTAAAATTGCCTTATGTAAGTATTGATTGTAAACTTTTGGGTTTGTATGTTTAGGTGAACCTGAAGAGACCATGCCCATTTTGGGCTGACGATGGCCATTGTTCTATCAAAGATTGTCATGTAGAGCCTTGTCCTGAGGTATGGATCAAATAATATGAACTAGAGAAAGGTTGTCTGGTTAAAAAGTGTGCTAATTTGCAGTGACTAATACTATGCTAATACTTATTAATAAGAAGTTAAATTTAAATGAGAGTGATAATAAAATTGTTTTCCATTTTAAAAGAAGAAATAACACCAAAATATTTTAAGGTCTTAGTCAATTTATCAATAAAGCAAATGACTTTATGAATAAGTCTCTTCTAAGCTCTAGCACTGGTTCAGATAGAAGATGTTAAGAAGGTAAAGGAACAAGTTAATTATTTAAAAACAAATTTGTTTTGTCTTCTGTAGGAATGATATTTAATTTGTAGATTTTAATCTGGCATAATTTCTATGAACAGCCTAAAATATGTGATTTATTTCTTGTTTTTAGAGCAAAATACCTGTTGGGATTAAAGCTGGGAGCTCTAATAAAGTAAGTAGTTGCTTACTTTCTAAGTTCTTTCTAATTTTATTTTTAATTTAATTCCAAGAAGGATTACCAGAGGTAGCTGAGAGGAATACTTCATTGTGAATTGATTTTTATTTTTTTTTTTTTTGTGTTCTGCTGTTATAAAGAGTGCAGGCAAGAGTGTCCAAGCTTTAGCTGAAGAAGTTTGATTCCTTTCATACATATATTGGTAAGCTAACTCTGAAGTTAAGTGTGCCTCTTGTAAAGGTTTTTTAGTGATCAGAGAAGAGACATCTTTCTCACTGCCATGATTTAAACGTCAGTCATCCACTGTTTCAGCACAAGCAGCAGTAGTTGTTTTGGGAAAACTTTGGCACTATTTCTGGTAGAAGCTGTTGAGATTTGGCTGGATCTTGCCAGTTTTCTTTTTCATTGACTTTGTTCTATTTCAAACTTGATTGTAGTGAAACTGACTCTTGAAATACCATAAGACCTCCTAAAGAGGCATTTTAAGCCTTTAAATACTGTTTCAGAAGGGATTCTTCTGGTAGGCATTTGAGTTTCCTGACTGGTTAATCTTAAGAGCCCTAAGTAAGATGTTAATTAGTAGCCAAAGAGTATGCTATTCTTAAGATATTTCACATGAGCATGTTGAATTGGACTTCGGAAGTGAAAAATCAGCCACTTTCTGCTTTCACCACAAGAAAGAAACTGGGACAACTTCTTTGGGAAGCTCTTATTTGCTAGTACATTTGCTACAGTTGTTTCCTTTGAATTGCCTTGTATGTTGTTGCAACCAGCTGCAGTTCTGCACCTTTGATCTGTAGTAGAACAAAGCCACTAATACCTGCTGCTTCTCTGTCAGAAAACAAAATGTTTCTGCAGGAAAATTGTAATGAGGACTGACATAAATCTTAAGAATGCCATTTTCATACTTCTGATTCAGTTAAAGATCTTTCTTGGAGCCAACTAAAATTTGTCAATCTTGTGTAATATCTGTTTCAAGGAAACATCAAGCTCCTCTTAGTATGAATGTTTTGTTAGAAGGATTATGCAGGTACTGCGCTATTAGCCTGTACTCATTCCATTTGGAAAAGTCCTGCCTCTTGTGGACTACCCTTAAAATACTGATTTTTCCTTTGTTTCCTCTGGGGACATACTTGTCCGCTTTCCTGTTTTCATCCTGAATAGCGTCTGTCTTGGAAAGATGAAAACAACCAAAGGCATATTTTTAATAAAGAGACCTATAATCTCATGAGTAGATATACTCAGGGTAGTATCCTCTGTAGAAGTTTTCTGTGGTCTAATGCTTGACTTCTGTGCAGTTTCCTGTTGTCCTTATCTCCTAATGTAGATGAGCTTGTAAATTTCTTCCTTTATTTAGGCTTCAGTATTTTTTGTTTGTTTGCTGAACCATAGAGAGAGAGAACGGTTCTTCTTTTGAAAGCTCATCTACCTACAATGACTAGGTTTATATTTGCACAGCTTCCCCACAGAAGTGCAGTGGAGTATCTCTTCTTAATTCTTGGCATCAACATAAGCTTTTTGAAATGGTGCTGGAGAGGCACAAAGAATTCCCTTTCTATAGTCCTGTTTCATCTGAGAGGTGAACAAACTTTGAGGGGCTAGATGTTAAAGAATTGTCGTGACAGCTTCTGTATTAATTTTTGAGGCAAGGAACAGGATGCAGTAACTCAAGATTACAACATTTAACTTAGTATTTTACTTCCTGCCCACCTCTTTTCTGTTAACTGCTAGAAACTGCTCTTAGGAGATCCTGCCTTGGCAGGAACACATACTTTGTCCTTATCTGGTCAGTGGTTGCAGAGCACTGATCTAATAGCTGTTGCTGTTAAACAAAGAAGAATAATGAAGTCTGGGAATATGTTTTGAGACTTGAATGTTGGTTCTGTTTGAAACCTTAAAGTTAGGATGACAGTAACTTTTTCACTTCAGGGTAGGGATTGGTTTGCAGTTCTAGACATGCAGAATGTTTACTTCAGCATCTCGGTATGTTATTTCAGCAGTGTCTGTTTCATTCTAGGTCAGATCCATTCCTTGTTCAGATTTTTCCATTTAACTTCCATATGATGCTAAAGAATGAGCTTCACACCTGGCATATCCAAGAAAATTGAGTGAGAAGTTCTACGTAGAGTAATTATTTATGAGCAATGCCCCTAACAGGGTTTAAACTATTTGGGTTTTTCAGCCTCTTTAACTTGTTTGGTCTTCATTAGGTTTGGCTGTTTTTCCTTGTATTGGTTCTGGCAAATGTATTTTTAAAGGAAGTCATCTTGCTTACTCATCTGGACGGTTCTAATGAAATCCTTTATTTTTTGACAATTTTTGTGGTATGTATTGTGGTGGCCCTTTGCTTCTGTCTTTATCAGCACAACTGGACCCTGGATCACAGGATCAAGTAGTTAGAAGATGTTGTACCCACCGGTAGTGGAGGAAGGGCTTGTCTGCAGCCTCGTGTAAAGGCTCAACCCACGCACAGCTGTGGGCCTGAATGGAATCCACCCCAGGGTGTTAAAAGAAGTGGCTGACATTGTTGCAAGGCCACTGTTTATTATCTTGGAAAAAGCGTGGGCATCAGGGGATATCCATGATGACTGGAAGAGGGCAAATGTCACACCCATCTATGAGGGCCCAAAAGAGGAGCCAGGAAACCACAGACTCATTAGTCTTACTTGAGTCCCTGGGAAAGTAATGGAACAAGTCCTCCTAGAAACGATTACAAACTAAATAGAGCAGATGACTAGAAAAAAACAACAGGGATTTACCAAAGGCAAGTCATGCCATACTAAGCTGATTGCCTTCTACAATAAAATAACATCTTCTGTCAACATGGGAAGAGCAGTGGATGTAATTTCCCTGGACTTCAGCAAAGTGTTTGATACTGTTTCCCAAAGCCTTCTCCTGGACAAACTGGCAATTTGAAGATTGGATGGGTGGTCTGCAATATGGCTGGGAAACTGGCTGACAGGTGGCACCCAGAAGGTGCTAAGCAATGTTTTTAACTCAGGCTGGAAGCCTGTCGTGTATGATGTCTCTGAGGGGATCAATACAGAGTGCTGTGCTGTTCAGCGTGCTCATAAATGGTCTGGATGCTGGGATTGAAAGCACCCTTACCAAGCTTGCTGGTGACACCAAACTGGCTGATGAGGTGGGTGTGCTAGATAAAGAGCCTTCTTACAGAGAAACCTGAACAGGCTAGAAGAGCTAGCTAGCCAGAACAAGATGAAGTTTAACAAAGACAAAATCAATGTCCTGTGTCTGGGGCAACATAACTAGAGAGCCCAGAACAGGCTAGGATCAGTGTGTCTGGGGAGCAGCCTTGCTGAAAGGAACCTGGGGGTCCTGATGGACATCAGGCTGAAAGACTTAGCAGTGTTCCGTGGCAGCAACAAAGGCATGTTTAGTCCTGGGCTGTATTTGCAAGGGCATTACTGGCAGAGATGGACATGGGATAATCCCGTATTTGTCAGGGTGCACTTGGAATACTGTGTCTGGTTCTGGTCTCCACAATGCAAAAAAGATGTGGACAGACTAGAGGGGGTCCAAAGGGACCGTGAAGATGGTCAAAGGGCTACACAACCTGCCCTGTGAGGGAAGACTGAGTGAGTTAGGCTTTTTCTTCCTGGAGACCCCATTGCAGTGTTCCAGTAGTTAAAGGGTGGCTGCAAAGAGGACAGAGGCGCTCTCTCCTATCAAGACATCACACAGAGAAGACATGGGGCAATGGGTAAAAGAGGCTTCATCTTGATATAAGAAATGTTTTACAGTAACACCAATCAAATGCTGGAACAATCTCCCCAAGGAGGTGGTAGAGTCCCTAATCACTGGAGGTTTTCAAAATGTGTCTGGGCAGGGTGCTAGTTAATCTCATCCAGGCTCCCTTTCCTACAACAGATTGGACCAGATGATCTTTCCAGGTCTCTGTTGTATGATTCTGGGATGTGCACGCACTGCAGATAAGAAACTGCAACTTTCCTAAATTCATGCAGGAAATAACAGGAGTTTTGCATGTGGACCACAAGTCTGTCCTCAGAAATGAATTAGTCTTTCTTGTAAAATTTATCAAGTTATTACTGTTTGGAATTTCTAAAGGGATGACCAAAGCCTTTAGCTTATGTTTTTATTTTGAGCTGATTTTAGATATTAATCTTTCATATCATTATGTATGTGCCCTAGAGTGAAGGGAAGCCACCAGTTTAGTTTTGTATAAGCTGTCAGTTGCTTAATGTCAAATCATTTTCTGTATTTCTTAAGGACTGTGATAAGGTAGAAACCTGCGTAAACCTAAGCTGCAGTATGGAAAAGGAAACACACATACACACAAAAAACCCAACCCAAAAGAGAGGAAATTTGGTTTGTTGCTTTTTTAAGTGAGCACTGATGCTATCTACTATGTTCCAAAACTATTAGAGGGATTTTTTGAGCTCTGAGCTGACTGATTTAACAATTTCCCCGCTGACATAACCATATCATTGAAGAATAGTACAATTTAATCTTTAATTCTTCAAATGTTTTCCTTAGAAGTATTCTAACAGTAAGAGTCTATTTTAGTGGATTACCTTTTTTTAAAAATACTGTAGAATCAGAATTCAGCTGAAATATTTCAGTTCTGGCTTTAATAAAATAAAAATCTAAGGTCGGCTTGAAAAGCCTCACTTCTGGATCTGTGTGTGTCTAAAGCGTGCTACTGAATAGGACTAAATGAAATATAAGGGGAAAACTGATATATTTTCTTACTGAAATGACTAAGAAACTTGGGCTATAATTATGTTTGTGAAATATAAGGTGTCTTTATAGATGGGACACTGCTTGTCTCCCGGTTTTCTTTTACAATGATGTAGCTAAGTATATGAAACACTTTAGAACTCCATTTAATTAAAAAAAAAAAATTGGGGGGTTTGCCTTACTTTTTAGCTGAATTTTTTGTGGTAGTTAAATCCACAGAGTGAAATTAACCTGATGTAATTAAATAAAGTAAAATGGAAATAAGAAGTGGCCCTGAGGGTTTTCCCTGATGCTCTTCTGCTAAACCTGGAAATAACCTTTCACGGCACCTGTTCTCAGAGGATTTTATGTAATGCATTTGCATATTAAATATGAACTTTCTTACAGTATTCAAAAGCGGCAAATAATTCCAAAGAATTGGAAGACTGTGAGCAAGCTAACAAACTGGGAGCAGTTAACAGTACCTTAAGGTATGCTGTCATTTACAATAGTACAAAAATAGTAACGAAGGAGCATTCCATTTTGTCTCTCTCGTTTCTGCAATGTGCTGGTGTTTGTTCTCCATTCTTTCTGTAGCCCATTAGAAAGAAAATGTGAGATGATGCAAGAACATCTGAAGGTAAAGGTGTTAAGTGATAAGTAGGCTTTTTTTTTTTTTTTCCCCAAAAAGTACGCTTTGATATGATTTGGAAGAGGTATCTTACAGCATCAAGAGCTGGAGGAAACTTGCAAGTAAACCCACCTTTTTTTTTCTGCTTTTTACCAGTATCAGTCTTTGTTCTTGATGACTGTGCTGGATAAAGGGATTCTGTCCTGCTCTGTCCCTCTGTTACACTGATTTGCCTGTTTGTGATCATTCAGTGAACCAGATCAGGGAGCTTATGAGTTACTTCTATTGCTGGCAAAGTTATTTTTAGCTTGCATCAATTCCCTGATCTTGCTTATTGCACGGCACAGTCAAGGTTGCTTGGGAGGAATTCTGCAGGTTGGTGTTGCCCCTGAATAGGAAAGTGTGTGGAACACAACTTAGAAAAACTTGCATTCTACCAGACTCCTTAGCTCTGAAAACCAGAAATAGTAAACTCAATTCTTTACTTTTGATGGAGAGGTGTGGTGTCTGTAGCCATAAGTTTCAGCAGTTCTACCTGGTAAAGATGTTGAAACTCTTTCCTGTCGTGTGACAAGATGGAACTGCCTGGTGTGCACTGTTTTAGGCCCATCTAGGTAGAGCCCTCATCCGATATTTTTTTTAGGGGAAATAAGAAACTACTAACCCTTCCATTCTTATAAGGGGAAAAAAAAAATTATATTGAGTACATGTATAGAGAGCTAAAGGGAATGTCTTTTGTGAGAGCAGGATGGATGATTAAAGTTGGGAGAGGGCAGGTAATGGATCCTGCAAGTGGCAGGAAGAGTTTGTGCTTTGTAGGCAAAGCTCTGCATTCTCTGCCTAGCAGTGCATCAGCCCCGTGGTTTTGGGTTATTTTCCTTTATCAACTGCAGTTGTGATTATCAAATCTTGCCTGCTAGTAATTAATGGAGAAGTTCCTCATCTAAGGCCAAATACAAAGTCTCCTGTAGTGATTTGGCAGAATATTAGAAATGCATATCTTGTTACAAAATTGCCACTGTTTGTAGAATTGCACTAGTACTAATTTGATCAAACGGGATAGGCTGCTTTTGCTAGTTCAAGGTGCTTCACTGCATCCTAGAGCAGAGTTCCCAATCTTAACTTTGCTTATGTTTCGCTGTCAGTAGCGTGGCATCAGCAGCTCCATGGTGCACGTGTGCATGAAAGAAAGCATTCAGCTTTTGGCACTGTGTTTTGTAGTGTAGGAGCTTCAAAGCACTTGTCTCTGGTACAGCACACCTTTGAAAATGCTAAGGGGCACAGAATACCATTATTAGTTAAAAGTCTAAAGACAAATCACGCTCATAGATTCATTTAGCTTGGAAGGGGCATGCAACCCCCCAGTAAAAGCAAGGCTAACTATTGTAGATCTTGTTCAAAGTACAGGTTAAGAAAATATGACAATTCCCCCCACGCCTGCAGGTGACAGTTGCTAAAATAGTACTTTGAAAAGTGTTTAAAGATGTATGTTTTGAAAGTATTTTACCAAGCTCTTTCTGAAGAAAGAAAAGTCACTGCCAGAGCACAGTTTGTTCAAATAATGATGGTGAAATATTTCTTGCTGTCTGACATTAAAATGACTCTTTAAAGCATTGCAGTTACTTTTTAAAGTATTGCCTGCTTGAATCTCTGTGCTGCTAGCAAGTGGTAACTCCATATATTCTCAAGTGTCACGTACTGTAATTCAGAATTCAGTTCCAAGTTAACCACTATGTGGATTGTGGTTTTTTTGATAGCTCTTATTGATGTTGTTTGTTTAAAAGTTTAAAATCAAATGTATTTTCTTCTCCCCAGTAACCAAAGTAAGGAGGCTTTCATTGACTGGGCAAGATACGATGATTCACAGGATCACTTTTGTGAACTTGATGGTAAAAATGTTTAAGCTTTTTCAGAGTGTTTGTTTTATTTGCTGTCTATTAAACACAAAAGCATATAGTTTCCCTGCAAATAACTATTTTTACAAAGTTTTAATTTTGTGCTAAATGGAGATGTGGTGGTTCATATAATTTTACATGCAAAGACTGCAATGTTTTACATGGAGCATTTGATAGTTGACACAGTGCACATTCACTGTGACCCCCGATTAGTATACTGGACAGGAGACTTATGGAATTAAAGGAGGAGGTAAATAGGAGAAGTTTAGCGTATATATTCTTTAAAAAGCTGCCTCTCACAAAAGAGTTGCACCTAGCACAAATACTAGACAAATTACTTGCACCTGATTAACTTTTTTACTGTTTTATTTTTTGTTGCTATTCTACTGTCTGTGCTTAGACTGAATTTGTTCCTCTTCCAGCCAGCCTTGCTGTGTTTCCAAATGATCTATGCACTAAATTCATTCTTATTTGCAAAAACTTTCTTATTGCTAAATCATTAGAATACTAGATTGTGTCTTCCCTCTGCTCTACACATGTGAATCCTTTTACTTGCTTGTCACATTCAAAGCTCAAAGGAGTGTTTTTCAGATGACCATGAGAATTGCCAAGCTCAGGAATGACTGCTGAAGGCCTTTCTAATAAATACCTTAGAAAGTGTTCTATGCTAGGAAGATTCAGGGCATAATGTTTTAATCTAGCTTTAGGCTGAGAAAGTAGCAGCTTTAGTGGATAGTTGGATGTATCAACTGTAGTTCTCTTTCAGCACTTCTGCTGAGTCTTATGTGTGGAAAATTTTCTGTATGTATGTATCTGTAATAAATACTCGGCGAGTGTAACCGTAGATGTGAGCTGTTATATGCAGGAAGCTGCTGGTGTCTCTGGCTGCCTACTTAGGAGGATTCAGTTGGTGAAGGCATAGTTAAGGAGCATCTCTTCTAGAAGTAATATCAATTTAATTAGTTCCTGATTCTACCTCTGTCTCTCCTTACATCATGCCCTGTTGAAGGAGGATGTGCTGTACTGCTCCCAGCTGTGTTCTTCCAGTACTTGCTTTTTTTTTTTTTGCTGCCTGCATGGTAAGCTGATTCAGTTTACTTGAACAGCAGGAAAATAAGTTGACATCTCTCTCCCATCTCCCGGATTGTTGTGATGGAACTGGCTTATCAGGTGAGTTTGGGAGCTGGAGCAGGGAGAGGTGAGAGAATAATTTTACTTGGGGCAAGTAGAAACTCTTGTTCTCATCCTCTCCTTTCTTCTTGGTGGTGAGAGAGCTCCTAATTCCTTCAACTGTAGCACGAAGCTCTATCATCAGTTTTGCTTTTCACTACCTTTTTAGTGGGCTTAATGATAAACTAGATAAGGGAATTGATCTAGCTGAAAAAAACTTCATAACCTAGGTCAGCTTTCTGTACTTCTGTTGCGCTGCCTCGTAGACTCAGTTGTATATGGGTAACAAGTAGAAGTGGAGACCTGAAGTGACCAGGAAGTGTAGGAACTGTTAAGTGTAGGTTAGCCATGTCATCAAAGAAATAAGTAAAGCTGTTATTTGACTTTGTCCCATCTGGCACTCACTGTGTTGCGTGTCTTGTGTCTGTCTCTTCTTTGTTTTTGCTACTACTGCTGAAGCAATGCTTAACTGCTTGTGCAGAGTCATCTCTTCTTTTTAGAGCAGTTTTCACTCCCTGTTTCTGTGCCTTTTTTTGACACCTGAGGAAACACCCGGTGGCACTGCTTGGCCTGTTCCTATGAATAAGCCTCTGGACTACTGGCTTGTATTGTATGTGGATTTTCTTAACCAAGAGTTGCTCTTAGCCTAGAGTTTCAAAGAAAAGGGATTCTTCCTGCTTTTTACTGGTCGTAGCTCAAAACTTAAGTTTCTATTCCTACAGAGTTTTCTCAGAGAGAGTACTGTTTCACAACTTCCTTTGAGTGTATTGCCTGACTTGGTGGTGAGCTTTAGAGATGAGGGTATAACTTGTTGAAATGCTGCATAAATAACATGTTTCTTGCCATAACGAACAGAGCACTCTGAAATATGCTGACAGTTTGTTCAGTTGAGCAATGTGACGCAGACTTTCTACCAGTATACAGGCATATTTGAGGAAAAAGGGGGTTTGGCTAATAAATATACAATACGTACCAACTACAAAGTACACTTCTTTGACCTTGTCTTTATTAAGAAGCCCCTGTAGCAATATACCCATTTCAAACAAGCAACACTCCCAGCCAAATACTGCTGGACAAAAAAACCCTGAAGTTGAAGCCCATGTAAAACAAAACACT
This sequence comes from Nycticryphes semicollaris, assembly GCA_013400055.1. Lineage (NCBI taxonomy): Eukaryota > Metazoa > Chordata > Aves > Charadriiformes > Rostratulidae > Nycticryphes > Nycticryphes semicollaris. Next base: position 162,400 of record VXBJ01005870.1, on the reverse strand, counting down.
GTTCATGCCTTAGCACAAGGTGAGAGAACACCTTGTGTAACAAGTGTTATTGTGGAGTTGAAGCAACGCAGAGTGTGTTCAGAGACTGTAGAAATTATGGCCACACAAGAGACTTTGGAATAAACTATATACTTTTAAGCTTTCTATTTAGTGTGTATATTGCTGTATTTTTATGCACAAGACATAATCCAACCGGAGGACAGAATAGTGTTATATGAGACTTATTTATATCTAGTTCTGTGTGACTTCTTTTACATTGAATCTTTTTTTAAATGACCAATTAGAATGTGTGACAAAAGGTTTCTCATTTAGATGAGAGATCTCCGGATGCGCAGTACGTGGATTTGCTGCTGAATCCAGAACGTTACACTGGATACAAGGGTCCTTCTGCTTGGAGAGTGTGGAACAGCATCTACGAAGAAAATTGCTTCAAGTAATTGGGAGGGAGAGGAAGCCTATTTCTTATACCTGTGCTTCAGTTGAGCTTAACACTGATATTTGTGTTTTCTAACTTATTTTCTAGGCCTCGATCTGTCTATCGTCCTTTAAATCCACTGGCGCCTAGTAGGGGTGGGTCTTGCCTCTTTTATTTTCTAATGCAGTTCTTTTAACATAGTGGTGATTGCAGTACAAGTGATACAGAGTAATCTGCAGTCTGTAGGTTTGCTTTCTGCTTTGGTAGTTTCCTGTGTAGAAGTAGCTGTCCATTTTCAGTAATTTGGTTTTACATACATATTTAATCTTATGCATCTGAATAGGCTTATTAATGTCAGAGGAGCTAACACAAAAACTGAAGTAAATCTCAAACTGTTCAGTAACTTTCACAATAATTTTCCAGTGAGGATGAGAAGGAGTTAAAGTTCAACAAAAATTTCAGCACTCTTGTATTTCCTAGAGTGGAAATTCTTTTTTTCCTAGAGTGTTTAATCACTTTAGCTCAGTCATCCTAGTGTAATGTAGCTGTACATTTTCCATCCATAATATTTAGTGTCTTTACAAATGTACCAATAATGCCACTATTTGAAGAAAGAGCGGATACTGAGGAAGTCTCAGTTATCTGTAAGAATGTTTAAAAAGAAAGTATGTCAATTATTTGGATTTGTTTTAAGTTTTCAAATTTAAATTGAAAACTATAACCTGATGTTCCAAAGGAATCCGCTTTCCCCTGTCAGCGTGTCTCATTTCCCTTAAAAATTAACAATTAGCCAATAGATTAAGTTACAAAACGCACCACACATTAGAAAATCCAGATAGCTTTCCATAATCATAAATATTGAGATAGTCTATTACTTGTATACACAAATAAAAAGAACTGTAAGAACAGTTTAACTCGGGGATCAGGATTTCAGAAAGGAGCACTGCTCAGATTGTTAAATAATGTGAACTGAAGAAGGCAACTTCCTAATCATCTTTCTGAAGCTGAAATGTACTTTTCAAGAACATGTAAATCAACTGCTACTAAGATTTCAGAGTCTTAGTGACATTCATTCTTACAATGTGCTCAGTCTCAGGTGGTGTTGAGGAAAAGGAAGAGGATGGAAAGTAGCTTTATTTTGTTGTAGATGAAAATAAGGCTTTTTTGCACTTTTTCAGTGTTTGTAGTAAAGCCTGTGTTTCATTACTGCTTGTCTGTGGAAATTATCTTTTTAATGCTTATGGAATTTTTTTCTC
>VXBJ01005870.1:0-160699 GCA_013400055.1 Nycticryphes semicollaris | reverse complement strand
CCCCTTCCCCCAGGAGGAGATGATGGTAAGTCATCTTATTTTTGCTTGACCTGTAAAAATTAAGCAAGCATTAAAGATTTGGATATCTGATTTATTCATTTTATTGCTGTTGCATCAGTCTGACGTGTTTTTATGCAGATAATTGATCAGAATGTTTTTATTGGGATAACTCTTCATTTGGAATAGAGGGAAGGGGAGTAGATAAGAGCAAAATACAGTTCTGTAGTTGGTTCTTATCCTTGTAACAGAATGTGTGTTGTGATAATGTTATTGATGAGATAACTGGAGAAGTATAAACTTAAAGATTCTTGGCTAGAGCCCCGTCGATGCTGATGTCAGATCCCTTAAAGAGGGACAGGGTTTTTTGTGTACTTGAATGTCCTTGATTTTTGGGAAGATGGGGAGAGGATGGGATGAAAAAGCATTTGCTCTGCTACAGTGAGACAGACTTTAAGATTTTTTTTCGGTCATGTGAAAGCTCTGAGGCAAAAGATCTGAGCTTACAGGATACCTTCAGACAGGTAGCAGTCAAGGTAAAGGCTGTCAGGTGTAATTTTCACCACTAGTGTATATAATCAGGCTTGTGCTTTGATACGCTTCTGAGTGCCCTGACCTGAGTCATGCTCGTTCGTGTATTTCTCCTGTTCTTACCCCAGCAGACTTAAACTAACCTCAAAGCCCAACCACTTACGTGCCCGTTCTCACTTTAATAGCTAAATTATTTAGCTTTGTGACCAGACGGCATCTAATATTAGTATGCATAGTAATATAAGGATACTGAAATGTTGAAGATGAATAGTCTTCATTTAACTATATACTTTGTATTTACAGGAGAATCTTTCTACACGTGGCTAGAAGGTAAAGCCTCTTGGATGAGTTAACATAATGTTAAATCACTAGAAGAAATGTTGTAGTTTGTAGTTTTTTTTTTCTCCTCCCAAATATTTTTTAAGTGTAGGTTTTTTAATAAATTGTCATTCAAAAATGTTGTTATTTTTCTTGGTGGCCTTTGGAAGTCTCATTCACTTAGATGGTCTGCTCCTTAAACCCTTCACTGTTTCATCTTTTATAATGGGGGAGTTCACGTCAGTAACAGTTACTTGGAATTTTCTGTTCATTTTAGGCGTGTGAGCAGGGACATGATTATTAGTAACATCGCTAAGGTTTTTATATGAAAACACCTTTCAAAAACATTAAAGTGTCTTATGGTGCTGTTCCCAGCATGTAAATGAACATAAGTATGTGCGTTCAGAAGGCAAAGCAATTTGCTTTTTATTCATATTTAAATGGAATTATTGTTACAGTGGTAGCAATCAAAATTGCATTTTCTGGCCACCCAGTGCCATTATGTTTCTGTTTAGGCTGTAGAGGTTTGTATCCATCAAAGTAATATTTGTTAAGGTTTTGCTCTGTGCATTTAAATCTTCAGTGAATTTACATTAAAGCTGGGAAGAAATATTTTTTCTATATTCCAATGCCATAAGGTTTTCTATTTTTTTATGTCTTTCTGTAAGGTCACTAATTTAGTAGTACGTTTAATTCTAATTAGGGTGGTTCACAGTATAGTTTTGGTTTCCAGACTCTTAAAATTCAAGACTATGACAAATTCATTGCTCAAACAATGTAAGTGTCTTATTTTTGTGTGGCAATTTATCTTTGCTAATTGACCAGATACTTAATTGACTGCATTAATTAGAATACTAAATTACCAAGTAGAAAATGTGAAAATTCATTCTTAGTAAGTCTTTAATACTATAAAATAACAGGTCAGCTTTTCCTGTGATGGATATCTGGGCTTAGTAAGAATGCTGAAGTTACTGTAATTCTAACTCCTGAAAGTTAAATGGTGTGGACTGGCACCACTGAAATATCAAGGTATAGTCATTTAAAGACATTATTTCCAGTACTTAGTTTGGAGTTTATTTGTCTTTTGTTCTGCACAGGTCTTTGCCTTGAGAAAAGAGTGTTTTATAAACTCATTTCTGGACTTCATGCTAGCATCAACTTGCATCTCTGCGCAAATTATCTTCTTGAAGGTAATTTAAATCTAGGTAAAATTGCTGAATGGAATTCTACAATATCTGTAATGTGTATATGGGCTTTTTTCTGAGTTTTCTTTAATATATGCTTAGTTGCATTATTTTTCTAAATACACATATCTTATTCCCCCTGCCCTTTTTTGTCTCTATAGAAACATGGGGCAAGCCTCGCTGGGGACCAAATGTGAAAGAGTTCACTCGTCGCTTTGATCCTGTTGAAACAAAAGGAGAAGGACCAAGGAGGCTCAAAAACTTGTATTTCTTATACTTGATAGAGCTGCGTGCTTTGTCAAAGGTTGCACCATACTTTGAGCGTTCAGTTGTTGACCTTTACACTGGAAATGGCCATGAGGATGCTGAATCTAAAGCTCTCTTATTAGATATCTTCAGGGATACAAAGTAAGGCTTAAGATTTCTTTTATCAATAATTTGAAATTCTCTGTGTTCACAAGTGAGAGTAGATGGCTTCTTGATAGGATAGGACAAGGAGGACAGTGGAATGAGGAAATGAAAGTAAGTAATGGGAGGGAACAAGAAGAGTTGGTATGTTTGATGAAAAGAGATGATTCTCTTTGACATTTGGATGTACAAATTCTTAAAAAAAAAAAAAAACAAAACCAAAAAAATACCCCAATCAAACAAATGAAACAAACCCCACACAACAACCTGGGCTACTCCTTCTGTTGCTTTTTCTGATTCTTCAGTATAATACGTGTGTGATTTATTTTGAAAAGGAAAATAGTACATGTAAGTCGTTTCACAATCCAGTGAGTAATCTAGCTTTTATCATAGACTTAAGCTCTGGTGTTTTAGCCATCTCTTCTTCCTTCTGTTTGCTCTGGAAGGTTCTCTAATCCAGTTCCTTTGCTCACCTTCTTGCTAATTTTTGTGATTGGTAATGTGCTGTGTGGCTTCATTGCTGTCCCTAATCATAATCTGGCTAGGTGTTTGAGATGTGGTCAGACATCGATCAACTGAAAGGCAAACATTAACACAATTTCAGTGTTTATTAGAAAGAAATCCTGATCAGTGGAAATTAAAAGAATTCTCAACAAAACTGTAAATAACAGATTTCAAGTTACAGTCATTGAATAGTAAAACTGAGACCGTTCAGTAATTTTTTGAGAGCTATTCTGCAAAGACTAAGAACTCTGGAAAGTATTTTACTGATGACATCAGCTGCTCACCAAGCTTGATGGAACACTGTACTTTATGTCAGCATTTGGGGGTTTTTTTGCATTTTGTCTTTATTAGGTCCTTCCATATGCACTTTGACGAAAAGTCCATGTTCGCTGGAGATAAAAAAGGAGCCAAGTCATTAAAGGTAAAGCTGGTTTTCGGAATGATGTCCAAAATACCCATTTTAGAATTAAGTAGTGTTATTTTATAAAACTTCTCTACCTACCAGAAGCAATACTGCCAAGAGTAGAAAAGGCAGGGGTAAAAGAGAATCGTATCCAAGGCCTCTTAGTCTTCTTTGTAGTAGATGAACGCAAGGTGGTGGCCTGAGCCCAGCAGACTGAAATGTCTGTTCTAGTACCATGGGTTTGCCATCGGGACTGTCGTGAGGCAAACGAGTTGAATTGGTAGTACCAGTAGGTGTTTTTTTAAATAGAGTATGTTTCACATAAGAATCTGGAAAAAACCCAACCCAACAACCAACCCAGTGATGTTTGCTTAAACAGATGCTTTATATGCATATAGAATATGACATAATATAATATTATACTTAACATTAGAAAGGTGTAGTTCCTAAACATGGGAACCTAATGTGATTGCTGTTATTGCCTAGTAACTTCCAGTGTTAATGTGCTGGTGTTCAGATGGGTACGCACTACAATTCCACAGCTGGAGTGTGGCTCAGTAATAAAGGTCTATTTTACTACTTATTAACACTTTTAATACTTATTTCAGTAGTAGTACAGGATTTCTTCAGCATTAGAAGGAAAACTATTGGAAAGGTGCTAGTAGCTTAGCAGCTCAGCTAGTGTGTTTCTGACCTTAAATATTTAATTGAGATAATCTTAATTAGTTCTGTGCTGTGCTTGCTTCCACTGTGAAGCTGCAAAGCAACAATCTACCCATAGCTTTGGATGGGAAACGTCCTTTGTGAATTGTAACTTGTTTGCCTGTTTGTCAAAAAGGTAGTTGATTCAAAAGGGTTTTGAATAATGGTAGAAAAATCAGGCAGGGACACAGATCCAGTACTTCCAGCTCATAAAATTTTGAGTGGGTTGTTAAAAACTCAGTGTACATAACCTAAGTGTGACTCTGCATGTCCTGTATTCTTGGGGGTTCTTTTTGAGGAATTGACTCTTAGCAGTGGCTTGGAAACAAAATTCTGCGTTTATGTGGGCCTTTGTTACGGCCTGAACACGTGGTAGGGGTTTTGTTCAGTTTTCATAATAGAGAATTGATATTCTAGTGGTACTATATTAGTTAACCTCCTGATTTGGTAAAGCTAAGAGACCTTTTAAGTTAATGCTGTCTTTTTACTTTGTTTTTAACTGACAGGAAGAATTCAGATTGCATTTTAAGAACATATCCCGCATAATGGATTGTGTTGGATGTGATAAATGCAGGCTGTGGGGCAAATTGCAGGTATANGGAGGAGGTTAGAAGACAAGCATCTGTTTCAGTTTGGCAGGCTGCCTCTTTAGCATTCAGACTTTGTGCACACGGTTGGTCTTTGCTATCCTTAGCTACATATTAAAAGTGGACATATGTTCAGTTCACTGTTCAACCGATTTGTTTTAAAAAGTATTTATTTTGTATAGTCTACAGCTATTTAGCTTACTAAAAGGTATAGTTTGTAGTCCCTGAAAAATCTGTTTTATAGAGAACTTGCCTCACAGCAAAGTCTTACTGGCAGTCAGTATCATATCAGATATAATATCCTATCGGATCCGGTGATCAGATGAGCTTTGTTGGGGGAAGCCTTCCTGGAAATACAGCACTTGTTAAATCTCACACTGAATTTAGCACCGTGAATTGACACATAAAAAAAGGAAGTAATTAAAATTTTCACAATTAGGCAGAAGGCAGCAAATGAATGCAAAGGTGTGCAGTAAAGCTGGAAGTTGAAAAGCAGACTTTCAGTTTTGGGATACCTATTATTTTTTTAATTGAGAACAAGTTCTTAAAACTCAAGACGAATGTTAAATCCAGATTAGGAATAGCTGGTACTTTCAGGTGCCTACTGTTACTATACTTTTGTATAACATTAAACTTATCAGAGTATAGTTTTCAAAGAAACTTACAGCATTAAAAATCTGGTGGTCTCTGTTGTTCTGGAGTTCTACCTACCATGTCCCTGTTAATGCTTCAGATCTGTTACTGTTACTTCCTTCTCACGCAAAAATGAAATAGGACCAGATTTCCTGACCTAGAAAATTCTCTTGCAGACAACCTCAACCACTTTGTCAAGATCCAGTGGTTGTATCTGTCCGACTAAAAGGGGAAATAAGAAATAGCTGCTTCTGTTCTATTTCTGTCTAGAAAATGGGGGTTGAAACTGAAACTGCAATATCTGCCACTGGGGCTGGAGGTGAAAAAAGCAGAAGTGTTGTGATACCTCATAATAAAACGTAGTTTGACATGGGAGGGGGAGGGAGAAGGAAGGGGAGATCTGATCCAACAGCTCCTGCAGCAGTGGGGCATCTGTTAAGGTAAGGGGCGGGAGGGAGCTGGAAGTGTTGTAACAGGTATTTTCATATGCATCTGCTATGGCTGAGAAGGAAAGAGGTGGGAAGGGAAGGAGTGATCTTACTGATGTTAAAACATTGGCCTTTTCTTCTAGACTCAAGGCTTAGGAACTGCTCTGAAGATCTTGTTTTCTGAGAAAGAAATACAGAGCCTTCCTGAAAATAGCCCATCAAAAGGTTTTCAACTCACACGTCAAGAAATAGTTGCTCTTGTAAATGCCTTTGGAAGGTAAGTTTTTATCATTTTTATAGTAGAAAAACAGTAAAACTTCAGGGTCAACGCTCAAGGTCCGTGGAAAGATGGAATTGTATGTGTAGCTGTAGCTTTTAAAGGCTGGATTATTATTAGTGGTAATGATAAAACTAATGCCATCATACGGGAGTGTATGGAGCGCTGATTGCTAGCCTTGGTCGTCGTGTGTTGGGATCCAATTCATCTCTTTATCTTAAATCTCATAAATTGCATGTTGTAAGAGCTGGACTTAGGTCTCAAACAGTCTTAAGCATTGGACTTTGGGTATGTCTCCTTAGGTTTGGACACTGAATAGAGCTGCCCTACATCCTTTTTTTTATTATTATTATTTCTGTTTTAAATGTGTATGTGCCAAAAGTAGTGAAAGGGAACTAAAATACTTGGAGATGTTTTTAAATGCTGTCATTTAGCCCTTAACCTTTTGTATTTTTGTGTATAATGTATTTCTGTTAGAACTTTAATTTTGTTTAGTTTTTTGAAAAGAGCAAAAAATTACCCCATTCAAGTAATGAAATAAAACATTTAAACAGCTTTAAAACATATGTAGAACTTGCTTTGTTCATTGTGCTACTCCTTCAGATCTTAGTCTGATCCTGTTTAAAAGAATATAATCAATGTCCTTCTGGTTAGACGTTTTTATAGATGTTTAGTGAAGTCAGGAAAATTTAAAATATATCTAAACTTTAATCCCTGTAGTATAGTATTCCTTTTGAGGGGAAGTAGTATCCTAGTTCATCTTTGGATTACTCCTGACTTGTGTTTAAAAAAACAAACCAAAAAAAAAACCCAACAAAAACCCCCCACCAAAACAAACCAAGAACAACCAGCGAAACAAACAACAAGCCCTCCCTGGAAGACGATGACTTGCACTCCTCTTTTGCAGCTGACATACTAACACTTAAGGGTTTTCTGTTTTACAGGCTTTCCACAAGTATAAGAGAGTTGCAGAATTTTAAAGTTTTATTACAACAGACCAGGTAATGAAGGCCTTTGCACAACCCCCTTAGTGAAGACCATTTACATGACTGCATCGAGCAGAAGGAACTGATCCTTACAGGACTCACACAAACTGATAAAGAGGAAAATCGAATACCAACTTGAATATTTATGTTTAAACTAGGAATGGTTATTAATTAGAGAAGATATTTATGAATGAAGTATATAGTTTTTAAATGTGTAAATTATGCTCATCTGTTTGTTTTTAAGTTCTGCTCACAGCTCTGTTTTACTGAAACTGCACAAATTTTCTGTACTTCCTTGTCTTTTTGAGACGGTTGTTTTATATGAAAACAGATGTATCTCCACAATAATTTTACTTGTCCTGAGAGGTGGTTTGCTTCTTCCCAGTACTGAGCTTCAGTATATTCTGATCTGAGGACTGGGTGTGCTGATTCTGGCTGTCTAAATGAAGAAGAAAGAGGAAAAAAAAAAAAAAAGCAAAGCAAATAAGGTTCTTGTTGAGTTCTGCCTTCTTACTGTAATAATGGTATTCACTTAAAAATAAGAAATTTACCAAGCAGAAAGTTTTGTTTCATACCAAGCTCCTTTGCATCTTGCTGGTATCAGCATTTTTTTCCTTATGTGCTGCTTTTTAGAAGCTCCTTTTTTCTTTAAAATAACTCCCTTGTCTCGGCAGCACCACTGGAAGTGGCTTTTCTGCAGCTCTTTGGCTACCGGCTTCTGCTTGGGGGAGTGCAGAAGGGCAGGGGGAGGTGGTAAGTGGAGTGCTGCCAGCTGAAAAGCCTCTAGCAGTCCAATTAGTATTTTATTTTCTAGGCTGTAATCACAAGTTCAATTTCCAGAAATTGTCTTTTTAATGTCTAAAATGTTAAAATAGCACATTTCAATCTATGAGCTGTGGAAATAGATTTGCTCTTTATGGTTAGTTTTTGTGCTACGTTAAAAGATCAGTGCAAAAAAATTAACTTGTTTTGTAGTCACTTTAAAAAAACTGATGCTTTTTAAAATTCATAATCATACTGACATTTAATACTGCATACTCTATCTATGCAAAATCCCAAACTGTATCTTCTTTAAAAGGATATTCAGAATAATAAAACGGGTATGTTAATAATGTAACTTTCATTAAATAAGAAATTACTTGTGTATCACTGTCCACAGATGTCAATGATAACTTAGCATTGTCCAAAACAGAAGTCAAAGACAGCACTGTTGATTAGTAGCAACCAAATATTGGTTTATATTAAAATGAAGTAATGATTTATTGGGTTTTAAACCAGCATGTTTCAAAGTGAAGTTAGGTGTTATGAATGTAGGAAGTGCTGGTACAGTGTAGATACATCTTTTTTTTAAAAAATAAGTCTTCACAAAATAAAGTGCTCTTAAACATTTTTTTCACCCAACCGGATATTTAATGACCTGTTTATATAATCAATGGTAACTGTATGTACTGGCTTCTGTAATGGGCTTCTTTACAGCTGAGCTTTTCTGAAAGCTGGAATACACTCTACGTCCTTTGCTTCCAGACTAGCCTCAAACATCTTACCTAACTGGAAATGACATGGACTGTCCTGCTGACACTTGCTACTGTAAAAAATTACCATTTCTTAAAGTAAACCCTCTTGAGTCAAACTGGGATAAGCTAAATGAAAGAAAAGGGGGGAGGGGAAAACAACAAAAAACCCCCACGCTCACCAAACTTTGGTGATAGTTGTATGAATTGGCAATGAACTGGTATCCAGTCCTACGTTCCTGTTTAAGCCAGTACATAATTTAACATGCAGTTAGAGAAAACTCATGCCGGTCTGGGGGTGTGTTTTTACTCAGCAGCCTCTCTTGCCTGAGAGGACCCATGTCTGAGCAAGTCACCACAGTCTTCCTTCTTCTAGTTGGTGGAGAAGAGCGGGTGATTTCTAGGTGGATGCACCTGGCCTGTTCCAAGCTCTGTATTGATCCCCTCTCGGATGCAGTAATTTGCACCTTAGAGTTGATTCTTCTCCATTAAATTGAGTCGGGAATCTAGGTGACTAGCTGAGATGTGAACATCTGTGTTTAGGAAACGAGTTACACCCTGAGTACCTAACTCTTCTGAGTAACTGTATATATTGAAAGAATGTGGTTTTCCATTGGCCATTACTTCCTTGCCTTTTGGATTGACCTACGAGGGCTAGAACTTGTGGGCTCACTTGTGTGAAGAATGCTGTATGGCTGGTTTCTGTATTATTATATGTTATAGTGCCTAAAGCTTTAGGCAGGACTTTTTATTTGGAAAAAAAATAAAAAAATAGCGTTGTCTGTGCTGCCCCAGGAAGGATCTGAGTCTCAGAATTCTTTCTTCCCCTTTCCCCCTTGCTTTTTGGGGAGAGTGAATTGCTTCCAACCTCCTTCTGGGGGTGCAAGAGGCTCTTTTTCATTTTTTCCACCCGTGCCTGGCTAAAATCTACAGACCCTGAAGCAGCAGCATCACACACTGTCACCAGGCACTTCCTGTGGGACAGGTGAGGGGTTCAGACACCCGGGTCCTGGACACCTGCCCTTGCAGCCCCCGCTGGCACGGTGCAGGCGAGCTTAATGCTGGTGGGGAAGGACATCAAGAGATGGGAAGCTTTTCTTCTCTTCCTTTGTGTCGTGAAAACACAGGAACACACCGAGCCACACGTTCTGTGCACGGGGAAGTTCTGTCCCGTTTGAAGGTACATCTCACTTGGTGATCAGTTATGGAAGGTGTTTCGCTTCCCTGTCACTGTAGAGATGGGAGATAAGATTTTTCCCATTACAAATCTAGTTGAATCGGTTTTCCTGTCACCACCTGGTTTTTTACTGTACATTCTGTGACTATGCTGCCTGTGAAGTTCTGCCATGTGACTCTGACTGACTTCTTTATATGTTAAATTAAATTGTAGAAACTTGCAGATCCGTTTTTATACTAAAGAACTGAGGTTAGTTACACCGTCCATGACCTGTAAACAATTTGAAATCCCAGCTCCCTGGTGGATGGAGATCAGCCTCTCAGCATTGTCTGCCCTTCATTTCAGAGGAACAGTTCCATTCCTTGTACAAATGACACGGTGATTGTAACCCCAGAGGTGGTGAGAAGACAAAGACAAAAGCGTTTCGTTTTTCCCAAGCTGTGAAGAGTGAGGTGGGACAGTGAGTGGAGTCGGTGCAGGTGGCACGGGAGGAATGTGGGGCGCTGGTGCTGAACAACTTGCTCTTCGGGGCCTGAGGAGGAAGGTGCGAATAGAGATTTAAAACCGTAAAATATAGAGACTCGTGTAAGCTGGAATAACGAGTCTTTTCCTCTTCCAGCTGATGATTTGTGCTGTATGTGATTGTATGTGCATGGAGTACACTGTGCCACACTTACCTTGGGCTGTCTGTTGATGGTTGGGTTGCCTTTATTTGACCTTCCTTTGTGCATTCCTGGGAAAGGACCTGTAATATGTTGTAAATAATCTAGATGCTTATGTTTAGAAAGGAGCAATCGGCAATTCATCCCTTCACCGGTCCTCCATACGGCTAGCCTATTGAAATGTAATATTTATTAAAATCAAAATCAATGTTGGAACTGCTTACTGAGATCTAACCACTTCGGAATCTTTGCTATGTTTGAGTCTATAAAATGCAAATTAAAGTATTTTCTGCTACAACTTTTTTTTTGTGACTGTAGTTTTTACAGTTTCACTTGATATATTTATTTTTTTTTGTTTTTACTTTTCATTTAGTTTACCTTTCAGCTGCACTTTGTCAAAATTAGGTAACTTAAATTATTTACGTGTCAGTCATTGAAGCTTAAGATGATGAGCAGGGTTTCATTCTCACTTTAATCCTGTTCTAAAAGGGAATTGCAAGCCGGGTACCTGCTGTTTTTACTTTTCCCCTGTCGGGTGTCAGCACAGCACAAATCCCAGTGGCAGCGTTACAAGGCGTTTCTGTAAGAATGCAGCCAAATGTAGCCACTCTTGAAGTCCAGTTGTCTTCAAAGGTGTAAAGGCTTATTGGGAAATGAAGTTTGGTCCGTTTTGTCCCGTTCTCAGACTAGCTTATAAAATCAGTTTTGTAAATAGCTTTTTTTTTTCTCCCTGGTTGGTTTACTCAGTGGGGGTCTGCATGTGACATTATTCCCCCTGAAGAGTTTCTGCAGCTTTCTGCTTTGTTCTGTGTATGTATTCTTAACAAATTATCTTATCAGCAAATTTGATACATGTATTCCATCCCTCTTTAGGTGGGTAAGTACCTGTTACACAGGCGATGACAATTACAATGATTTAATTAAAACTGAAGATCTTACCTTTCACATTGTTGTTTCAATCTCCTGCGTTTTGAGAGTATTTGATTCATTACTAAGAATGGTTATAGTCACCTGTAAATCCACTTCTGGCATGCCTGCTGTGGGGCAGGGATTAAGCTTTTTTTTGGCACAGAATTCTCAGAATGAAATCTTTGCTCTGTCTACTGCAGGGGAAATGGAATTCCTGCCGACTTCTTTCACACTAGGTCTTCAGGCAGTTTTGTATGAACACTGTTGTAGAATTTCAAAGGGCTTAATCAAATTTTTGTTCTTCTAACCTTCTAACTGTGACACCTTTTTAAAGCTCTGCCTGATAGTTTAATGGACTTTTTTTTTTCTTCCATGAATGTTGGGGAAGAAGTGAAGGAACTAGTGGAAGCTCTGGAAGGCAAACAAGTGGCAGGTGTTTCTGTCGGGGGCAAGGCTCCTGCTTTGATTTTTACCACAAAGGCCCCAAAACCCAGGGACTTGGCAGGTGAGCGTGACACTGTTTTACCTTGACCTGATCTACCTGATGGACCTGAGCTACTCCCTGTCCGTCCTTTCATTCCTCTACCATCTGTGAAATGTATAGGAGAATTCCCCACTGCTTGCAATTCCTGAAGCTGAATATGAGGAAAACATCAATCCTGTCCCCTCTTTGGGGATGCTGCAGTTACACCTCAAACCAGATGACTTTTGTAGGAGGAAAAGATTACTGGAAGAAATAAGTTTTTCTCCTAGTTAAATGTGGATTGAATTATAGGATTCGTTTCAAGTCAGGGTGAGGAAAGAGATGCTGGGGACACAGAGCTCTTCACAGCAGAACACAGACAGAACTGGGCTCAGTACAAAGACCTGAAGTTGAGTTAGGGTTCCTGCTTCCCTTAGTGAGCCTGAAAAGAACTATTATTAATCTATGTGCAAATATCACACATTACCATGGAATTTATCCACCATTTCCATCGCAAGCCACCAAATTCATCCCTGAACAAACAAGGCTGGAGCAGAGCTTTGCTGACCTTCTGCTAGTTATGTAAAATTGATCCTCTGGGTCCGCTTGAGGTTTTTCTGCTTTACGTATTTCTAGTTCTTGGTCTATGCCCAAATTGTACTTCCTAGGTTTTTAATAAATACTTATATTTTTATATTATTATATGTACCATCTCTCTGGCCAGGCACTTGACCTACTCTTCAAGGTCTTCAGGTTCAACAAGGCCAAGTGCCAGGTCCTGCCCTTGGGTCACAACAACCCCATGCAGCACTACAGATGTGGGGAAGAGTGGCTGGAGAGCTGCCTCCCAGAAAAGGACCTGGGGGTGTTGGTCCACAGCTGGCTGAATGTGAGGCAGCAGTGTGCCCAGGTGGCCAATAAGGCCAACAGCATCTTGGTCTGTATCAGGAACAGTGTGGTGAGTAGGACTTGGGAGGTGATGGTCCCCCTCTACTCAGCACTGGTGAGGCCCCGTCTTGGAGCGCTGTGTAGTTTTGTGCCCCTTACCCCAAAAAAGAGATGGAAGTGCTGGAGCGGGTCCAGAGAAGGGCAATGAAGCTGGTGAGGGGTCTGGAGAGTGAGTCTTATGAGGAGAGGCTGAGGGAGCTGAGGTTGTTCAGCCTGGAGAAAAGAAGGCTGAGGGTAGACCTTATTGTTCTCTACAACTACCTGAAAGGAGGTTGTAGGGAGGTGGGGGTTGGTCCATAGCTGGCTGAGTGTGAGTTNGAGGTGCTGGAGCGGGTCCAGAGAAGGGCAATGAAGCTGATGAGGGGTCTGGAGAGTAAGTCTTCTGAGGACAGGTTCAGGGAGCTGGGGTTCAGCCTGGAGAAGAGGAGGCCTAGGGGGAGGCCTTACTGCTCTCTACATCTACCTGAAAGGAGGTGGGAGTTGGTCTCTTCTCCCAAGTCACAGGTGATAGGACAAGAGAAAATGGCCTCAAGTTGTGGGAGGGCAGGTTCAGATTGGCTATCAGGAAAAATGTTTACACTGAAAGGGTTACTAAGCATTGGAATGGGCTGCCCAGGGAAGTGGTTGAGGCTATCCTTCTACTGTCCCTGGAGGTAGTCCAAAGATGGGGTGACATAGTGCTCAGTGACATGGTTTTTTATCAGAGTTGGACTAGATGATCTTAAAAGCCCCTTCCAACCTAGACAATTCTATGATTCTACAGAATATATCTGGAACCAATTGACACAGATGACGACATAATGTCATTTTTCAAACTTAAAAACTTGCGGCCTGTTTTGCTGTTCACAATGTTCCAGGCAGAGCAGACACCCATCTCTGCCCTTCTGAGACTGTCCTGCTGCTGCTGAGAAGATTCAATTTTCTTACTTTCTCGGAAGGTGTGTTTTAAGACTGTACCTAGAGTATAAACAACTCTTAGCCTCCAGCCATCTCTCTGCATTGAGTAAGCAGTGATGAGCCAACAAGTAAGTTTTGCTCCAAGACTGTAGCAGTAACTTCAACAGACTGGGTTTAATTGGGTCGATATTTTTCCCTTACAGGCTCTTATGTGCATGTAGGAATTGCTACTGTCAGGCATTTGAACAACCCGTTCATGTGTTTACAGTATATTCATCATAATCACGTACTTCTTAGCTAATACACAGTGTAAAAATAAAAATACTTAGAAAATAATTATGCCATTTCACTTCATGAAATTTGCTCTTTTAAAACGAGCACAAAATGATTAAATTATACTCTCTAACGACTCTATTCAAAGCCAGAAATACCATGGCTCGGAACAAGGTATTAATTAGAACAGTTCAAAGTTTAAATCATTAGCTTATACTTTTCCTTGAACTACGAAAAGCTCGTGGCAAAGACAAGTTCTTCATTTCTCTGTGCCGTAGGAACACTTCTAAAAACCAAAAGGTGAAGAAAAATTGCTAAGCTTTGTTTTTTCACGACATTTGTTTTGATACTGGAATGTCCTAGAACCGCTGTAGTTGATTGAAGTTATATAGGGCTTGGCCGGTCTGTGTCCAGTGTCGGATCTTGCTGGAGGGATCCTATGTAAGCCATGAAGCTGTTGTTCTGGTGGCCCCAGTCGTAGTAGTCTGCAGAGAAACTGGAATAGAAAACAGAAGAATTAGTGACTGGCAGGTTGGTTCTGAGGGTGCCTGGTTAGTGAATGCGGGTGAAAAGCTATCACATTGATGTAGCTCTCAAGGTGAACCACAAAAATAAAAACCCAACCATGGGTTCAGGCAGCTATTGATTTTTCTGATCTGTCACTTATTTCAGTCCAGGTGTTCTCAACTCATCGTTTCCTGATCCTTCTAGTTGGCTAAAGGCTCTCCCCTTCCTGCTTCTCTCATCCAGAAGGTGTTTGAGAGCCCCAGAAGCCACTGCCAGGACCTGTCCCTGACTGAGCTAAATCACCTGGGCCCACGTAGATGGGACGGGTACTTGGTCAGCTGCTCTGGCACCTGACTTTTCTCTCCCACGAGCCGTGTGAGACAACACACGTGGCTGGTGTGGTTTCCACTGGGAACCGTGGCTGTTACACAGGTGTGGCTGGTTCCCTCTGCCTCCAGCTGTAGGCTGGGTGTAGTTTAGTTGGTGCCTGGTGCGCACCACCTCCAGCATCCTCCCTGGGTTTAGTTACCGTGGGAAAAACTAAAGCAGGGGTTGGATGACTGAGAACTGTAAATACTGAATATCCAGCTCAGAGACGGCGACTACGCAACCTTTGCTAAATGATTGACAAGAACTAGATGTGGGTACCTGAGCCGTGGTTGGCAAGTTAACCTTTGTTTTAAGATGACTGATTACGCTAATCTCCTACTAGTGTGCTGTACCCACAGGAAGAAGCAAAAGAGTAATGCAACCCTGAACCTCCTCTCAGGGCAGAAGAGTGTCCTGGCAGTGTCTTTCCTTTTCCACTCCAGGTGCTGTCGCTCTTGCTGGGAACTGCCCCTTCCTGGAAGGGAGAGGCTCCCTTACCTAAAGCTCCCAGTGACACAGAGAAAACAGGCTTTTTGAGCCAGTTCTGGGCTGTGTGGGATTGGGACAGTTAGGTGGATTCCTGTAAGCTCTCAGCAACTGGGCAAACAATTGCCCCCTTCATTTCTGGTAAAGCCCAAGCCATCAAGCCATGTAAAAGGCCATCTAAGTTGAGAGGCTTCTCACTGCCACCATCGCAAGGTGCTGCCTATGCTTTCCGGCTTTTCCCTGCTCTTCCTGAAGGCTGGAGACAGCTCTTTCTCTTGGTTGCCTTGCTCACATGGGAAAACTAGTAAAATAGCCCCTCTTAGGCTACTCTTGGGAGAAAGAGAGGGTGAAACATGCAGCCCAAAGATCTGACCCGAGTTTTTCAGTGGCACGCTTTTATAGTTCTTACATTTTGGGATCAATGTCATTCTTGTGTCCTTGCAGTCTCTGTGGGGCCCTTGGAGCCCTACAGTCACTCGGTGCTGCCCTTCCACTTCAGCTTCCCCACCCCCCGGAATTTATGCAACCGTTGGAGCTAGACAATTTACATTGCTCTTCTGCAGTGTGTGAGAGTTGGTTGTCCTCCAGTTTCTGTTAGGGATAGCAAGCGGTTCCTCTCCTGTCTCACCTGCCCTGTGCCCCCTGTGGTGCAATATTCCATGCTAGATCGTCATCGCTGTCGTATCTGCGAGGGTTGTCAAAGAAATAAGATCTGGGACTGAAGCCGTGACTTGGGACCATTCCTGCGTTGGCCTGAGGGAAGGGAAACCACAGTCAGGGCTTGCAACAGACAGATAAACTGCTTGCTGCCTGGCTTCTAAAAGAAGTCGCTGCAGACTTACCTTCTGGCTTCCAAAATAAAATAGGCAATTTTACATTTGCTGTAGACAGTAGATATCTTCCTGTATTTTCAGTTTTTCTCTGCCAGCACAGTGATAATCTACTGATCTTAACAGCTTTTCCTTTTCCTTCCTTCTAGCTAACAGATACAACTGATTTCTGAAACCACCCTCCAGTCTCCACTTAACCTGTCAGCTGAATTCCTGTCCATCCTCAATGCTTTGTGCTTTTCCCACCTGACTTGAAGTGAGCACCAGGAAGCAGCTGAGGAGCTTGGAGGACATGAAACACCTAAAGGTATTTGGTTTTACCTCCCACGTTTGTAAACCCACCCCCGGCGTGTTACCTCCCCTGCCTCAGGAACTTATCATGCTGAGTCTTGGGACCCTGCTTAATGAGACCACGGCTGAAATGTCCCTTAGGACCTTTTTGAGCAATTTCAGTGTCTACCCTACAGTGCTGTGAGTGCTGAATCCCAAGGAAAGGTCCTTTAGATAAAACAGGGAAGTAAGTGCACATGTAACTCCTTCATTTACAAAGCATTTTGCTTTGATTTTAAACTCACACTCAGCCAGCTATGGACCAACCCCCACCTCCCTACAACCTCCTTTCAGGTAGTTGTAGAGAACAATAAGGTCTACCCTCAGCCTTCTTTTCTCCAGGCTGAACAACCTCAGCTCCCTCAGCCTCTCCTCATAAGACTCACTCTCCAGACCCCTCACCAGCTTCATTGCCCTTCTCTGGACCCGCTCCAGCACTTCCATCTCTTTTTTGGGGTAAGGGGCACAAAACTACACAGCGCTCCAAGACGGGGCCTCACCAGTGCTGAGTAGAGGGGGACCATCACCTCCCAAGTCCTACTCACCACACTGTTCCTGATACAGACCAAGATGCTGTTGGCCTTATTGGCCACCTGGGCACACTGCTGCCTCACATTCAGCCAGCTGTGGACCAACACCCCCAGGTCCTTTTCTGGGAGGCAGCTCTCCAGCCACTCTTCCCCACATCTGTAGTGCTGCATGGGGTTGTTGTGACCCAAGGGCAGGACCTGGCACTTGGCCTTGTTGAACTTCATGCCATGGCCTTGGCCTATCGATCCAGCCTGTCCAGATCTCTCTGTAGAGCCTTCCTACCCTCAAGCAGATCCAGATTCCCACCCAACCTGGCGTCATCCGCAAACTTACTGAGGGTGCACTTGATCCCTTCATCCAGATCATTGATAAAGATACTAAAATATTCTTGAGATTGTTCCTTATTCAAATATATATTTTTGATTTTTACTAAATCAGAGTTGTTCTTTTGAAATTTTTAACTAAAAGAGGGTTTATTTTCATTCCAACCCCATGCTTTCTGGCCAAGCATTTTTCAAGCACTGGACCGTTTGGTACTTAACTGCTGTTAGCAGCTGCAGCCTACTGAGCGGGTTAGATTAAAGTCCTGTGGCCCTTGGTCTCCCTCTTGTGGCCTACTTGCGCCGAAGTTCAGTTTTGCTTTGCTACCTTCCTTTTTTTTTTCTTTCTTTCTAACATTGTTGTTTCCTGTTTTCCTCTTGGAGATCAAAGGTTTTCTGCAAATCACAACAAAAAGATGATGTTGCGTGTGTTACTGCAGTACTCTGATTTGTGAGAGGATACTGCCTGTTTGACTCCATTGGAGCTCTCCTTTGAGTAGGATTCCAAGTCTTCATGCGATCAACTTTTTGAGAGATTC
Source organism: Nycticryphes semicollaris (assembly GCA_013400055.1). NCBI lineage: Eukaryota > Metazoa > Chordata > Aves > Charadriiformes > Rostratulidae > Nycticryphes > Nycticryphes semicollaris. Next base: position 142,989 of record VXBJ01005870.1, on the reverse strand, counting down.
TACTGCATCCTTTATATTCTTTCCCCTGTGAATCTCTTCCACACTATCCAAACTTGACCACCAGGTCTAACCTTACTAAGCTCACTTTAAATAAAGTTAGATGTCTCTGTGGTCCCTTTTTAGAAAAGCAGCAGCACTGGACTGTACTTTAAAACGTTTCTTCAGTTTGCAGTTAACTCCTAAGCAGGAATGGGGCTGAGATATTTTTGTGATGGACGCTGGGGTCAATAGGGTTTCTTAGCCTGATGTCGAGTGTGACAGGTTAATGGTAAGAAGGGCTTTATACGGGTCAGGATTTGTTACTTCCTTGTTCAGCTTGGCTTGACCATTGTCTCTGAAATCTGTGTGTGGGAATAAAACCCATCACCTCCTCTAAGAAGTTATGCAATTAATCGCTACTCTTCCTTGTGGATTTACCATTCATATCCATCTTGGGGAAAACTGGCTTTGGTTTGGTTTGGCCTACAGAAACGGAGACATTACCTCAGTAATCCTAGTGCAGGGCTGATATTCCCCATGAGCCTGTCAACCAGCATATCCTACGCTTATCCGGAGATATTGCCTACAGCTATAAAAATATTCTCATCCGTCTATTAACTACCTAGATATGAAGAGTACTTACAGGGAATTATCCTTACAACTCACACCTTAATCTCTGCTCTGCTGAAATAACAAACAAAAATGTCAGCAAGTGCTTATTATGGCTATTGGTCTTTGACGTGGAAACAATTCAATGGGCACCGGGCTGAAAGAACACGATCTATTATTTCCTACACACCATTGAACAGTTAGCACGCAACCATTTTCACTACTGTGTGATGAAAAATCCCGTTTGGATAACAAACTCTTTTTCCACTGACTCCAATACAGCACTGTATTAACTCAAAGGGAAGATGACCCTAAATTTAAGAAGGTTCCTGATTTTTAAGGTAAAATGCTTGAGAAATAGCTTGTCTTCCTTCTGGGTTAATATGACGAATTTCTTTAATGAGAAGTTAGTATAAAGAAGTGGGAACATTGGGTTGCTTTTATTCTGCCCAAGGACACAGTGAAAAAGAGAAGTAAAAATGTAAAGAAGCAGAAGTTCCTTCAGAAGCTGAGCCCTCTGGACCTGCCTGGACGTTACACTAACAAATATACTAACAAATGCCACTTACAAGATCTTTTGTAGGGTTTCGGACACGGAAGAAGTATACAACCAAGGAAGTAGGCAAGAGCTCCCAGATGAAAAGGATCACTCCAAACACTATGTAACCCGCGTCTCCCAGCTGACATTTCAGATCTGCCTGTTGAAAAGTCAAAGAGAAAAACGTTTCAAAATAAAGATAGCAGCTCAGGTGCAAAAGGCAACGTGTCTTCTTATGTAGGTCTGTATTTAAGTGGCTGAAAAGCCTGACAACCGGGCAGAAATTCCATTCAGTAAAGCCAGATTACCCTGGCCAATGAATAAAGGCATAATAAAAAACTCAATATGCAGTCTTATCTTGCTGGGTACATAACTTCCTTTTCTTTCTACTTTTTCTCCTCCCTCCTCCACCTCCTGCTCTCTTTCCTTCAGCACAATCAGTGCTTAATGCAAGGGTCTTCCCAGACTAAGAGCCTGGTAAGCAACCATGTGATCAAACCCAGGTAAGGAGAAACTAGCTCTCCAGTCCTTTTCCAGATGGGAATAATACGTAAAAGATCAATCAATGCCCTGGTCTTCAAGGGCATTGCTGGCAATCTGGCTTTTAAAAATTAAGGCTCGGATCCCTTCAAATTGGTGCACGTTGTTAGCTTGACTAACCATGCTGTTACTCCAGCATAAGTTTTGAACTTCTCTCTAGATTTCCTCTCCACCATTTACCACAGCTGCAGAGGGCAAATCCTGTCCTTTCACGTGTTTTGTAGGGAAAAGGGTGACATGAGGCAGTACCACAGTACAAACTTTGGGCTGTATTTTTAAAAGTGACTTTTGGTTCTGATACGAAATTGAGTACCTGCTCCTCAGTTCCAGGCCCTTTACATATGGTTCAAATCATTTGCCTCAAAATCCAGGCAACCTTAATGTCACAAGTCAGATCAGATGTTCAAAAATCAGTAGTAGTCACCTCAGGCCTAAAGCACTGCAGTGAGCTCCCTATGAACAACCTTGGCCTTCACCAGGGAAAAAGGGGACAAAATATTCTGGCCATAAAGTCCCAGTCCCTGTTACTCCAGACTGTAAGAAGTGGCCCCTGCAAGGGGTCAGCGGGAGCAGCGACAACACTCCAGGCCCCAAGAACAGGAGGGAAAATGTTTGATTCGGGAGATGAGTCACAACCTTGTGCTCTTCTGCTTCATTACATGGGGTGTCATCACTTATCTGCCCTCCTCTTCTCTGCACCATAGCAGGTGTGATTAGCGGTCCCTTGACAGACCCTACTCAACTGGCTCTTAATGAGGTCCTCTGGGAAATCCTACCCTGCTGTTTACCTACTTCGTATTTACGGTTTTATCTGCCGCTCAACTGGAAATTTTTAAATGGCTCCAGGTTTGCTTGGCCACCCTGGCAATACAAGGCCCTCGCGTGGCTGGGAACACTGCCTTTGGTCTGCAGGTGGTTGCAGGAAGGTAAGGAGATGTCAAGTGTCTGGGATTTTGAGGCCAAACAAAATATAGTTATGGTCCAGCCCCAGGCCTGCCATTTTGCCTACCCTTGACAGAGCTGGAACACTGCTGGGACCCAACTACGTGCTTCAATGCCCGAATTTCATAAAATTCAACAAAGAATCCCCTGCTGTTTCCTTTAGTGTTTTTATCATCAGTAGTTCGCAGTCTATCTGCATTGTCCCTTGCAATTTAAGGTTGGGAAGTCTTATCCCTAAACTACAGAAGTTACCACAATAATGACAGAACTAAGGTAAAGAACTCTCCAGCCCTGGATGGCAGTGGGAGATTTGATGGTGACTTTAGAACTGAGGATTTCAGTGGAATCAATTACTGTTTTTCTGCTTCTCCAAGGACAGTGCATTCTTTACAATGGACAAAACACCTCCCTTTTTAAATAAAAGGCTCTTTTTTTTTAAAGAATAAAATCAAGATAAATAAAAGACTGGGTTTTTTTTTAATTATTTGGCTAGTGGTTACTTCTTTCTTTTAGCATTGAGGGTTTTTTTTTTCCTCCTTATGCTGGAATTACCAGAAATTTGCATTCCTTGAGCAAAAACAATCTTACTGCACTGAATAAAAGAAAAATAAAAGGATTTTAATGTATTAATTCCTCTTGTCATAGCATTTCAGAAATCAGCCGTCACATACAGAATGAGTTTGTCTCATCAGCAAATATTTTCATACTTGCCTGATCTGATACGTTGTACCAGTCATAGTCAAAAGAGTTGACTTTCTTGGTTTGGGAAAACGATAAGATGAACAAGTTGTAACAGGCTCGTGAGGTATAAAGTAATATAACAGTCACTCCTATACTTGTCACCTGACAGACAGATGAGCCCTGGAAGAGATTTAAACATGGGTTATCATTCATAAGGGAAGCTGACAAGAACATTACTTTGCATGGACCTCAAGGGTTGTCATGCTACTCTGCCTAATGCAACAGACGTTTTCTCTTTCCTTCTTTGATCAGTATATTCTATACTACGTATATTCCTGTACTTTTATCAGCATGGTGGTTTCCAGGAAATGGTAGCAGCTCCAGCCCTTACCAAGATGGGCTGTGACTAATCCCTACGACTTCTTGTAAAAGTGCTATTTTCAGCAATGCAAACACGTAAGACCTACATTTGGTATCAAACAGACCAAGGGAATTCAGCCTTCAGCTGCGCATTAGCTATAGAGCACCCTGTAGCAGATGCTGGCTGGCTAGCGTGATGCAACCTTGCATCTTTTTACAACTGCTGGCTGTGCATCTAAGTACAGAGCGGATGGGAGCAGTCAGCAGTTAAGCACAGCACAGACAGGAACAGAACATCCTGCCTTGCCTAATGTCAACACGGAGGAGACCAAGTGGAAGCCTGGCCTACGGGCAGAGTGACCATGGCGGGGCAGCCTGTGAGTGGGAGCTGGGGCACAAGGGGAGGAATGAGACTACAAAGTGGGAAATCACAACAGTTCCTAAGCCCCGGAAGAGAAAAATGGACAGAGCAGGGGAAAGAACCTAATCCAACATAAGGAATAATTGAGATGCCTGCCCACTATGTCAGGTGGGAAGGGTCACTGAGGGGGGCTGAGACAGCGGCACAGGAGTTGTGGCAGCAAGAGAGGAAGGAATCCAGGAGCCATGGCTGCAGGGATCAGTGTGAGTCTGATCACAGAGGCAGGCAGATGTACAAAAATAGGACTGAGTGGCTTTGAAGGAACCTCAAAGTAAATTCTGTGCAGCTGGCTCTGGAACAGTGCTTTGAACAGCCAAAGGAGGCAAGATAGGTTAAAGCTCTGTGCTTTTAGAGAAGCAGTCATTTGCTTCACTAGCCCTGCCCTCTCCCTCTCCTGGCTGAGACCCATACCAGAGGAGGCCTCCTCGCATCCATGTGAGAGAGAGGAGCCAAGAGAGAAGTGGCTCCTGCCCTCACAGGACCTTTTATACCAGTGCAGGAGACAGGAAGGTCTGCACCCTATTCCCTCTACCTACTCACTCTGCTTCCAGGTTTGCAGCCAAGGAGCAAAGGTGGCAGGTAGAGCACAGACATAACAGAATGGCTAATGAAGTATCAGGGGAAGTCACTGAGTCACCAGGTCCTGAATCTGCGGCCTTCTGGAGACTACCCAGGCCCCTTTGCTGCTCACTCACGCTCATGGCTTTTGTCCCTGCGACTCTGTCAATCCAGCTCCTCAGTCTGCACTCCCTGGTGAGTGATCACTAAAGAAGAGCTCAGGGACTAGTCAGAAAAGCTTGCTGAAAACTAGCTTGCCTATTTTCCCAGAAAAATAATACTGATTCACAGAACAGTCAGGTTTAGGAGCCTCTCTGACTGAATTCCTGCTTACAACACGATGGAACTACCACTATCCCCTGGACCACAACCTGCAGCCGTGTCAGGAGTGAGCCAAGAGCCTGCTGCTAAACAAGAATTGGAGCCAGAGACATAGAAGGTGGTGGTGAAAGCTGTGGCAAGATCAGCAAGCAGGAAATGCCACAAAGAGGAAACATTTGCTAGGCACTTCTCTATTCTCCTTCGGTACTAGCAAGTCTGTGATGCTGTCATGGAAACCGAAGGCGAGAGAGCAGAGAGAAGCTGCTGACTGGCACACACCATATCCCAGCTTGGTGGCATTTACAGACTGGGGACAGCAGAAATTAAGAGCAGAATGGGGTCACAATTCCCCTACACAGGTTTCCCTACATAGCTGTCATTCTTTAGTAGCTAGTAGTTAACTATGCTGCACATGTAACTTCAATCCTACCAAACAAAAAAAGGGGGGTAAAAGTGTCCTGGCTTTGCTGCCAGTCAAATATACTCAGTGGACTGGGGAAGGGAGAGCGCGGCAGTAGAAGTAAAGCCAGAGGAATCCCTTTGCAGTCCCAGGCCTCTGCAGAAGAGCGGGGGAGCCCCGACTCTGTAGCGTGTCCCACTACATGAGCTTCTGGCCAGCACAAAACCAGCCCAAGTCGGCACCTAAGGGCAGGGCTGGGCACCAGGCACCTCCTTTTGCTGCTGTAGCCTCTCCGTGCAGTGTGCCTGGCTGGTCCCCTGTGTGCCTGTGTTTTCACATGTGGTCAGAAGATGCGTGCCAGCAGAGGGGCGATGCAAATAAAAGGCTGCCACTACTGATGCCTATCTACATGCACTGCAGAGCACACAGTATCTTCAATGTTGCCTCTATCATATCACTGCAGAGAATGGATTTTTCTTCTTTAGCTAGTTTTTTCAGCACAACAGCAGCAGATTAAACCAGGATGTTTTTTCACTGCCAGTTTAGCCATCTGTATCCGTAAGTACATGCAGTCAAATCCTACTGGAAATCCCCAGAGGAACTCCCATTTCAGGTCAGCAGAAAGGAGCAAAGCACTCTTTAATTCTCATTTCCACACTCAAAACTTTCACCAGCTGAGCGTTCTGTCCTTTCCTGGCTGCAATAATGTTAGAGTTTGCTTGGTTTTTGTGAAATAGCTTGAAGTAAAGAAATTCAAGTTTCCTGCAGGAGGAGGAAATGGAACAAAGTAATCTACCAAAGCCTCCCTTAGGTTAACACTGCTTTGTTACAGAGATTTGTGCTTCTGTGATTTGCAGCAGTAGAAAACCTTTTCTTACTAGTAAAAATAATCCATAGTCCATGCCCTTTGGTCAGCAAGTGACAGGCTTGAAAGAAACAAAACAAACTAAGCTGTGTTTTTAAATCTTCTAGTCAGCCCTGAACTTTCAGTTGTTGTGCAGTATTGGTTGGATTTGAGTAAACAGGAAAAGCGCTACTTTCATCTGATTAAGTAAACGGAGAGAGGACTTTTAGTATAAGATTTTCTAAATAGTAGCTGAAACATACATTTTTGAAAGGTTTGTTGTGCTAAAGTTAATGTACTATTAGTTAAGCTAATAATTTATCTTAAGAATTTAACTATTTACTGTGAACACAAGGACCTTTGAAAGCCCTGTTTCATTATTATAATAAATACAGAACACCTTCACTGATTTTATAATAAACACTGCAGGCTTATGTGATGCTACTCAGTACCTTGACCACTGAACGTGTCCAAATCTGCAAACCTAACAATATTTCTTTAAAGAACATTTTGTAGAGTAATATGAGAGACTTTTTTCCCCTTCTCCCCACTTGGCTGAATTTATAATGCATTAAGTCTTTTAAAACACATTCTCATTCTCTATAGGGCAGTACACAAATGTATAAAGGAAGATTCATATTCCTCTGTCTGGCTTATCTTCAGCATGCTGCTACCTCAAACATTTCACTTAATCAGTCAATAATTTGACAAGCTGAAGGATCCCCAAGTATAGACCACGTCTGCGTAGCAGTACTGAAATGAAACAGTCATCAGATGGGGATCTGAAGAACGCAGAATCCAGCTGTGAGAAACTCCAGCCAGTAAGTTCTATAAACTCTGCCTCAAAACGACCCATTTTGGGGCCACTGGTGTTAGCCAAAAGCCCCATTGCTAGCACTTGGGATTTAATTCGTATACCGAACAGGATGGCCAGTCACTGTGTAGTTTAAGGCCTCCAGCTCTCAGGGGTTCTAAGGGAACACATGGCTTTGCCTCGCGCTGCCTTTGTCTCTCAGAAGGTACTCGAAAAGAATGGAAAATGTACCTTACCTTGGACTCCAAGTAAATGTTGGCTAAAGACATCTTGGAAATCTTATACAGGCAGATGGAGAGTGAAACAGCGCACAGCACAAACAACGTGTCATTAATTGCCACCCGGACAGAGACAATGACTTTTCTTTCAGAATTCTGTGTCCTCACCAATACCGCACATGTTAAATTCACCAAGAGGAAGAGGAGACTTATGAAAAGAGAAGCCAGGTAGAGGGGCAACCTGGGAGAGTGAGGAAAAAACAGTTTTAGCGACATTGTTCACTGTCGGTCAGGAGATGGAAGTTGCACTTTGGCCAATGAAAGCTGCATGTGTTGGGCTGCCACAGCTGACAGAGTGACCAGCCCAAGCCCAAATCAAAGCACTCCAGATTGCTGGAGAGATTAAGTTAGCTCATTTTGAACCTATTTTTACAGTTACACAACAAGCTATAAGTAAAGGAACTAATGTCAAGCAGCAAAACATGGAAGACTGTTTGCAGCAGAAATACAACAGCACAGTTCTTAAAAACTACTTAAAATACCTGTGTACTTTCTTAGAGCATGCACTTCATGTACAGCACAAACCCTCTGATTACTCAGTGACAGGAGAAACCTCACAAAAGGCTGAGTTGCCTGGAATGGACTGGGTTTGACCCTGGTTTTACTACACCACCGCAGTCACGTGAAGCATCGCTGACTGCTGATGTTTGCCATCAGATTTCATATTAAACCAAGGAAGTGCTTAACAGTAGGAAAAAATCTCCGAGTTGCTGGTTCCTCCAGCATCTTTCTCTGTCTCTTTGCCTAAATAACTTGGTCACAGGCAACCTCTTGAAAGACACATCAAGAAATTTAAACATGCATATTGATTCTGGGTTGGCATTTTGCCATATATGCCAGGAAAAGGTTCATTTGCACAACCACAGGAGCACAGGTGGAACAGAAATGTGACAGACAGAAGCCCAGAAGCTGGACTGAATTTCCCCATCTCTTTTTTCCCGCCTACCCAGCACTGATATCTGCCATATAAGTACACCACATACTCAAATAAAGCTGCTTCTAATTGCTCTTTACTCCTACACACAGCTGCAGAGCTTTTAACTTAGTAAAAAAAAAAAAAAAAAGCACAACTTTTCATTTCAGGTGTTTGCTTACTTCATAATCATTGCAGGCCAAGGTAATTACTTATACGGGTCATAATCTGCAGTCACTGAACATGAGGTTTTGGCCACAGCTTTTCATGCCTGCTGGGAACTTTGAATTTGGCTGCCAATAAACATCTAGACTGTACCTGAGGAATCAAATTCTGATTAGTATAAAAATACGTAATGCAGAACTTTTTCTTTCACTCATTCATATCCTTTTGGGATAACATCAAGCTAGCTACAAAGCCAAAGCATAGCTGGCTTCTTTTCAGGGGGCAAAAAGGATGTGGTATCACAGAATCACAGAATGATAGGGTTAGAAGGGACCTTCAGAGATCATCTAGTCCAACCCCTCTGCCAAAGCAGGGTCACCCAGAGCAGGCTGGACAGGAATGCACCCAGGTGGGTTTTGAGTATCTCCAGAGAAGGAGACTCCACAACCTCTCTGGGCAGCCTGTTTTACTGCTCTGGCACCCTCAAAGTAAAGAATTTTTTCTGCATGTTCAGATGGAATTTCCTGTGTTCTAGTTTGTGCCCCCTGCCTCTTGTCCTGTTGCTGGGCTCCAGTGAAAAGAATCTGGTCCCATCCTCTTGGTACCCGCCCTTTAGATATTTATAAGCATTGATGAGATTCCCTTTCAGTTTTCTCCTCTAAAAGGCTAAACAGCTTCCAGGTCTCTCAGACGTTCCTCACAAGAGAGATACTCCATTCCCTTTATCATCCTCACAACCCTCCACAGGTCTCTCTCCGGTAGTTCCTTATCTTTCTTGATCTGGGGGGCCCAAAACTGGATACAGTACACCAGATGCGGTTTCACCAGGGCAGAATAGAGGGGGAGGATGATCTCCCTCGACCTGCTGGCCACGCTTTTTTTAATGCATGCCAGGATACCATTGGACGTCTTGGCCACAAGGGCATATCACTGGCTCATGGTCTTCTGCAGGGCTGCTTTCCCTAACCTGTACTGGTGCATGGGGTTATTCCTCCCTAACACTTTTAAGTGTATACCTTTGAGACCTTTTAATTGTGTAACAGGGAGAACTGAAAGCGTAAAAGTCCCTGCTTGTGAATCAATATCCTTCTTTCCAACTATATCCAGCAATGAGTGAGGATGCTGTCTTTTCCTTGCCAGTCATGGAAATTCTCTCTCAGGGGAAAGATTGTGCTCATTCTTAACCTTCCAGGGTAGGGCTCTGTTTTTAGGATAAGCAGCCAGAGGTAGTTCCATTAAACCTCAGTCTAATGCTGGAAGCACTGCAGTCCTGAAGCTCTTCTTTCACACAGCTTCATCTCGAGAATGCAGTTCCCAGTTATAGTGGTGGTACATTTACAGCTTTTATTAATATCTCAGAAGTCTTTAAGTGACTTTTGTCACTTAGAGATTTATAAGCATTGATGAGACCCCCAAGTAACTTTTGTCACTTAAAGTGGTCAGGTGTCTCCTTTTCCTTCCCCTTCCAAAGCCTATTAAATAGCGTCCTCTCTTCTCCTCCACTGCAGTGCAGGTAAAGTATTCTTATGGGTTTTAGGTTTATGAGGAAAAATGTACACTTAGATGCTGCCTGCTTGTGGAACAGTAAGTACATGCTCCCTTTTTGCTCAGTTTAGGCAAAGAGACTTTCTGCTTCAGCACAGCCTGCGTGCCCTTGATGCTAGCTTGCAAACAGCAAGCCTCAGAAGCTTCCAGGCCAGGCTCCTACTTGATGGACTTTAGCAAAAAACCAAAAAGCACTGTCATCCTCTCATGCCCACATACCCCATGTGCGAGCCAGGGTGAGCTGTCATGGCCAGTCTGTTGTGCAGCTCTTCACATAATGATCTTCCACCCCCCTTATTAACATGATGTGTCTGGGGAAAGGCTGCCTGTTTTGACAATAGAAGCTTTGTTGCTGAGCTTCTGAATAAGCACTGGTGGAGATGCAGGCTGTGCGCCTCAGGGTGGTTTTAGGGCCTCTGCAGCTGCAGAAATCATTCCTAACTCACTTAAAGGCAGAATCAACTGCCTTCGAGGCTACAGCTCAACTACAAGGCACCTACATGGCATAAAAAAGTATATGAGGGTTTTTAGAAAACAGAGAAGCAGGGCAGGAGAGGTGCTTCCATACTGCACCAGTGACCGTTCAAAAGCCTAATCCCCATTTTGGGGCTAGTCCCTTAAAAGGAACTGTGTGTAATCTGGCTTGGCCAGGGAGGGCACGTGCCAGAGTATTCTGTTCTTTCTGTGTCAGGCTGGATGCACCCCTAACTTTTTATTTGAGCTTAAAATCAAACTTCAGATGAATGCAGTGGGTTTTGCCTTGTTCAACAGGAAAATCTGAAACTACTGCATTTTGTACGTGGTTTCCTCAGAAACCATACAGTGTCTGAGGCTTGTGTGTAACAAGACATGCGCTCGCATAACAGCAAGCCCCATCCAAACCCAGTCTGTGACTGTAAGAAATCCCCAAGCTCAGGGAGACGTGCAGGACTGTTTAAATATGAAGTTGGGCTGGCACAGGTTTTGCCTTGAGCTCTTTTGCAACAGTGACTAACATCACTGAAGGCTGTGCTGAGTAGTTTGCTTAAGATTCTGAATCTCTGATAAGATTTTACCAAATTTTTCCGTGTCTGAATTGATTCTGATTTCTGAAACCTGTGTGAATACACAGACTGTGGTCCTACCTCTCTGTTGCCCTGTTTACATTATCTACTACAGAAATGCTAATGCCAGATAATAAGGTCTGACACTTATTAAAGAAAATTAGGGAAGAAAAAAAAAAGTAAACATTCAGCAATGAAGAAAAATCAAATTCAGTAAGTGCAGACTTCAGCCCCTGTCTGTAGGCCATCCACCTTTCTATCATCCATCATCCATCTCTCCATCAGGAGTTAAGCAACAGGATCTAATGAAAGATGTCCCTGCTCACGGAGGGGAGGTTGGACTAGTTGATCTTTAAAAGTCCCTTTCAACCCAAACCACTCTGTGATTCTATGATCTTTCACTAGCCTGTTACAATTAAGATTCAGGACCTCAGCTGTGGGTGTGCAAGTATTACACTACATTAATTGCTCTGTGTAAGGTACAAAGAAATACATAAGAAACAAAGTCAGCTTTATATGTTTGGCTCTTTTACAAAGACTAATCACATTCATGCTAAGAGATCTGGATATTAAAACAAAATACTACTGTAGTCCTTTACCAACAGAGCTGAGTATCACCAAAGAAAAGGCTAGGCCAGGTTGAAGAGCTGCTGTGGGGAGGCTAGTCTGTGCATGAGTAATTCCAGTCACACTACAAAAGTGTCGCAAGCTCCCTTTGCTTGAAGAAGGACATTTTCAAGCAGTTTTCAAGGAATAAAGCCTTGCCACAAACATCAGCAAGAGATGAGGTTCAAAGCTTCTACCTCTCACCTTTAAACCCAGCCAGAACATGCTCACAGGCCTGCCCTATACCACCCTGACCTGCAGTCCAGGCTCTGTTCCTCTCGCCCACGTGTACCATAGGAGGCAGGGCCGCTTGCACCGGGGGCTGGCTGGGGACCTGTGTGTATGTGCTGTGTTTGTCTGCCAGCCCACACTCCTGGATTTCCTTCCCACAGAAACCAGAGTGCAAAGGGGGATGAATTCAATTGTATGCCACAGTGTTTACCAGGGCGCATCCAGCTCTTGCCCCTTGTGGTTTGGGATGTGGCCAAGGTATGCACTCAGACCCACTAGCTTGAAAGCATTCCTGAGGCCACCAAAATAGATGCAGCCTCTGTTCGCATCCTGGCAATTTCTGCATCAGCTGCAGTTCAGTATGCAGTCCACATACCTCAGCCAGCCATCACACCCTGTGTGTCCCACACCCTCACCAACCCAAGCATCATCCACCTCAAACCTGCTCTCACTGTACTGCCATTCTGTCAAGCATGGTTTCTCAGGCATTTGCTCCAGATGTTTGCCTCTCCAGCTGTACCAAACCCCAACTGGGTAACAAACTTTCCAGGTCACGGACAATGTTAATACTTCACCTGTTGATACAGTACTATGTTATCCTAATAGTCAGCAAATAACAGGTCAGATTTCTGTTTCAAATTACTCTGTTGGCCTATCCTGAATTCAGATTGTAAACTCTTTCTTTGGAATGGAGATAACCTCTCTCTCACTTCCCTTATCTAAACAACACTGCCTCAATGAGGTTTTGAGGCATTGCAACAATAAACATTAATTTATTAAGCTCTTCCTCAACTTTCTGGACATTACTGCCCTTCGGGGAGCTTTCAAGTAGTTCCTGACGATCCCTCCTGCTCAAGAAGATCCCAGACGAATCTCTCCACCTAAATGCAAAGCTACCATAATCTCAACTCTGTGGAGCCAGGGATTGTCTGCAAGCTACCAAGCACATCAAGTTGAATCCATTCTCACTAGCTCTTTCCCTTCGTAACTCTTCTCTCATCTTCCCCAAAATGTTGAGTCTTTTATTACCACTGACTTCACAGATTAATACATACACTGTCCTGTTCCTGTCAAAACAAATACATCAGTCTGCTACCTTTACCAAAGCACTGTATCTGAATTCACCTAGCAATAGAAATGTTAAGAACCTGTAAAGAAATCACCAGGGTGAATGTTTTCTGCTTGCATTTGAAATATCTGCTGTTGAAATATGTGAAAGTCTAAAAGCAGTGCTTGTGTTGGGAAATGGCAAGGATTTCTAAATATCATAGGAAGAAGCCGGCCTTAGAACCTAAAACATTGGTATATAAATATGAACAGGTGAGATATGAGCGCTACAAATTTTCAAAGATGTAGTGTTTCTCAAAGACCATGGCTTGTCTTCTTTACCACATTAAATGTTTGCATTGTTCTTACCTGTATTTCAGTAGCTCTGGAGAATATTTTGACTTAGCTTTGAAAATCACCTGCAAAATAGTAAAATATTCCATCAAACATAGGTTACATGTATGTAAAGAAAGATGCTGTGATCTGCAGGAATGCTGTCTCACAGGTCACAAGAAATGTAATGATAGGTATCATTAGATAACAGATTTACATTTATTGCTTATCCATGGCAGGCAAGCTCTAAGCAAAGTATTAAAACCACTTGGCAGGTGATCATGATGTGCTCATATACAAATTGTCTATACCATTATTTTCACTTTCTCTGCCATGGGAATAAGTTTTTTTATACCAATATTCACAAGAGATTTGATGCCAGTATAATCAAAGAGGCAAGCAATTATTGAGCTCCTACATGACCTAACAGTACAAGTCTCTCAAGCAGACCATCTCCTACTGGCATATTGAGTCAGACACTGTTCCCATGGCGAGCCCATCATAGTGCCTGGGCCTGAAATTGGACATATACATTTGTAGCAATCTTACATTGCCAAAAGGATGCCATCGAGAACCAAACTCATTGTTTTACTCTGAGGTATTTTTGGCTCATGCTGACTGTTCACTAAACAACAGTATGTATTTTTACAGAGAGGTACCTCAGGCTCAGTAGTTACCTCACTGTAACAGAAAAGACAAAATATGGACATGTTTTCTGCAATGTAGCCAGGTAGTATCAGTCACTGGTGTTTAGCCACCATCAGAAATTTAAAAAAAAAAAATACGTAAGATGGCTTCCAAATACATACAGTTTACAAATGTTTATTTAAACCAACAATGAAGCACACTGATTGCTAGTATTACAAAAAAACACCCTGTATGACTTATTCTGGGTGGTTTCCTAACTGTTTTCTCCTCAAGTTATCTTGCCTTACTCATTTCACTTGGTTTTGCATGCCTTGTAGTATAGCTTGCATAATATTTGCTATGATTATCACGCTTTCCCAAGGAAACAGGACTTCCATGATCATTATGTATGTGTAGGCATGTGTCTGCCTGTCAACCTGTTAATCTGACCCCCCCCCAAATACTCCAATCAGAGAACTGATGCAAAAATACTTGAAGCATCAAAGAAGTGATCTTTTATCATCCTCCTAAAAATTATTGATCCAACAGAAGCAAGGAACACTATAAATGATACATGACCTTTGCGAGGAGAACCCTGCATAGTAATCCTACACATCACCCAATATGAAGGAGTCTGCACAGTAAAGTCTCATAAGAAATGCCCCAGTTATGGAAAGAGCTCAAAGTCAAGCATGAGACATAGATATGGAGAAAATCAGGCTTCACTTGTTCCAGAGCTCCTGGAACAACTTGTCATTTAACTCCTATTCACCATAAACAGCTGCCTTGACTTGGAAATTATTTTTGTGACACGTCAGCCTGCTTAGCACTAGCTGAAGCAGCAGAGAACAGTGAGCTTTTCAGCAGGCTCTGGAAAAAAAAATAGCTGAGAATAAAATTGAAAAGTTGTGAGAAAAAAAATATCTAAAAATACTCTTCAACCACTGATACAGTTTTCAAATAGCTAACATCTCCAGCAATATCCCTTACAAAATATTTTTGTGATTCATTCTCCAAATTCCTGGATCATGAATTCTTACAGGAGTTCACGAAGAAGTTTTATGTTGCTTTACCTACCTGCTACTGAAAGGAGAGGTACAAGAGGCTTGTGAATGTTCTGTGTTTGTGTGGTATGCAAAGAGGGGCTGTCAGTTTTTAGAGAAAACATGGGGTTCAAAACACATCCTATATGCTTTTTGTACTAGTCTGATTGCCTATCCTACTTAGTCTGGAAGACATTGTGGGCAAGCAGGAAGGAAAAGATTCCTGACCTCAACGAAACTGAACAAGTAAAACTTGTTTCTAGGGCCATTCCACAATCCTCACCAGTTGTGAGTGGCACTTACACATATTGTACCGTTAATTATGACAGCTCTCAGGAGAAGCACTGAATAGAAGTGTCAGGGATGTGCAAAGAAGTAAAAAAGACAAGCAATTTGCAGTGGGCAATGAGTTGTGCTGGGTTCCCAAAATCTAGGAAAGTCACAAATTCCTGAATGGTATCTCCTGTGGTTCCCCAAAAAAGACTCACTCATTGCTATAATGTCACAGAGCACTCCTGTCACATAAAACTTCAAGGCTGCCCTATCTGGCTAAAGTTCCATGGATAACTTTCTTAAAACCAAACATGAACATGATGTTCCTGCTGCAGATCCAGCAGGATCTCCAGATTCAAGATCACCAAAACAGCTGTTACAGTGCTTCCACGTGCAGTGGGTCTCTCCCAGCTGACAAATGTTTCTGAATTTTATCAGAGCAAACTGACCATTAAGAAAGAAAATGAACACTGCATGAAAAATAGATGCTACATAGAATGAAAGCTACTCTATAAGGCATGGACACTCTTACAATTTCACTGCTAGACAGAAATACAGGCAGCCAAGTTCTGCCAGCTTTGCTGAAACACTGAATGTTCATGAATAGCCTTGCTGGAAGCAATGTGATTGTCACAGAATAAAGGGCTGTTCAGTGGGAATAAGGATGTCAGAAGCTGATCTCAATATACCTTACATGCGTGGGTGCAGCTTTTTGCTTCTAGCAGCCACTTAGCTCAAGAGACTGGTTGCTCAATGGCCCCTCCCCTCAATAGTGTTGAGAAAGCTTCCAGTCAATATCTGAGTCATCTAAGCAAGTTTTCCAGCAAACCAGAGCAAACCAGACTATTCCTAAGAATAGACTAAACAGCAAGCAGAAGGCAGAGTTTTTTAAAAAGACCTTTCAGAGAGCCCAGATGAATAGCAACACGGAAAACTCAGTGAAATTCCTTGCTAATTTTCTAGTGTCTAAAGGGTTACTTTTTCTTTTTAAAAGTATTTTCCCCCGTTGCTTGTTTTTTAAAGAAGAAATATCCTGTTTTGACTCCTTGTTTTTGCTGAAAGACTGGAAACCTCAAATGAGATTCTCACACTCCCTCCTCCACTCCCCTGAGGTATATGTCTGGCATATAAAATTGCAGCAGTACAAAAAGATTCCAAAAAGCCCTTCATGCAGACAGGGAAAATTTTTGTTGCACGGACAGATGTGAACACCTGACCTTAAAAGACATTTTACTCTGTCTTGGCAGAGAAGCAGTGAGGATGACATGGGAGTCCATCAGCAGCTCGGCTGCAGAGAGTTCTGCAGAGCTGTGGGGCAGCAGAGAAGGCAGACAGGGCCAGGCTGCTGTATCTTAAGGGGGTTCCAGCTACGTTATGAAAGCTAAATCAGGAGCCACTCTGGCTCTGTAAGTATCAATGAAACAGGTGTCAAAGCCAAGTCACATATTCCCAGAGAAAAAAAAAAAAAAAAAAAAACCAAACCAAAACAAAACAAAAAAACCCCACACTGGAGCAATTTGCTCTGATTTAGCTGAACTGATGTGACGGCTGCACAAACCTCCAGTGTCCCTCTAGTGCTAGCTGATCAATTTACTCTGACAGGAGCTGCAGCTCAGCTTACCAAAAAGCCTCAGGTATGTGTTAAGTGCTTGTTAAGTCTCAAGCTGGCCCTCTGCACAGGAATGAAGTTCAGGTTTATTTACCAGTTCTCATTTCAAAAACTCTAGAAGGAGCATAGTGTATACTTTTTCTTCCCAGTTCCTTTCACCACAGCCCCTCTTTTCCTCTGTCACACTCTTCTGTTTGCACCCTGAAAATATGCCACAACTTCATGCAGGCCCTCAGTCCCTCACCATCAGCACGTACACCTTTCCTTTCCTGTGTAGCTTCCAGTCCCAGGCCCATCTTCCCCTTTCTCTCCCAATTTTATTCTTCTATTTGGATCGGATTCCCCACAACACGCAAGTTCTCCCTCCCTCTACTCTCTAAACTCTACAGTTTGTAGGGCCTACAGGCACAGGCAACCTAACTCCCTACCATACTCACCCTTGTGTAAATTAGTAAAAATAGCCCTGAAAGGTCAGGGACCGTTGCGGTACCGGCAGCTACTGTAAACTTTCATGTGTAGCTTTTCTATCAAATTATTTTCCAAATGACCTCATTCTTCATGTCAGATGCTGACCGCCAGCCAGTCTGCAGTTGCAATTTGTCTCCTATAGATCCAATACCGAGGACAACATTTTATGCCAAACATATTTGCTGATGCATCACCATCTGTAGTTAGACTCCTCTGTAGTTCTATGTACATCTAAATCATGCTTTAAATATAACAAGGTTTATAAAATATGGTGTGTTCATTTCTACTAAAAAATAAATATTTCTCGTAAGTAAAAAACCCTCTCTGTTTTCTGATTAGTGTTATTACTTTTGAAATGCTATCCCCAGTAATCAGAGCATGAGAAGTTCTCTTAATATGCTTCCCAGAGCTAACACATACCCTAGTTCCACTGAGATAAAGCAACCTCTCCGAAAGCCTTGTGCTGGTTTTACCCCGCCCTGCCAGGCACTTCCAGCAAGGCCAGCTCCTCTCTGAACTGTCTTACTCTGCACAATTTCTCTTCATTTGAAAGTCCCTGATTTTATCAGCCCTGCCTGGGAGGCAGGGTAAGCTTCTCAATCTGGATGCCAGAAAAAAGGGAAGATGGTTACGGAGGTGTAAAGAGAGGTAAATCTGCCTACCAGCCCTTCTCCACCCATACAGCCTCACAGTTCTTTAGCTCAGCACCACGTTTCCTAGGTCCTGGAGAAGTTCCCAACCTGCTGATTAAACCTAAAGCCCACCAAATGTTTTGCTGTGCCTGGCCACAAGGGAGGCCTGGGATTTCCACCATCTCCTACAACTCACGGTCTTTTGCCCTGGCCTTGTTTTTTGAGTCTGTAACCTTCCATCCTAGCCTCCCTCCTGCTTCATTTGTATCCCGTTCCCCAGGGAAATGTAAAGTCTGAAGCAAACAGGAGAAAATGAAGCAAGCCCTTCTCTATCCACCCCTCACACACACCAGAAAAGGCAATTTATTTTATTTCCCACAGCCTCTTTACACTTTTGCCCCCAGCACTGACTTGTAAAGCCTGAGGACTCATCTCGGCTTCCCCTTGTCATGGGCAGGGAAGATTTGGCCAGGCAAGACATAAATAAAAGAACACCTGAGTCCCGGGATCCTTGCTGCCTGCAATCGCTTAAAGTGGAAAATGCGTTGTTTGGCAATTTGCAGCCTTTGCTTTATCAAGCAGGAAAATAAACCGTTGGGAGCTGCAGGTGTGAGACAAACTTATCTGTGGGCTTTTTGGTCTCTGTAGGTGGAAATGCACAGTTCAGCTCCCCATCCAGTGGATCAGGATGAGAGATTTCTGTGGCTTGGTACAATACAGTTACTTGCTAGTACTGGGCTACTGTTTTATCAAAATGCCACTGGATCTCATCCTCCCTTGAGATATATTTTAATGATTTCTAAGTAGACAGAGGCTTGTCCTATGAGGGTACGTCACATAATTTTCTTTTTATTATTTAGAAGAGAATGTATACAGACAAAGGTTTAATACATTCTAATAAATTTAGTGCTCTCATTGAAAATCATACATATTTTCTGCAGAATGACTTCTGAGAGGAGCTAATGTTACATAAGCCTTACCTGCAGCAGCCTTATCTTCTACTCTGCCATAAGTACGGCATTAAGACCACAGAAATTTCGCTTTTAATCCACAGATCCCCCAGGAATTGTTCTGAGTCAAAACTAATTTGATTGTAACTTCTCTTTCATCCCCAGGTCCCCTGCTTTAGCAACCTGCCCCAATGCATTACAGCTCCTCTGCTCTATCTGCTAATGGGGATGCTCAGATGTGGGAACAACCTTTCCTCTGCTGATGCCATCATGGCATATTTGTCTTGCTACACATAAAATACAGTCTAAATTTGTTTCCCCATTGCTTTGGGATACCTAGTAAAAAGAGAATAGTTGTGGCTAACTTTCTGTCAAGTTCAAAGGTGCTTATTAGTCTGAAAAATGCCCTCAGGCACTTGCCAAATGAGTTTTTTGTTTGGCCAGGAGGATTTGCAATATTTTTTTTAATCACTTTTTCTTCTCACATCTATGTCTACAAGTTTTCCTAACAGTGCCACATGTCTGGGTGCCATAGAGCAGCTACTAAACACCTGCGAATTCCAGAGACCCACTGAGGTCTCTTCCAGTCCTCTGTCTCTAAACTATACACTGATCACTTCTTTCCCTCTAGCTAAGTACCAGTTAAATAGCATGGTTTCCATACAATGAGACAGAACTGCAGACCCTTCTTGTGTGCCTTCTCTAGAATAGAGAAGAAAGGATAAAAGTTCCTTCTGAACAGGTCTGTGAAGTTACAAGCCATTGCTGAATCCAACATTCTCTCTTCCCACCCCTTTCACACTAGTTCTTGCTTGCCTGCTGTGGAAAGCTAGATGCACATTAAATATGCAGTCTCAAGAAGATGCTGAATTTCAAGCCAAACCACCTTTTAATGGTTAGAAGTAAAAAATTAATAACAGTGAATTAAAAATATGTGTGCTTATTCTGTGTCTTACATTATAGTTGTACAATGGCTGTGTTTGTATTTCTTAAGGTTTTACTTTGGCTGGAGAAATACTTGAGATTTCACTGGGAGCAGCCAGCTCTAAAGCAAACAACAATGATAATAATATACCTGCCTAGAGTGGCCCATGATCTTTAAAGATTATGACGCACATCCCAAACTCTGAAAGTTCCTTGCAAATACTGCTTCCAAATCCTCACAACAGCTCTTCAAGACAGGTAACTATGACACACTTTTATAGAGGGGCTCAGAGGAATATCACGAGGACTCATGGTGACAGAGCAGAATTGTCTCAAAGGCAGAACCAACAGCTTTAGCATTTTTTCTGTTTCCAACCACTGACTTGTACTTCCTGAATGATATCAGACAGCAATGCCAAAAATAAGTTAAAAGGGCGTATGTGTGCATTCAGCATGCTCTCTTTTTAGATCTTCCTGAGATGAAAGGAACGCTAAGCCCCTGAGTGCGGGCCCTCTAATGCAGTGAGTGCAGACTGCTGTGCCCCCTCTGTGCTCATGCAAGCCTCAGCTTCTCTTGGAGAAGAGCCAGGATGCTGCATTCTGCCTCCAGACTTCCACGGCAGCCCTACGTGTATGTCTGAAGGAGGAATCTGACCTAGGGCTATGATTTAGGCCTAGATGCTGTGATGGGTATGGACTGTGTCATGACAGATGTCGGCCCTTGGGGAATCGCACCATTATCAAATGATTCTCACAATAGCTATGGGATAAAGCACAGGTCACCACATGCCTGAGCTAGAGTTGAGTAGCATGTAGATGAAAGGTTCCTGTAATCCCTTAATATATCTCAAGTCCCAGGGAGCAGAGAGGGGTGAGTTAGCAGGTGTATCAGACACTGAATCAAGGAAAGTAAACCTAATCACAAAACTGTGTATGTGGTTCTAAGTATTTAATACCCTCTACAACTCAAGTGATCCTCTTACAGCTGTCATGCTTACCACTGCTGCTTTTTCAGCTCTGGGATGACAGTTCTCACAAGCAGCCTGATCTCTCCAGCCAGGCTGTTCAGAATTGACAAGCCTGTAATCTCTAACAGAGCACTGTTAAACCCTGTAGGCACTACAGAAGCACCCAGATCCAGGCACTAAACTGATTCCAAGTGGGGCACACAGCAACACCCAAAGCATCCTGAACACTGCTGGGGACACTCCAGGGCTAGCTAGTGCTCTCCTGACCAACTGCCCCTGCACTGGGAAATAGGACTTTGACAAGGGTCGTCCGAGTGCAGGCTTGGCTTCCTGCATGGTAGTGGGATTAAGGAGATAGAAAATCCAGTCCCTGCCCCTCCACAAGCTTCCTGTGAGATCTCAGGCAAGCCCAGCAGTCTTTCTTTGCCTCAGCATGCCGATACCCCGACCTGCAGCCCAGTGCCAAGATACCTAAGCTCATCATAAATACTTCCAAGCAAGTCTAACTGCAGCAACCTGGAGCACTGTGCAGCCCAACTCATCTGGCTTCTTGGCTGTTCATAGCACAGATACACTCTCATGACCTCTTTCTGAAATGGAGCCACTACGTTCTTCACCCCACTATACAGTTAATTTACCATTACATCACAGCGTCCTTGAAATAGAGGGTGTATCTCTGTATAGCACTTAGCACTCACTGGGGTCCAGAGTCACTGCTCTTTGTAATACAGATCATTACAGGAATTTGGGTCTGCAACAGGACTCAGTCAGCAGTTTTGATTGTGATACACAGAATAGAAATCTCACTCAGAAACATGTTAGACAACTTAGGAAAAACTGGGGTGGGAGGCTGCCAGCAAAATTAGAAATTACAGTTCTGACTGCACACAGAGATCAGCTTGGCTAAGCCAGGAGGCTTATAAAGTCTAGTAACAACAATAATAAAAAATAACAATAGAATGGCATTTTGGATGTCTGGCTTTCAAGCTCTCTTACACATTTTTCCCCCAACCTTTAAATTAAATGACACTCATTTAATCAACAGCAGATATATTATTTGCTATTCTCAAAATGATCATTGTAACACTGTTCACTTGCATATAGATCAAAAGTTAAATCTCCCAACTAAATAACTGAAATTTACTTTTTGCATTGCCGAGGTACATTAGGAAATTACATTTTTCTCATTATTTCTACAAAATACCGCTTTACCATTCTGTCAAATTTAATCAACCAAATATCTGTTGCTTACCTGTGTGAAGTAAAGATTCATCAGGGTCAGGGTGAAAAACTGGAGGCAGACTGGGAAGCAATAGAGAAGCCAGAAGATGAAGGGGCTGAGAGAATTTGCTGTGACAAAGTCTTTGAAATAAAATGAAAAGAGCACAGTCCTAAGAGAGGCCCAAAACAAGCACAGAAACAGAAAGACAGTTTGGTAACTGAACCTCTTGTGCCTGTAGTGAAGGACCAGCCAGAGCTGGACGTAGATGAACACAAAAAGCAGTGAATAAAAAACAGTATATACAATGGTCAGGCCCAGCTTCACATACGGAGGGACAGCTGGCGTCAGGGTCGGCGGAAGGGTGTCATTTTTCAGTGGGTCCCACTCAGGGGCCTCCATTTGATATCAGGAATCGTCAGAATTATTTATTAAGTTTGGCTGCCGCTGTTGCCTCCTCCTCCTTCTCCTTTCATCTTCCTACAGCATAGGAATCAAGAAAATGAAAGAAAACAAGCTGCACTTCCTCTTTGGCAGCTCACTGTGGGCTGGTAGCACATGATCACAATTCAGAATGATTCATTAGGACTGCCTTTGTCAGCAATTGGCAGGGAACAGCTCAGAAAGCTGCCCTTTGCTGGTGTTTGTGCACGAATCTTTATCATCCTTAAGAAACACAGAAATCCCCCAGCCCCTGAACGGTTTAGTGCTGATTTTTTTTTTTTTTTTCTACAGAACATTATCTGGATTTTAAATTAGTTAAGTAATGTTCTGTTTCCTGCAAGAAGCAGGTACCTACATTTTCCCAGTGGCAGACACATCATATCTTTGTAGGATTTTTTGGTCTTGTTTCCTATTTAGCAAGTACTTTATTTAGCTGCATTTTGTTAGGAATAATTTTAAGCACCTTGAAGTACTCATGAAATTCAAAGCACTGTAATAAGCTGTAACAGTTCAGCTCTGCATTGCAGAAACCTTTGTCTTTATAAGGAAATACACAATTTGCACAGCAAACTAACACATTCGGTATCTTCTTTTTCTTCTGACATAAGACATTTCATTAGAAAGGAAGAAAAGGCACATCAAGGCTTCCAAACATGCTGTACACAGGAACAAATGAAGCCCCCTAAATACCCAAATTCACTAAAGCCTACATGCAGCTACAGGTTCTTGGTTGTTGTCTATTTGTGCCATCACTGTGGCAACAGCTGACCAGACACGCCTTCTCACAAGTGTGCAGATGTGCCCTTGGGATTAAATCTATAAATTAATAGGTGCTATGGCAGGCTGCTGGGTTTGACTCACAGAGCTGAGAAGTGAGAACTGAAACTCAGTGGTTTAGACATTTGTAGCGTGGTGGAAATGCTTCACGTATCTCCAGGTCATGTATGGCGTCATATACCATCAAATAACAAGGTTTTTAAAAGATACCTTGGTTATGGCTGGAGCACTGCCATGTTTTGTTCTGTCGTTTATAGCAAGCAGTTTACGAGAAGTCCTTGTTACCTAGAATAATCCCCAGGGAGGACCTTGCACGTCTGGTGAGCAGTGAAAAAGATTCCTTTAGTGAAAGTGTCCACGTAGTGGACTGTCTACAGTCCACTGTGTCCAGGGTATGCAGATGCTGACACTGAGTACAAACTAAAATAATGATTTCCATTATTAGTGCCGAATCCCAAGGGGAGCTCAGAACTACTATTTTGTTGGAAAAGACAATTATTATAATTGTGCTTATTAATATAGATACAGCTTATATCAGTTTGGATAATTCGTCAAAAAGATAAAAAAGAAGTCCATTCTGCCCTAAAAATACCCACACTGAACACTTAAAACTATGTTCCAAAATCCATGTTTAGGTACTAAAACATAAGCAGTTTGATTTTAAAGGTGCAAAGTAAACTTAGCTCCCATTGACTGAAAAGGGATCTGTGGTTTCTCAGTGCTTCTGTAAATCAGGTCACTTCTATTAAGGTGCCTAGATATGATTTTAAGACCCTTACCAGAAGCAGACAGCTTGGAAAGTCCTGGATAAAGAGCTCTCAGAAGCAGGGTGATACACAGCACTGAGTGGCTGTGTTGATTTGACTACACATGGAAATACACAGACCACAGAGTGAATGATGGGAGAGGCTAAGAAATGTCCAAGCCCTAAAAAGCATGTACACATACCTTTGTAGGCTATAGCTGCACAGAAGGATAATGTTATGGCTTGGACATAACTAAACTTGGACTTAGTTAGCACCTGCTCCTAGACCCTGTGTATTTCCTGGAACAAAAAAAGTAAAATTGACTCGATACCAGGGTAGAACATGGAGAACTGCTCAGTTACTGAAGCAAGTTCGTCAGAGAAGCTGTCTGTATTCAGGCCGTCGCATTCATCAGGCAAACACAAGGAGGTTGTCTTTATAGGGCCTGGACAGGAGTTTAGACAATATATATAACAAATAGAATAGATACAACAAAATATATTACGATACATACTACAGAAACCTCCATCTCCCAGATCAGCCAAACATCTCCCCTAGACTGATACATACTTCCTTCTAGCACACAAGGAAAACCTCTTGCTAGCTTTTCCCCCTTCCACTAATAGGCCTGCCTTATACATCCCCCTGTCTCCACAACCCCAGTGCACACGTGCACTATCTAGAGGCCAGAGTACAGTGATAATAAATCCAATGGGTTACACACCACCTCCCTGCTCTCAGCACAAGCTTTCTGATTATGCTTGTGGCTAACATTAACCCATGGTGGCCATAAGCACTCCATTGCTTTTTACCAGTGACCTATAACGACTCTTCGCAGCTTGTGTCGTAAGACTTTAACCTGCTAAGTGAGGCTAAAGGCTTCCATGGCACGCCACCGGGAAAAACACAAGGAGTTTAAGACTGCCACATGCCTGAATTATACTGTAAAATGTGCAGAGAAGCAGGAATCATTTTCACTCAACAAGCTGCTGGCTTCCCTTCAGTGCCCCCGTGGATGGGACTGCCAACTCACGCTTTGTGGGCAGCATGTTGTAAACAGCCAAAGGAAGCTGCTGCTCCCTTGGTCAGCTGTTGCCAAAGGGGCAGCAAAGAACAGCGGTCGCAGAGACTGTGTCATGGATACATGTCCTTGCCAGTAGGTGAGCAAAGGCCGGTCAGGAAACTCTGCATTGCAGCATTACAAGAAACTTCTTAGCCTACCAAAGTTCCCATGCAGCTCTCCAGTGCTTAAGAAGTTCAGCCACTGCTTGGTCTTCAGCACACTTCTGCTGCTGTGTAGGGATGTTAGGCAATTCCAGATGATATGTTTGTGTTACTGGTTTGGTTTTCTAAGGGTCATTGTCCAAAGGAATAAACTTGAGTGGAGCTCCAGGGTTCAAAAAGTTGCTTAGCTAGGCTGTACCACTATTTGACTTGAAATGAACAAAAGTAGATAACATAAAGTATATGAATTCTGCAAGTTGAACTGCTGCCCTGCTCCTGAGTTCTCATCTTTGATGTCACTTGCAGTTAATGAATTTGCTGGCAAGACTGTTAGCAAATCACTGTGTGTGGTAAAGCACTCTGCAACTACTGTATAGTTCAAAAGCCCTTTTAGAAAGGGTTTTACAGAAAAGAGCACTTCTAGGAGGTGAAGAAATTAAAGTAATAAAAGATTTGGTTAGATACTGAACCATATTCATCTTTGATTTTATACTGTGGTAGTCCAGAGAGTTTGTCCTCAGGTATACTGGCAGGTTTTTCACTCTTTTGAGGTTTCATGATTTTTTGGATTGTGTTTCTTTTAAGTACCTGGCTCTCATGGCTTTAACCTCACGTATTGAATAAAGTATCATAGCTGGACCTTAAAGTCTGTCCTTTTTCAAAAGCTGATTTTCCCTGAAGTTATATGAAAAATTGTGGGAGGCCAGTCCTCCCAGTTCCACCCTAACTGAGACAAACCAGGAGAGGTTGCCAGATAGACAGGCCTCTTGCCAAACCAAAGAAAAAGAAAGAAAATGGTGTTCTAGTTCAACATCATCTTTTGTTCCACACTCTACAAGGGCTGATTACAAAACCCAACAACAACATTTTGAACAAAATAATTCTTGCTATTTCTGCTAAAAAAAGGAGTGGGACAGAAATGTGCTGTTGAACAAGATCTGTAAACTAGCTGGTGGAAAGCGGGAGTATATGATTTAGATAAAAGGTAGATCTACTGTGGAATTCATAATGATTTAATTCACCCAAATTTGTCACAACACTTACACCTCCTCTTTCTTCATTTTGTGTCCTGCAGAAATACCAGGTCACATCCTTGCAGTCTGTCATTTCAATTTAAGTACTTTTTTTTGAAAGGCAAATTCCTCTGAAGCCCTTAGTAACGTGGCTATTAGAACAGAGAAATTTAACTGTGGTATAAGCACATGCCCTCTGTGTCTAATACTTAGGCCATTACAATTCGGTGCATTACATGACAAGACATCAGGTTTCCTGATGAGAGATGGAGGGCAGGATGCTGAAAAGAATGGACATTTCCTTAGAAGAGGTTCAGGAATCCAATTTAACTACAGGGTAGGCACCTAAAAGAGTGCCTACCCAACACAATGAATGAATTAGCCAGGAAATCCTGAAACTGTAATTTCTCATTTGTCTTTGGATTCTGAACACATTATATTTGAAGCTCATTGAACGCTACTGGATTGCGGAGCACGAGTACTAAGCCTTGGAAAATACTGCTGATGGGATACTTCTGTCCTTCACTCAGTGTGGGCTTGTCTCCAAGTCATGGACTACGTCACCATCTTTGGGATCCAGCATCTTTGTGCCATTCAACATTTAGCAACACTGGTAAAAGCCAAACAGAGGGCTGGGAACCAGTTTTCTCAAGGGAAAAAATGTCCTTCATTGTTGGGCTTTCTCTGTGCATGGGCATGTTAGATTTCACTATTAATCCTGACACAGACCTCATACTCAAAACATATCTAAATAAAGCTTTCATAATAAACCAGGATTTATTATTCTAATCTCATTTAGGTCATACAGTGGCGTACAATAGTACGAATGTAGGGCTTTAACCTATAATCCTTAGGGCAGCCAAAGCCTCCATTGGCTTCAAATAAAGTAATGCCTATGCATCTAGGGCAGGAACTCACCCGCACAAACTAATCAGCGTAATGCAAGTAGCTTTAAAGCAAGAAAACTGTGGTTTCATAGTTTCAGCCAATAATTGACCAGAAGAAAATTTTCTAGAAGAAAACCCTCCCCATTTCCCACTGGAAAAACCCATAAAAGAGGAACTAAAGCAATTAGGTAATTCCCTTCAGTGGGTAATCCCTCAGATACATCAGTCATCTGGGTATGAGCTGAGTTGAAAAGGGAGGTGGACTAGATGTGGTCTGATAACAGAGGGAGGTAGGTCTGAATACTAAAGATCACCTGGCCCAGTATCTGGGGTTTCATATAATCTATGGCATATTCTGGCAGGGAACACATCTTCTCTTCACAAGAATCTTGATGAGTAAAGAATAAAAGTCCATTTAAATAGGGATGGTTTTAGCCACATCCAAAGAGAGTTAATTAATTTTCTTCCCTTGGCTTCTGTTACTTAAAGAATAAGAAGCATCTGGCTCACATAAGGCCCCATGTTAGAAATCATCTGCTTCAGCCCTGATTATCTGCTCCTTCAAGCAGCTGAGAATTCAGCTTTGGAAACAAAACGTCATGAATTTTGCTGAATCCTTCTCAGGTTAATACCTGGAGAAACTTTTCAACTCCAGTATCCCCAATCTACCCCAGCTAGTGCTGGCATCCATGCTACCTCAGAGGAATCTGCGATGTTAGGAAGTGGTCTCATAAACAGTCTGAATATCTTGCCACTTCCTCATTTTCCTAAATTGTGTTTGGCACCGCTGCCCTCTGAATGGCTACTGCAGAAACTTTTCAGCAATAGGGCTGTCCTTGGAGCAATGCTGAAGACATTTTTGTTGGTGAGGGGCCTACACAATGCCAGTCTGGCCTTTCTGGGATGTAAGAACATGGTGGAAAGGGTAGTCAGCGTGGCTGAAAGCAAAGGATCACATCTGGGAGTGCAAAGTCATGTAGGTGTGCAGAGAAATAGCAAATTCCCAAGCTACATGTCAAACCTACAGCTCAGGCATGAATTCGCACAGGATGGGGTTTCTTTGATCATAAATGAGTCTGTATTTAAGATACCTGCAAAGACCTGGGAGACAAATACTGGGCAAAAAACAGATAGTAAGCAAACCTTTACAGCAAATTTGTATTCAGTGCTTAACACACAAGGTTCAGCCAACAGCACCCTTCCCTGCCCTATACCTGTGTATCATTTGTATGCTGTACGTGGTGGTGTGCTGTTACTTTCTTGCTGCTGTATGACTTGTACAACCCATTAGCCTACACCTGAGGGCTAAGGACTGGGGTAGTCCCTCCGGGTTCAAGCTGAGGAAGGTGAGGGAGATGGCACTTTACCCGGCAGGACAGAAGGGCAACATCTGCACCCGCCAGACAGACCTGTGTCCTCACCCTCTCTGAGGCGCCTCTCCGTCGGCAGAAAGGAGGACAAGATAGTCTGTGACTCCTCACCTCGAACCAGAAGCCCTCACCTGCCAACAGCAGGGGAGGGGGAAGGTTCACTCATATCCACGCCACCGCCGGCAGCACCCCCAACCTGCGCCACGACCACACACTCCTCTCTCCCCGAGGCGCAGGGCCACGGGGCGGGTAGATGGGAACACGAAGGTAATCCCGGACGCTGCGGAGAAAGAGGAGAGGTGACAAGGAGAAGCGAGCTGGAGGGTAGCGGCTTCTGCGCCGTCCTTCCCCTCAAAAAATGACGCAGAGGGTCAACCCCGCTCAGACCCAGCGCGGCCCTGCCCGCTCACCTCGGGGCGGCCCGGCCGCGTCTCTTCGGCCCCACGGCGCCCCCTGGCGGCACGGCGCTGCACCGCTCCTGCAACGGGCCGCAGGCGGCGGACGGGCTGGAGCTGGGGCTGGGGCGGCGGCGCGGGGGTGGTCCGCCGGGGTACCGGGGCTTGGCTGCCTATTTGCCGCTCTGCGAATGTAGCCACCTTCGTGTGGTGAAGGCTAGGCGCGCTTCTGGGAGGAACAAATGCAAAATGGGAATGGTTTTACCACGCTGCTTGTTACTGGGGTTAAATTCATGGCAATCCCAAGCAGAAATACAGGTTGGGTGGAGAATGGTTGGAGAGCAGCCCTGAGGAGAAGGACTTGGGGGTGTTGGTGGATGAGAAGCTCACCATGAGCCAGTGGTGTGCACTGGCAGCCCAAAAAGCCAACCGCACCCTGGGCTTCATCAAAAGAAGTGGCCAGCAGGTTGCAGGAGGTGATTCTACCTCTCTACTCTGCGCTCATGAGATCCCACCTGGAGCACTGTGTCCAGCTCTGGAGCCCTCAGCCCTGGAAAGACATGGACCTGTTGGAACGGGTCCAGCGGAGGGCCACTAAAACAATCAGAGGGCTGGAGCATCTCTCCTACAAAGACAGGCTGAGAGAGCTGGGGTTGTTCAGCCTGGAGAAGAGAACACTCCATGGAGATCTTATTGCAGCCTTCCAGTACCTGAAGGGACCCTATAGGAGAGTTGGAAAGGGACTTTTTGTCAGGAAGTGTAGCAATAGGAGAAGAGGTAATGGTTTTAAACTGAAAGAGGGCATATTTAAATTAGATATTAGGAAGAAATTCTTTACTGTGAGGGTGGTGAGGCACTGGAACTTGCCCAGAGAAGCTGTGGATGCTCCATCCCTGGAAGTGTTCAAGACTAGGCTGGATGGGCCTTTGAGCAACCTGTTCTAGTGGGAGGTGCCCCTGCCAGAGGTCTTGGAACTCAATGATCTTTAAGGTTCCTTCCAACTCTAACTATTCTATTATTCAGATTTTTTTTTTAATTATTATTATTATATTTTTTAGGCCTGGCAGGGTGAACTGCAACAACTTCCACTTACAAACCCCAGTGCAAAGGTGGAGTGAGGCTGGGGGCAGGAGATGGTGCCCCACATGGGCTGCTAGGAGCCCCAGGGCCTGGTTACCTCAGGATGGGCCACGGCAGCCCAGCCTCCAGCCCCAGGGCATCCAACCCACGTGCTGTGTGTCCCTTATACTGTTATTTGTTAAGGCTCAAACTGGTGTACCTGCAGCATTCAGAGTTATAGGAGCCAGAGGTCTGGGCAGGCAGTTGTCTCCTTTCTGTTGACCACCGGAGGACACCGAGGAGATTGCAACTGCTTTCTTTCCCCTCGAGCTTGCTGTGTGCTGAAGGCATCTGCTTTTCTGTCATGCCTGCCTGGGAAAATGCATGTTTGCTTCATAAAGCTCCCTAGGAAGGGAAACAGAAGTTAGGTTGATTTGTGTCCTTCAGCCAGCTGCATTTACCCAGGCAGTTTCCTGTCCCAACCAGCAACTTTTCTGGATTTACTCCTGTTGCAAACCACCATTGTCCCAATCTTTGTCCTGATTGCTTCTGCAGGGGTTTATTTGTTTGTGAAAGGTAGCTCAGTGGCAGAAAACAATTGAGGCTTATCTCCTTAACCTCATTAAAATACATTTACCTGGAAAATGGAGTTAATAGTAGGTGGTTTAACAAAATGTTGGGTTTGTTTGGGGGGAAAGTGCCAAGGGTATATTGTATGTTTTTAAATGGAACTGCTTTTGCTTCTAACACAGTACAATTAAAGATGATAATTTCATTAGCAGAATAATTGTGCCAGTTGTTTGTGTTTGTTTATACTGTGACAGAACATTAAATGCATTAGGCTTCAAATGGCCCAGCTGAATAAATTGCCCTAGTGGGTGGAGCAGAGCAATGTAAAAGTGTGAAAAAAGAAAATGGTGAAAAAAGAGGAAAGGAGAAAGTTTGAAGAAACAAAGCTGCAGATGTTATTACAGGAACTACATTAAACAGAAACTCTGGAGAAAGTAAGTACTAAGCAGATTTCTTAACCTTTGGGGGATTTTTGTAGAATTCTCACAAGCAAGTTGTTTGATTATGTCATGTGGGTAACAAAAACTTCATCTTTCTCATTTCTTTCATAAACCTGTGACTATGTACGTTAATAATAAGCATCTTAGCTATAGTTATAAATAAATAACAATAATATTTGACAATATATCTAAATCATAATTGTAAAAATAAATAGAAGTGTGTTATGTATCTATATTAATGCTATACATAAGCATATTAAATATAAATATACTGGAAATTATAACTAGCTAATAAATTATAATGTATAATTATTAAGTAATGTGATGATTTAAACACTAGGAAATGGGGACATTAAGGTTGTCAGCACAAGTTTTGTTTCAACTCCTTTACAAGTGGTTTTTAATGTCACTTTTAGTGACTTTTTTCCCCTCAGGATCCTTGCTTCATGCAGAGGACAGAGTGGTAGTGCAACAAGTGTTCTAGGAGGAGCTAGAGTTGTTAGGAAGCGATATGGTTGTTCATAGGGTGTAAGATATAGGTGAATTAGGGTTTGGTAAAATAAGGGCACAGGTAAGGGCATATCAGGTCTTTATAACTACAGGATTGTGAGAGCTTGGGAGAGGATGGGGTAGAAACTGTTCAGTGATACATGCTGTGAAAGGAAAAGGGATAGAATAATTTAACAGCTGGGATGGGGGGCAGGGGGTATGTATTTATCCTGGATATACTTCTGTTACCTCCAGCTGTGCTGGCTGTAGTTTATTTTGGAGCAAAATCCCGTATAATACAATGGCAGATTTCCAGTCCTCTTATAAAACAGACAACATTGTAGTAAAAGGACTTCAATTGTTTTTGCTATTAAAATGTTTTAAGAGGTGTGTTCCTGTATGGAGCTGTACTCGCTTCATCTTAACTATGCTGTTGCTGAGAACCTTTCATCAGAAACCACTGTCTTTTGGTTTAGTTTTCACATTTTGTTAGCCCAGTTATTTTTTTTTTTAAAGTAACGAGTGTCTAAGTCTCAGCTTGGCAAAGGTGGTACAGCCACTTGGTTGATGAATAGAAAAAAATATAGAGAATTTCAAACTGCCCTAATGAAATAAATGGAGCAGCTGAATTTGAGTCTGGTTAGTCAGTATGAAACTTTTTGAGATGTGCGGAACCTAGTTTCTTTGTTTAAATGTGAGAAATGTAACTAATGAAACTTCAATCTGTGGCATCAATGACCAAAGCTAAAATTAAAAGTTATTTTAACTAATTGGCAACACTTGTTGGATTTGTCCTATGTTGGAACTGCTTGTCCCAATTGTTTCTTAGGCTGGTGACATCAGGTGTCCATTACATATGTCATGCTAAGTATTGGGGTTTTTGAGAATACAAATTGTAGAACCCCCACTGGGATAAAATTTTAGTCTTAGGAGGCCTACAGCACTAGGCCTTTTATTGCTTCTTGCTTAAAGTTTGCCCTCTGTTCAAACACATGGCAAAAGAGTATAAAGATATGTAAAGTTATGAAGAAGAAAGAATTCCCAGGGCTGTGTCTTCAAAGGTAGAATATACAAGCCTCTGTCTGTATCTTTGGACAACTTTCGTTATAATTTAGTTAGGGTCTTACCAAATCTATTCTAATGGCCTACATATTTTATTGTGTTTATGTCTATCAATAATTTTTAATTAAGAGAGCCAAAGCAGGCATTTCAGAGAAAGTTTCAGAAGTCAGTGGAGGGGGGGCAGTCAGTTTCCCCCCTAGAGCTCTATAAAAATGAGTTGCAAAAGAAAAATTCAGTCTTCAAAATGTTTTTATTGAGACACACTAAACGTAAATTATTTTAATTTTCATACTTTGTAAAAATAAAGTGATTTTTATTAAGAAAAAAAAAAGCAGGAAGCTAGCTATTTGGGCAGTATATCCTCTTTACAAAAGTCTTTACAAATAGTCCTATATGAAAAGTGAATTTAATGTTAGAAGAAAATATGTCTCATTTGGGGAAAAATATATTTTCATCAAAAAGTAAAGGAACTGCATCTCCTTCTCTGCTTTCTATTGAAAACACAGTGACTGACAGATACAGAGACCATGGAAAATTCTCAGCCTTTTAAAATTTCCTGTAAAATACAGAGATTAATGAAAATATACTAATGTCTCTATGAAATTTTGTGATAGAAACCTGTGTATGCAAAGCAGTTAAAAATTCTGAAAACTCAGCAATAACAAATTCCATTATTTCAGGAGGATTCCACTGGGAGCTGAGGTTGTTCAGCCTGGAGAAAAGGAGACTGAGGAGAGACCTTATTGCTCTCTGCAACTACCTGAAAGGAGGTGTAGTGAGATGGGAGTCTGTCTCTTCTCCGAAGTAACAAGTGATAGCACAAGAGGAAATGGCCTCAAGTTGCACCAGAGGAGGTTTAGGTTGGATATTATGAAAAATTTCTTCACTGAAAGGTTTATCGAGCATTGGGGCAGCCTGCCCAGAGAAGTGGTTGAGTCCCCATCTCCGGAGGTATTTAAAAGACGTGGCACTTAGGGACATATGTTAGTGGTGAGTTTGCAGTGCTGTGTTAACGATTCGATTCCATGACCTTAAAAGTCTTTTCCAACTTAAATGATTCTATGACCTGTTAGTATGTTTAGTGAGAAGATGTATTTCTCTAGATGCAGCATAGCGGGTCTGGCCGCAGCTCCAGTCAGCCCCTTTACTGCAAGTGTCTTCATGTCAGGGGCCGGTGGAGGGTGCTGGTGTTGCTTTTCCGTACCGGAGACCGGTGTTGTTAAAAAAAACTCGAGAGTCAAGTTTTCGTGGGAGAAGTACAGTGTGCTCCCGTGGTGTCCTGCAGTTCCCCTCCCAGCGTGACCTGTACAAACTCCTACCCACCACAGCCTCGAAAATTTACGAAGTAGTTAATGGTGGTTGATAGTGGGCATCGTCTCCAGCCGGAAAGGCAGGGTGTGTTAGCAACGGTGTGGCCGGGAAAGGTGGGAGAGCAGGAAGGGAACAGGTTCCATTGAGAAGGAGCCTGCAGCAGAGCGCTGCAAAAAGCTGCGTGGTGGGAGGCACTTTCAATTTGTAAGGCGTGACACATGGGCGGGCAAGGGGTTCTCATCAGTCACTGCACTCAGTCTGCCACACTAGGTGTTAGAGTTTGTCTGAGCTCTGTTTCTCTTTTGAAATCTACCTGTGGAGCCGTACAACAGGTTTGCCTCCTTCAGCGTATGCTTGTCTGGATCAGTACATCCCTTGTGGTAAGGGTTTTTGCTTGTGATACTGTAACTTTTTAGCTGTTTTCAAGCAGTCCTGATGCGATCTTTGAAAAGCCACCTTTTAGAGGCTGCAAGGTATGCAATATTAAAAGGATCACATATTGTAGCCCATGCATATGCTTAGATCCTTTGCTGGTTGACTTCACATGTATGGGACCTCTGATAGGGGAAAACCTGCTGGGACTCTTTTATTTTCTGCTTTATTATATTTTCAGTTTGCCAGATATCCGAAAGAGAAAGTCTGCCACACTAAGAACTCTTTAACACTTACTGAACGGAGTCTGAAGAAACAAATAAAGTATTGCGCATAGGAAGCAGGAGTCAATCTCAGCAAGAAGTAACTTCTAAATACACAGTTTAAGCTTTTTGGCGCCTTTTCTGTGCTGCTCTATCTTTTTGATTAGCACTAATTTCACCCAGTTTTTGACTTTTGGACTAGTGCCAGTGCCTTTCATGTGTCTAGTCAGTTGGGCATGCCTATTCCTTTACTTTCTCTAAAAATCCTTTCTTATTACTGAGTGGCAGCATTTCTCCTTTATTCAAACACAGCAGGGACTCATTTAGAGAATTCATTCGTCTCAGCTGAGAACTACTGAAGATAAGTGAGAACTTCAGTCAGAGAAGAGATCCATTTTTTCTTGCGGGGTGCCAGGTCCAGCAGTATCAGCAGACCATGGATGTCATTTGGTAGAGCTGGCAGAGCACACACGGTTAGGCAGCAGCCCACCTCTAGCTTCTTTGCTGCAGGATTGGATAGCCCAAGTTGTTCTCCTCTGGTTGCTGTTACTATGTGATCAAACCCCTTAAAATGAATGGGACAATTTGTATGCACAAATGTCAGCAATGTCAGGGCTTATATTTGTATCCTCTGACTTAAAAGACTCAGGTTCTCTTTCTCTTTCACACGATCCTTCTCTCATTTGACTCCTTTTTGAGATCTAGTTTTTCCCCTCCCTGGTTTCTTCCTTCTCAGTCAACAAAAAATATCCTCGAAGTAAGGAGTGAGGTTACTGAAGCCGGTGGAAGTTCAGCAGTTCTCGGTTCTGGGACTGCCTCCACCACAGCCAGAAGCAGCTGAAAGCGGCTGGTTCAGATGCTGGGACAGTAACCCAGCTGTTACTCTGCTGAAGCAACACATGCAACAAATGTTTGTATCTGGTACCGAGAGGGATAAAGCATGTTTGGTGAAGATGAGCTCTTTGGAGATGACAAAGACCTAGTCCTTAGCAAGGCTGAGCAATCCGGAGGGGTTTCTGTTTAAGTCATTCTGAAAAGCCTGAGAAAACATTAGTACACACTGTAGGGGATGCTCAGAAATTATAGAAACTAGAAAAATTATGAGAGTTGGTGACAGTGAAATAATAAGGGTACTGTACTTATAAGTTCTCCTGTATGTATAATATGTATGATACTAAATATAAGTCCTGGTGTTGCAAATGCTCAGGCAGGAATGTTCCCAAGTTTTTGAGAAGACTTAGATTTATGAAATGTGCAGGGCACGCTGCTGAATATGTTAAAATGAGCATCAGCAAACAAGAAAATTGTTAGCCTTGGTCATAGTTTGCCATGTAAAATGGACATGTTTGCTGTGGAAACTTTAAAGGTAAGGTGTTATTCAGATGACAATCATCAGAGGCAGAAGTTCCTCTATAATTCTCCTTTGTACTTTGTTGTCTTTGGATGGAGAGTTATTTGAAAAATACTGCACAGTCAGGGATGATTTGCTGCTGCTGTTGTGTTAAATCAGCCTGTTTGTTTTTCTTTACTCTGAAGCATACATCCTGTTTTCAAAGTGATGGCACAATTTATGGAGATCAGAAATAGCCTGCAGATATTTAAGAACAATCTTTTAATTCTTCCACCAAACAGAATAGAAGTGGTTGCAAAAGTTTTTTATCTTTCTCTGTTTGCTGAATTGTAGTTTGTCAGTCCTGAGGTCCCTTCCCCCCCTGCAAAAAAGATGAATTTGGCAGCCAGCAACTGAATTCTTTGTTACATATTCACCTTAAAAAAATTACTCTAAGTTTTTCTTTTGATTTTTCATTAATTTCTGCCCTGTGGTAGCCCTCTGAATATCTGAGGCTTGCGAACATTAAGAATAACTACACAACTTCACACTCTGGATACCCATGGAGGCAGTTATTACTTGAAACTGCCATTTGCCTTTGGAAGAAACATGATCAGGTCCACTTCAGAAAACTATTTCTGGTTATCAGGAAATCTCCACTGATTGTTCTGTGTGTCTTCTGATTTGCCAGGTGGACAAGCTGTACTTTGGTCCCTTTATTTTTCTATCTTTAAAGTGGAATAATAATAAATGTTTAAGTCAACAGGAAAGGTTTTGAGATTTGACAGAGTAGTAATGGAAAGTGGTGTTGAGACTACTATACTGTGATTACTGGATGAAAATCTACTTTATGCTTTAGCGCTGCTGCGGGGAATAAGCTGCAGAAAATAATTACATTTTGGATGAGGCAAAGTCCTGTGCTGAGTACTTAAATAACTGAATTGTGTTTACTACTATGGAAGAAGCAGAGGGCAGTAGATTTTCCTCAGGAAGAACACAATGCTCTTGTTTGTTCAAATGCTGTGGCTCGTTCTTCAGAAGTTAGATTCCTTCCTCAAATAAAAATGTAAATATCTGTACATCCACAAAAATCAGTAACTTTGTTTAAGTCTTAGGTCTAATGTAATAGACATTTTCCCACATTATTTGTTGTCAATAATTGTATCTCCAACACATTGTGAATGGGAGTCTCTAAATGGCAATTTCATACTGTATTTTATGGCTCTAAAGCTGGGTGGGATTGATGGATTGGATCATTGCTTTAAGGTACAAATGCATAAAATACATAAATAAGAATTGTTATATTTCAAGAAAAAAATAGAGCATTAAGGACCAGATTTGGATGGTCTTACTTTGGATAATTCTTTTTCTTTCTTAATTTCCTTAAGTTTAGTGGCCTTACTTGTAAATAAGAATAACCAATGCTGGCAGAACTGTGCTTTGAAAGATCTGTGCTGCTGGAAAGCAGTCAAATGTTTTTCATGCAGGAAGTTTGAGAGAATCATAAAAGATTTGCAATTAAAGGAAAACAGACAAGAGTTTCTCTGAGAAAGAACTCGAGGAATGAGAACTGGTCAATGAGCCATAAACTGGGTCAGCCTTAAGATCCCAAAAGGTTAATAAAAAGCCTCTTCTGGAAAAAGACAAGGAAGGAAACTGGGAAGAACATAACCGGTACAGAATTAAAGGCCCTTGTGTGGAAAAGGTAAAGAAGGATGTTAACAGTGGGTTCAGAGAGCTCAAGGGAGAGAAGGCATCACAAGAAAGATCATTTAGATAGAAGTCCAAGAGTGACTGCAGAGCAAGAACAAATAATTAAATGGAAAGGGTTTTGGTAACCTTTCATCTGCAAGTTTAACTTTTTCAGTTGCAGCAGTCTTGCTCTCTTTCCCCCTTGAAAGCTTATAATACACCTCTGACTGCAGGTATACAGGTACATCTGTATTGCTAAATGAGAGAGGGCCAGAGACCTCTCTCATGCACTGAAGCCCTGAATATTCATACGGCTTAAGTGTTAGCTGATTTCCCTGCTGCCCCAAATGGCTCTTTCCAAGACAAAGCACAGGAACTGTCTGGGGATAGTTTGCTCCAAGGACCATGCTCTAAAGGGAGTCACAAGCCAGGACCAGACTTTGTTCTTCATTCTGTCTAATCTTCCAAACCTAGCCCAAAGG
This sequence comes from Nycticryphes semicollaris, assembly GCA_013400055.1. Taxonomy (NCBI): domain Eukaryota; kingdom Metazoa; phylum Chordata; class Aves; order Charadriiformes; family Rostratulidae; genus Nycticryphes; species Nycticryphes semicollaris. Next base: position 105,182 of record VXBJ01005870.1, on the reverse strand, counting down.
CTTTGTGTCTTCAAATACCTGCATGTACCCTTGTGCAGTGTGTGACGTGTACCCTTAGCCTCGTGATATAACTAAAGCACTGCGAGACTGATTAACGGTTCACTTTATTGCAGACACTAGGGGGGAAAAACCCAATGCATTTGTGTCCTAGGGCTGCAGTAACCCAGCAGACACCATGGACTAAATGCTATGTAGCGTGGTACAGTGAGATCTAGGGGTTAGCAGTTTGGACACAATCCACTCCTTGCTTCTTGGCCTCAGGGTTCACATACTGCCCCTCTTTTAATTGGGAGTGTAGACTACACACAGAGTTTGTTCTCAGCAGCCTCTTATAGAAAAAAAAGAGTTCCTGCTTTTCTTGCTCTTACCCTGTCACTTCCCTGATGAATAGCTTATTGCATCAATCCTAGCGTTTGCAAATAATGCTTCTTTTTCCCAGGGGCAACATGATTGTTTCCGTGCAGAGCTGCTTTAGTGCAGGTCTTCATGTTTTATTGTTGCTCTGTAACAAAACCACAGTGTTACCCCCTAAACTAAAACACTAAACTGTGTTTGGGAAGAAATGAGTGGGCCACTGTTTATATTAGTCTGCAGATTCCAAGCGAAGTGAACAGCAATATAAGTCCTTGGGTCAGGAAGAATAAATAGCTGTAATTCATTGAATTACTCCTGGTATTTTTGGATCTGGACTGTTTTCAGGCCAGGGGAAAGTTCACAGTCTTTACACAGTTTTTTTAAAAAAGAGGAGAGAAAAATCTTCTTTCAGCATTACAGATGCACAGTAAGTTACAGCCAACTACGTGCACTATTTCCAACTAATTTTAAACACAGTTCATCTCCAAACACATAAATTAGGACTTTAGATTAAAAATGTACAGTAGGATCTTGAAGTTAAGTGTGTCTAATCTAAGAATAAATTATTATTTTTGTAGCACTTCATACCTACAGTTTTAACTCAAGGTACTAGGAATCTTAAGAAGAAAAAAAAATAATAAAAAACCCTGGTGAAAATACCGAATTGTTACCTACTGGTTTTTACTAGTATTTTGTGTGGAATGGTCAGCAGAATTGTCACTCCAATATGTTGCCTGTTGACAGTGTTCTTGGAGTCTGAGTCTAAGGCAAACTTTTGAGAAGAAACATTTTAGCCTTTGAGCTACCACCATCCACCCTCCTCAGCAAATTACCTTAAACTCACAAACAAATTTGCGTAACTTGTAGGAAACTTTGGTGTGTGCTGAGTGGATTGCTAAAGGCAGAAAGCCTTTGGCATAGCTAACTTTGAACAGTTTGCCAGGAGAGGTGAAGAACCACATCTTTTTTGGATGGAGGAATTTTCTTTCTTAGTAAACATTGTCAAACAAAGAAAACACTTACAAGCAACCTCATTAAAAGAAGTATTAATACCTAGTGTTCAATCTGGCCAAGCACGGACTTACACAGGTAACTTTGTTCTTCCTCTGTGCAGGGCTCTCACAACTATCTGTACATGTATGTACATTGTGTACATTGTGTTCAGTTTTGGGCACCTCAACACAAGAGAGATGTCGAGGTGCTGGAGCGAGTGCAGAGGAGGACAATGAAGCTGGCGAAGGGCCTGGAGAACAAATCTTATGAAGAGCGATTGAAGGAGCTGGGACTGTTTAGTTTGAGAAAGATGAGGCTGAGGGGAGACCTCATCGCTCTCTACAACTACTTGAAAGGACATTGTAGAGGGATTGGTGCTGGTCTCTTTTCACAGGTAATTAGCTATAGAACAAGAAGGAATGGCTTCAAGCTGCAACAGGGTAGGTTTAGGTTGAACATTAGAAACAAATTTTCACAGAAAGAGTGGTCAGACACTGGAATAGGCTGTCCAGGGAGGTGGTTGAGTCCCCATCCCTGAATGAGTTTAAGAGTCGTTTAGATGTGGTGTTGGGGGATATGGTGTATGGGAGGACCCTGTAGAGTAGGGCAGATGGTTGGACCTGATGATCCCAAGGTTCTCTTCCAACCTGAATGATTCTATGATTCTATGTAAAGATAAATGACAATCTAATTTTGAGACCATATAGTTAATAATAAGAAGTGTCATCTTTATTCAATATTTCTTCTCTTATCCAGTCCTTACAATAGGACAACAGGATCGGACAACCACTAACTAAAATCATTGGCCTCTGCTGCACCACAGTATCATCTCTTCTGAATGAAAACTAGTTTTACTCACAGCTGCTCAAGGTAATGATATATTCTCCTGGGTAAATTTCACTAGCTTAGGCAAGGGATTCCACTTCAGATAACTATTTTCAGAAATAAGTCTTTTTTCCTTGTAAAAGAGATCATCCAGTCATGATGGGGGAAAATTAGTTAAGTGTCTTTGCAAAATTTTTATGATTATTTAGACTCATCTGAGCCATCATGTCCTCTTTTTCTAAATGACAACTGTTACAAATTGTATTATTCTATCAGGCAGGGCCAGGCTCCATGAAGCTGGGTGATCTACAGGCACAAGGAGCAGATGTGAGATAGTAGCTTGGCTGTCACAGGAGAGCCTGGGCCAATGTTTCAGACTCTATTAGTCCTTTTGCATGTTTGTAGAAAAGTTGAGGCCGAGCTTCTCTTGTAATCATCTGTTATTGAATTTCTAGCCACCACTAGCATCACACCAGTGCTTGGCCCTTCTTTTCTTCTTGACTGTCATCTAGAAGTTTTGCTGACGGTAGTCAATGCAACATCTTTTTTGTGTGTTTCATGTACAACTGAAATTCAGAGTCATTGCCATCAAAGCCTGGGTCCCAAGTAAAACAGTATATCAAATTTAGCAATGCTTTTAGTTTGGGTGTACATTCAGTCTGAAGTGGTGATTTAACTTGAGATGTATTAATACCATCTCATCACCAGACTGCAAGGAGATGTCTTTTCCCTGTATCTATTATCTTTGTTCTGAAAGCTGACACAGTGGGGTATTGGTGGGTCAGGGTAGTTATTTCTTTATTCTTGGAGTGGATAGGAGGCAAAGGATACCTTTTCAATATCTGTCTTCCTGTCCCATTCAAATTGCTTTTCCACATGCCATTCCCATTGTTCAAAAAACAATGTTTCTTCGTATTGTAATTGGTTTTTGCATATACAAGAAACTGGTCATACATTCCTGTCTCCTGTGTGCTTTTTTAAAAGTCTGAAGTCAGTTATTATTGCCTGTTTGGAGTCTTTTGTTGCACAAAGCTAAAGCTTTTAGATAATAATAAGACTTGGAGTAGGTGTAGTAGTTAGTGCTGTGCTGAATATTTAAATTGTAAACTAATTATACACATTCTTGCCCTACTACAACTCTCTTACTACAGAGAAGTCCTAGTTTTCTTACTGGACTAGAAACTCTGTTCTTGGAAGAAAGCAAGCATTAGTATTTAGGAAGGATATTTTCATAAAATCTAAAAAAATAAAAGATAAAAAGCATCATATTTTTCACGTGGCTGCATGGCAGATGGGAGGATTGTAAGGCTGCTTTACTTATCTAGCCAGTTTCCATGATGCAGATATTTTTCTGTTGCATTGTCCTTTTGTTGCCCTGTAAGAACTCCACGTGAGAGAAAAAGAAGGGATTCTGGTCTTCTGTACCCTGCGCTAAATGCAGAGTGCAAGATACAGTATTGCCATTCATGTGCAGAAGAGCATCGAACGGCACTTTAGTCTGTTTCTATGGAGAGTTCAGCTGCAAAATATGCTTTTTTTTGAAGTTGTTCCTTAATCTTGTGACCCCCAATACTGATACATGTAGAGTTACAGAGGGAATCTCATCATGTTTCACTCTAATGAACAATGAACATTAAGTTCCGAGACAGAGTGATTTAAATTTATGATGTTCACTCCATGATCTTCCTGCAAGCCTTGCTTTTGCTTGTGACCCTTTGATTCCCATGACCTTGTCTCTCTAAAAAATGCTCCTTCTCACCAGACCTCAGTCCTATTCTTTCCTGTCATTATCCTAAATGCTCAATTCTTTCCAGTTTATTACCACATGGTTACTCTGTCCTTTGATGATCCATCCACTAAAATGCTTTGTCATCTTTGGTCAGCAGATCATCATGAGGGCCCCAGGGCATTACTTTCTTTTCTCCAGTCATGCCAGCAAAGGGGACACTAACTCCCTTTTCTCTGCTAATAGAACCCGGCGGGGGGGTGGGAGGGAGAAGAGTTTGAGGTCTGGAGAGTCACAGTATCTGCAGTCTCCTTTTCCAAATCTCCTCATGTGTAGGCACTAGAAGTTTTCCAATATATGTACATGTGTACCTGCATGCTATTTTAGTACCATATGGACACAGAAACTCTGCTGGGCTGTCTCATCCTATGATCAAATACAAAATTATTCCTTAAGGTCTGTTATTTAGTAATCTCACCAAACTAGTGTGGACTACTCAAAGTTGTCTCTCATTCTGCTTCCACTGTGTCTAATCTATGGTTTCTCTGAAAATACACCCTGTAGTAAGGAAGCATTTTCTGATACTTGATTTCATGGGTTTTTTTAGTTACTTGGATCTCCTACTTACCTATACTTCTCAAGCTCACCCATATAATTCCTCCATCTGTTTGGTAGCACTCTTCAGATATTTGAACTGAAGACACTTTGATGGAAGATGTTAATCAAATCTGCTCCCCATTATCGTTCACCCAAGTACACATGTTCAGTTCTTTAACAATTCTTTATACATCACTTCCTCTGGTCCTCTGATCTTTTTTTGTTTCACTCTGAATTCTCTCCAGTAGTGAATTTTCTGTGAGATCTCTGATCTCAAAAGCAATCTCTGGAAAAGCAGCGTCATTATATTCCCTCAGAAGATGTCACTACCTCCTTGTAACACTGTAAAACCTGCGCATTTATTGTACAGTATCTCAGTGGCTGCTCTGGGGATGCTGATGCTTTGTAAACTGCTGTCGTATCTGATTTCATGATCTGTTGAAAATGTGATGTTCTTCTTGGCATTTACTAGCTATGTTCTGGAAGACTTTTCTTGATGGTGTCTTAGCTGGTGATATTCCAATTTGCACCTGAATGCATTTCTTCCCTTCCTAAATCTCGCTGACGTGTTTTGCATTCTCTATTCTGGTTGGTGTTAGCAGTTAATATCTCTGTATTAATTACATCATATGCAAGCATGCTTTTCATCCCTTTTTCAAGACATTACTGAAGAAGCTAGAAAGGACAAGTAGAAATATTTTTTTTTAGTCTTAGAACTAACAATTCTCATTGCTCCTTAAAATAGCAGCTGCATACAAGGTAAACTTCCTCAACTACACCAGAAACACTGCAACCCTCTTAAAGTAAAAGAGACTAAACAAGCACAATATACTGACTAATGGACAAAAAATTTACCGTAACACAGGTATTAGTTTGTTCTAAACACACAGATGTTGATATTTAACTTTTCAGCCTTCAAATACATTTAAAATTTATTACAATAAGTATCTGGCTTCCCAGCAGTCCTCATCTTCCAAGTTTTGGACATAATACTAGGAAATCATGTGGATCTGACAGGAAAAGAATATCCTCTAAGAGTTTTCTTCTTGTTGTGCTTAGATCTTCCTCTTGTTGAGGTTGACTTGTGTATGGACGAAAAATGTGGCTATGGAAAAAACTTCAAGCCTAACAGAAATAACATGAATGTGAATGTGTATATATGGTTCTGGAGGGATTACGGGGCTTTGTTTAGGCTTTCTCTCTTCTATAGAGCTATGTTGCACAAGCACATGTTGCCTTTAGATTCTGCAAGTCTGGACATAGGCTTACGCTAGAGAATGGGAGGATGATTTTGTGGTTGGTAGTATTCCAGTCTACACACTTCATGTGGGTAAGAAGTTACAGTTTGCTCTATCTGCTTGTAGTTTAAGTAGCCATTTGTCAAGCAAGGAGAAAGACACCTCATCTGGGCATCTTGAGGCATCTTTGTGCATATGACTGTGCTCAGAGATGGTGGTGATCCAGCCAAGAGGCTACTTTTTGTAGCAGTGGTTAGCCAGACATACCTGAATCCACCACTTACTGTTTTATGGGTTTGGAAAATATGGAGGGAAGTTGCACGTAAATGTACAGTGAGATCTGGGTTGTGTGGAGAAACTTATCTTCCTCCCAAACTACTGCACTACTTGTCTCAGTGGCTGTTTTCACTGAAATATGGAAGTCAATTGTAAATAGTTGCTAATGATAATAATGGTGACTACGTATACAGCTACACAGTTTCTGTAGGCATGGTTATAGCTCTACCCTGGAATGTCTTGTGCTCTTGCAATTCACTAAATGCAAAATTATGTTTTCTTATCTTTAAATACCTGCTCATTTTTTTGGGGGTAAGTAAAAAGCTGCCTTCCCTCAGGTGGTTTTCTGCTATAGACATTCTGTGGAAATATCACGGTATACACTTTACTGGACAAGGACAAATATATGAAAGATATCAATTCTTCAGTTGCTTCTAAGTGGTTCCTGGGAGCAGGACTAGGCTATGAAACAAGAAGACATAGAAAGAAGGTATCCTATGTATTCTGTGGCTGTCTGAGGGATGTTATCTTTTTCCTCTACTCTGCCCTGGTGAGGCTGCATCTGGAGTACTGTGTCCAGTTCTGGGCTCCCCAGTTCAAGAAAGACAGGGAACTGCTGGAGAGGGTTCAGCAAAGGGCTACAAAGATGATTAGGGGCCTCTCTCTTATGAGGAAAGGCTGAAGGACTTGGGTCACCTTAGTCTGGAGATGAGAAGACTGAGGGGGCATCTGATCAACGCTTATAAATACTGGGTGTCTAGAGGACGGGGACAGTCTTTTTTCAGCGGTGCCCAGTGACAGGATAAGAGGTAATGGGCACAAAGTTGTACATAAGAAATTCCATCTAAACATGAGGAGGAGCCTCATTACTTTGAGGGTGGCAGAGCCCTGGAAGAGGCTGCCCAGAGAGGTGGTGGAGTCTCCATTGCTGGAGATGTTCGTAACCCACTGGACGTGTTCCTGTGCAACCTGCTGTAGGAGGACTTGCTTTGGCAGGGGTTAGGACTGGATGATCTCCAGAGGTCCCTTCCAACTCCATTCATTCTGTGTATTTAGATACCCCATATTTCTTTTCTATGTGTCTCACATAGTAAATTTTTATTTACAAATTTGGTGGGGTTTTTACTGTGGTTTGTTTTTAGTTTTATTTTACAATCAAATGCAGCTCTGACATTGATCATGTTAATTTATGAAACATTCCAGTGTAGTACTTCATTTTCCCCCCGGGTAACAAACATCTGGTGTCAAAATGATTATAGAACACAGCAGAGGGACCCATATTTTTGTTTCAGGTTGATGCTGGTACTTTGTTCCAGCGCGTTAGCCGTTGCCATGCTGGGGGAAGATACTGCAGGGAAGAGTCCGAATTTTCCAGTGCCAGAAACCCCACCGGTCCTGGGAGGGAGCTGGAGCTTTGAAAGCATCTGTTGGACGCCTACAACCCCGCGCCCGTTTCTCTTACCCCGTTCTTCACCCCACAAGCGACACGCTCTGATCGCCGAGGCGGTTGGGTCGCGCCGCCTCCCGCGCCGGAGCTAACCCCGCTTTGCTCCGAGGCGGCGAGCGAAATCACGACCCGGGACCGACTTCCCCCTCCTCCGGCTCCGGACTGTGGGAGCGGGCCCCGGGGGTCCCGGCGGTCGGGGCGGGGCGGAGCCGTGCAGGGGTCGCCCCGGGGAGGAGGGAAGGGGGCGGTGGGTCCCGCTCACCCCCCGCGCAGCCATTGGCCCGGCCTGGCCCGGCCGGCCCCGGTGCCGGCGCTTATAGCGGCGGGACGGCGCCGCTGCGGGTCGGGAGTTGTCGGGATGCGAGCTGTGCGGAGTTGCCTGCGTTGGGCGCTGCTGGCCCTGGCTCTGTCCGCGGCTCTGTCCGCCGAGCGGTTGTCGCTGCTGCCCCACGGGGAGGAGAGCGGCGACTCCGCGCTGGAAGCCGGGGACGATGCGCGCTCGTCGGAGCTGGAGCTGAGCACGGCGCTGCACTTCTACGGAGCCGCCGTCAGCTCCCTCTACGTGAGTGTGGGGCCGGGGAGGACGCGGGGCGCCGCTCGGACTGCCGGGGGGTCGGAAGTCTGTTTGGGGCTTGTAGCCTCTCGCCGTGCTGCTGCCTGGCTGAGGGTTGGTGCGCGCTGGCGCTTGTTGGGTTTCGGGTCGGTTTGTGTGAGCGCCGTGGTCAGAGGTCGGTCCGAAGAGCCGGAATTGTCCCAGTTGTGTTCTGTCAGATATCAGGCTGTGTTAATTACCTGCTCAGGCTGTGGCTGTTGCTGATGCTTTTCGATACGTGAAGTCTGTCGAGGCAATACAACAGACAGCAGAAAGGTAAAGCGAATGTAATCGGTTAGCTAGAGTCAACATCATCCCCAGAGGTTTTCTGTGTATGTGCAGCTAAGAAACATCCTCATCGTGGTGTACGTGTTATGTGCTTCAGTATGCCAAAGTCTAGCCAGCAGCCTGACTTGTCCAAGGACTGGTATCTCAGCACTGAGAGGGCTATTCTGTCCCTTAATATCTTGGGCGTTCTCAGATGTACATTGCTCAAGGGTGTCTTTTGCAGGGGAAATTAGCCTCCAGAGCAGTTGCAGGCTTTGGGATCCATGCAGACCTCAGCCGTGCGTGCATGCCATATAACAGAATCTGCATCCCAGGGATGCGTGTGCATGTTTATAACTAGGACATTTGGTATATGAAGGTGGGATTGAAAACAGATTGTCTGGAGCAGAACTGCTTAAAAGCAGCCAAAAAAAAAATGTTTAAAATGGAAGCATTTCTTCAGAAGGCTGGAAGAGATTTGACTGTTTTATCATGGCCTTTTTTTCCCCATGAAGCTGCATCTAGACTGGTAATTGAAGATGGTAACTAGTGTATTTAGAAAGGTTTTAGTAAGGAAGGTTTGGTGTGCGCAGTGCATTAGTCCAAGTTAAAACCCATCTCCATGTCCAAATAAACCAACATGCACCATGGGTCTAAGATGCAACTTTGGAGACTCATCTACGTGGAGCCATTTGTGAAACTAGTCCCCGTGTGGCTGCAGTCATTAAAAATTTGGTGCAGTTCCCATGTACTTGAGTCTGTTTTGTGGGTATTCACTGAAGATTTAACACACTTGTATTACACTGAATTATATTAGTACTGTCACTTATGTTGTGCTCTTTTTCATTGTCCACACTGCCTCTACCAAGATAAATTCTGAAATTCTGTCTGAAATCCAAAATTTTGAGGGATTTGGGTTATGCCTAGGTGTTGTCAACTTAAGGTGGCAGTAAAGAGGAAGTAATTCACAAGTATTAAGTGGAGTTCAGACTTCAGTTTGACCCTTAGTTCATTGTTTTGTCTTCCGTACTCTAAGTTTGGTCACTGATTAGCCAACCCCAGTGAAAAAATACACTTTTTGAAGTACAGACATATTCTTGAAAGATAGCCAGCTGTGTACCCAATCACTGAGAAGCAAAGATAACGAGTAATGTGTCAGATAAGTGACAGAAAGGGGGCAGAGTTTTCAAAGAGCAGTAAATTGGTTAACAACAGTAGGTTTCTTTAATTTAATGATCTTGTTACTCGCCCATGTCATAAAACAGGAATACTTCTGGTTTGTTTTTGTGTGGAAGAATACCCATAATAGAGACTATTCCAGAATTACATTTAGAGCTGTTGCAGTGTGACTACTCAGTACTAAGGATTGGTGATTTTAATATAGGTGAAGTCTGATAATGAATGGCGTTTCATTATCAGTCTACATAATATACAGAGGCTTTTAACTAGCATTTAATCTGTCAAAGTATTGCAAAACAGAAGCACAGTACAAACTATATGAGAGTAGGGAAATGAGAAGTATACTTGATAAGGGAAGGTATTGAGCAGTCTTAATCGCACCTTCAGAATACACCATATCATTGTATATTGGCAGTGAGTCCTTATTAAGATCTATGATGTTATTCAGAAAGCAGAATGTACCAAAGTACTGCTGGCTGATAGTAAGTATTGTCAAGCTAATACAATTAACATGTGGTATCGGTGGCAATACAGCATAATACTTCAAGGAATTCCTGGACTGGGTTTCGAGTTGTGATGAAATACATCTTTCTGTATGATTCACCAGGATAATGTGTTTTAATTTTTTAATTTTTTTAATTATTTTAATTTTTGAGTGCTTGATTTTTGCAAATTTTGCCTTCAGTCAGTTGAATATTTATGTGGGTTCTCTATTTTTTCCAACAGTGGAGAAACTTAGTTGTCTGAGTTAGCTCTACACATGAGTAAAAAGGCAAGGGGTTCTGAGGAACAATTGTTTAGTAACAACTTTTCATAAAATCCCTGGCAACAGAACTTTTTGTCTTTTCATAGACAGAGGAGAGAATTTTTATTTACTATAAGTAGAAACAGACTTTCACATACTGAAATCTTCAATATGGGATTTTCCTCTGCAAGTTTTATAACACTGAATCCTATCAGTAATCCATACTGATAGATTTGTGTTAATAGTACACTTTTATTATTAAGGCATTCTCGGTGTGTACTAGTGCTCGCTGGTGTAGAAAAGCTAAAGGATTAGGCGTAACTTCCTTTTAGGGAAGAATAGGAGTTCTTTAAGACAAGCTTGGATCAATTTGTTAATCGTTACTTTTTTTAACTTCCTAAATTAGTAGTTGTTCATGTTTATATAAGGAGATTTTGCTGCTTTAAGTCAACTGGCACTTCATTATACAAATTAATTCAATTTTTGTAAACTCTCTTACTCAGAAATATTCACGTCCTCAAAATGTCTACTAACTGAACAGGGAAAAATCTCATTTGTTGGAAACTTTAGGTTTTGTTATACACTTTTGCTTTCAATTGAAGTACTTTGTTACTTTATACTTCCTTCTCACTTGGTTTTTCAGGGTGGACCTATAATAGGGTATGTGTGATTTGTTCTGCTTCAAACCAGGAATGTATGTTAACTATGTGTGTAATCCAGAAGTCTAACGTGCTAAAAATACATCTGTGTTAGTTCCCGTCAAGTTAAATACTGTTATACCCTAAAAGGAAAGATGTACAGTACAGCTGGTCTCTAGATGACACCAACCTGAGGCCGTTTTTCTTGCCCCCTCCCCCCCCCACCTTTCATTTTTGACATAAATGATACTTTGATGAAACTCAGCATTTGCCCTGAATTACTTCTCTTAATTTTGGGGTTCACACTTTAACCTATGTGTGTGACTTTAAAAGGAACATGGTAAAGTTAAATTATAAATTATACTCTTCACCATGTTTGTCAATATAATTGTATACTTAAATCTGAAAACTAAAAACATTTTTCCATAATGATAAATGTTCTTTTTGAACACTAAAAATCTCTTTGCAAAGTGAGCAGTTTGTGCATTTACTTTCATTTTAATGGCTTGCAAATGTTTTCTGGGTGATACAGTACTTGCAATCAAACATTCCCTTGACATTTAAAGCTGAACTGTCTCATTTATAAACTACAAACAAATGAAAATGGGGTTGATTTTTTGCATGTCCTTAATAAATTACTTATTGCATTTAAATTTTTAGCAAGATAGGAAATGGATAGTCAGAAGCATGCCCCTAATAGGTGAAAAGAGGAAGGACAAATGTTAGGTCATTTCTCCTGGAGTCTACTTTGTTCTGTAGTATTCACTAGTCTTGATTGTGTGTTCTCTTAATGTTATTTTAATCTCTGCCATAAATGGTGGACCATGCAGCCACAAAGTCTGTACACACCAAATGTGATGAAGAGCATGGAATTTGTTTAAAATACTTTAAACACCAGTCATCTCTCACAAGAGGATTTAGAGTGGGAGTAGGGATGCTTGTGTACAAAAAGTATAAGCAAGGAGAAGGGAGGGAAAAACTTTTATTTTACTTTTAATTTATTACTTTAAAGGTGGAGTATGTCTCTTTGCTCAAGTGTCTTAATGCCCGCCATCTTCCCTACTGTAATCTAGTGTATAGTATTATTGGTGGCTTTTAATTTTTAGGTCAGCTTTAGCTTTGCTTTATGAGGATATGAGGCATTTTCTAGTGTATAGATGTTATACAAGTTCTGGGGACCTTTCTGGATGAGATCTCTGTTACATGTCTGCCTGCAATTACTACACTGGGATAACTCATGCTGTCTTCTTAGTTCTGTATTCCTAAAATTCATCATTCACCTTAAGATCTGTAGCCACTAAGTCACAGATGATGAGAGGAAAAACAATGACAATACTCTGCCTCTTATCCCCCTAACATGACCTGCATTCCCATCATGCTTGTGCAGATTATATACTGCTTATATATCCTAGATATATGTTCATGCATGAAGCCAACTTCCCATTTTTTCACATGATCTTAACTTTTTTAGTATTTTTTGCTGTAGCAGCTGATTGAAAGTATACATTTGCAGATAATACAAGCCATTTTAAAAGTAAATTCTGATATACCATATGAAATATTTGCTAAGTTTAGCTAATGATTTTTGCTAACCATTATCCAGTTATATACCAAGCTGATTGCCCACTGGCCTGTGGCAGGGGCCATGCTCTGACCCCTTGACCCCTTGGGTAGCCACAGGAAGGTTCAATGTATAGGTGTGTGCTGTATATGAAGAAGTGATTTGTAGCACGAGTTCCCATACTACACTTTTTCTGATTTGCTACACATAATGGTAGTAATGGTGATCCAGATTTTAAAAGATGTTGCCAAGACAGGTGTAGCCAATATCCTGGACAGTCTTGCACAGCCCACAATTTCTCTGTGCCTTGAAGAATATATTTAGTCCTGGCCCCCTTTTTTCCTTCCCATTTTCTATTACATACATTTGGAAACTTTGGAGACAATGAAAATGATCAGAGACCAGGAACAGCTCTTATACAGGGAGTGCATGAAGGGGCTGGGGGTCTTCATTCGGGAGAAGAAATTATGTAGGGGGAGAGACTGGACTGTACATCTCAATAAAAAACTAGGGGCTGTCAAAGGAAGCTGAGAGCCTGACTGAAAACAGAAGTAGGAAAGACCTCAGGGTATGAGTCACAGATCTGTGGGTTTTCTTTTTAAGGGATTTTTTTGATGCATAAAGTTTGTATGTGTTGAAGGGAAGACTTAACAAATATGTGAAGGAGATCTGCTCAAGATGAATAATTGGTCAAACCACAGGGAATCCCTGGAGTTGAATGTGGCTGGAGGCTGATTGGAGGAGTCTGTTCATATCCTTGTCTTGGTCTGCTGAATCTGTAATCTACCAGGTATGGTTGGAGACAGGCAACTGGGCTATATGGCCTTGTGGTCTGAGTTATGGTGGCCATTCTGATTCTCTTCCAAATATTCATGAAGATTGTGTAACATTATGAACATCTTGGCCATGTGAAAAGACACAGCACCAGTTTGTTCTTGGACTTGCAAGAATCCCTGTGAGTGTGAGAAGTCTGTGAGAAACTGTAATTTTAGTTTCATAGCTTGTGGTGCTATTTTTGGGACCTCTGTCCCTTTCCGAGTCATCGACCTGTGTGGCAGCAGCTCTAGAGTGGTGAGTGCCTGGTTGCCTGCAGGTAGCCAGGTGTGTTTTGTTATGGGGTAGTCAAACACTTGGAAGTACACTTGTATGCATCTGAATCAAGCCATGACACACACATCTGGAAGAAGGGCTTGGGACAAAAAGCTGTGCGTGAGCCCTTTATGCACTGCCTCTAGGCCCGACACCTCTAAGTCTTGCTTGCTGCTTCTGTGTGCACGAGTCAGCTCTAGTTTGCCAAGAGAGTTTGGCTCTCACACTTGGACGTTGACCTGTACATATGTATTTATGTCATTTTTTAGTCAGAGGTGGTTGGCTGCGAGTCATCATAATCTCACTCACCAGTCAAATGTCTCTGAGCCAGTATGTATGCATTTTCAGACCAAGAGTTTCACGTATATATGTTAACACTTTTTTTTTTTTTTTTTTTCCTCTCTGAAGTAATAGAACCAGTTTTCCATAGGATTGTGTCAGGGCACTCAGCTGCAAGGCAATTTAGAGGGTGGCCTGTATGTGCAGTAGAAATTCTGTCTCCTGGCCTCTATAGCCTCTGGTATAGGGAGCTGTGCTCACAGCGTATCTGAAGAGTGAGCAGCAGCTTGTTGTAATCAAGCTTGCACAGCAGCAGAAAAGTTCCTAGGAGGATGGTTGTAGTGAAGTGAAAATTAGAGCAGTCCTGGGCAGGCAGAGAGAAATCTGTATTACAATATTTAAGCATGGAGTAGTTTTCTGTGTGGCCGTCTATGGGTAGATTAGTTCTTTGCTCCGAAGTTCTGTCAACTTCTGAGACAGCACTGTAGTAGCAAGGAAAGCTCATCTTATCCACTTGTGTTTTGACTCTGTGACTGGGTGTTCATGGAAATGACATAGCCTATTGTGTCAGGATTTCCATGTGTCCATGACACAAAACAGCTATTCAGTTCCCTCCAACTCCCTTTTTTTTTTTTTTTTTTTTTTTTTTTTTTTGGGGGGGGGGGAGGGGGGGGGGGTTTTTTTTTTTTTTTGTTTTTTTTTTTTTTTTTTTTTTTTGGGGGGGTGGGGAGGGAGGTGGGATTTTTTTGTTTGGTTGGTTTTTTTTGTTTGTTTGTTTTCCATTAATAGCAAACTTTCTTAGAAATGGGCAGCTTTCTAAAATGCCCAGTTTAAGCATCCTCCTCTGCCTTCATAGCACATTCCAGGGGGCGTGCTATGACTTTGATACAGCTTCTCTGTAGTCCACTCTGCTTTACACCAGGCAAGAATCTAGTTTGTTGGTTAACTGAAAAAGTAACTGTTGCGAATATTCCTTTCATCCTTACTGCCCCCAGTCATGCTGTTGTAAAACTGGTCTTCAGGAGAGTAACAGGTGAAAGAGAGAAGAGCTTTTTGATTATCTTGGAGGATCTGTATGCAATTCTTGACAGACCATGGAGGGGTTGTGCTGGGTCTTGGCCTAAGAAAGGCTTGGAAACCTGAGAAATGTGGTGATTATGTATATCTTTGTTAGAAGAGGCACCTTAAAATTAAATAGCTAAAATCTTTATCTAGGGGGAGAAAAGGTTGGTCTATACATAAAGTAGACCTCTAGTTTTGGGCAACTGAGGACACCTGACATTGGATACAAAACAAAAACTTGGAAAAAATTCTGTTACTTTACAAATACAAGGCTGACTTTTGATTGATTTCTTTTGGAAATGCAGTGAAAATATTGTGATGTAGAGCACATGGGTGTGGGAGACAGTCATGTAAAGAGTTCCTATCCTACAATTTCTACCTTTTCCTTAGGTCGTCACTAATGGGATTATTGCAGTGAATGAACCTTCAAGTGAAGAAAAATACCTTGGTCAATTCCCAGTCAGTTTTGGAGCTATTGCACCTTTTATGGCTGACCTGGACACAACTGGTGGACGTGGAAATGTGTATTACAGAGAAGATTCATCCTCAGATGTCTTGCAACTTGCATCAGACTATATCAAAAGAGGTTTTCCTGAGGCTACTTTTGATCCCACCAGTGTTGTCATTGTTACCTGGAAGCTTGTGGCTCCTTATCAGGCACCAGGAGAAGATCATGCTTTGGAAGAAAAGGTGAATGTTAATCAGAGCTTTAAGACATATTGCACACATGTTCAGCTGAAGTATAACATCAGAACCTGTTGGTTTTAATGCTTGAATTCTTTTGTGGTTAAATGAGTCCTGTACAGTTAAGGACATACTCTGTTGTTGAAAAGGAAGTAGCAATGTAAGAGTTTTCAGGATTTTTACTTGATTTTTCTTTTACAGTATTTTATTAATTCAAAAGAAAATGTTTTAATCTATGTAGCTGATATCTTTGTATTCCCTGAATGTTATGTGATTTAGTAATAACTGAAATAGTAGGATATCTTGCCCTCTGCAATATAACCAGTTGGAATTCTTATGTTATAGGCAGCCTCTCTGGCTATTTCCTAACAGATTAATTTACCATTGATAATGCTTTCTTCTTGGTGTTTATGCATGGTAAAGCTAAAACTGCCTTAGCAAAACATAAGCTTGAGTAAAACTGATTGCTCATAGGAAGTACATGATGCATTATGTGTGATGGAAATTCTGATTTTGACTTCATGTTTAAAAAAATGTTATTTGATTGTCTATCTTATTTCTCCATGAGTAAATGGATGTTAAATTTTTTTCCACAGAGGAACACATTCCAGGCTGTTTTAGCCTCTTCTGACTCCAGTTCCTATGCGATTTTCCTTTATCCAGAAGATAGTTTGCAGTTCTATAGTACATATTCCAAGAATGATGATGGAAGGATTCCTGCTATGGTTGGCTTTAGTCAAGCCTCTACAAACTACTACTTTTGGGAAAAGCCGGGATCCTACAACGTCATTGCTAATGATGAAGAAAGCATTAGAAACCTGTACAGGTATGCTTTTTAGCTTGTATAAACTCCTCAAGAGAACATGAAGGAGTTTGATGTTTTTCTTAATTGTAGCGTGAGTCAATGAGGAAAAAACAAGATCCCCTTAGCCACTGCATGAGAAATCATAAGTTCTGTCGCCAAGAAATATCTGCCTTCTTGAGGAATATAAGCACTTACATCTAATTTGTCAAAAGTCTGTACTTCCATTGTCACTGGTGTGAGCTGCTGTATGCTTACTCCTTCTAAAAATAGGACCACTTAAGACTTTAACTCTTTATTTTGAAAGAAGTGAACAATAAGGAAAGGGAATGAGTTAGAAGGTTCTAGTAAGTGTTAACAACATCTTTGTGGCTGGAACATCTCCTTCTGCTCCCATCAGTTTGGAGACAAGAAAGACTCAAGAAAAGTGCTCTGGGAGTAGACTAAAAAATGCTACCTAAACTGTCAGGGGAGTTTTATAGCTGAATAAACTATGTCTGTAGATAAGTATGTAGACAAGATAATTTGATGGTTTTATCCTGATATTTCTCAGTGAAGGATAACATTTTGTGAAGAGTAGAAATATCACTCCACTTGTGCATGACCATTTTGATTTAGCATATGCTTCATTTTGATAGAAGCAGCAATGCTGGGAAACAAGGTGTCTGGGTGTTCGAGATTGGTAGCTCATCCAACAGTATCGTGCCTGCCAAGATCAGCAACGTTTTGGAGAGCCTAGAGTCCAATGAACAAGACCAGGAGATGACTTCAAGACCATTTATGTCAGACTATGGCTCCACTGAAATAAGACAGCAGTATGTCACCAGTAGTACAGACAGCACAGAAGAGGATCAGCACCACGTTACATATAGTGTTCCTCAGCTAGCTGCAGAGGACTTTTTGACTTCATACCAAGATGTAACAGGAACACCTTTGACTGAGTCTTTTTACAGTCATCAGGATTTCCCAACAGCAAAAGCTCCACCTCGCCAGTTCCAGGTCCAGCAGTTCCCCCCACAGCAACCCCAAGTCATAGATGTGGAAGAATTTGATGAAACTGGCATAGGTAAGGTCTTTGGTACAGTTTGGATGCTTTTAAGGTAAATAGGCTGCAAAAACCAGAGGTATGCAAGAAATTGAACTGCTAGAAGAATAATCTGTTTCCTTCTTGTTACCTTCATACCTGAAAATCTAAACATATTTAATAAGCTTGTGTTATTCATCAAGGTAGTTAACTTGGATCTCATCTCAGATTCAGATCTCACCAGTAAACTAGTGCTCCCATCAAGTTCACAGGAGAACACATTTACATTGTATCTGTAGAACCTGAATCTCTCCTAATGAGAGCTTCCTATAGGGATAATTGCATTCTTCAAATTAATGCATTCTTAGTGGCAACTGATTTCCCCTTCTCTCTTGCCCAGGACGAATATATGATCTTAAGTGTAATAGCTGCATTAAGTTGCTACTCCTGGTAAAGATTTTATGATCGGTTCTGCTGAAACGTATCTTATTTCCTTTCATAGATGTATTATTGAATATGTGTGATTTAACAAAGGTCAGGAATAGTAACTGTTGTAAACTGTCTGTTTTTGACTGTTTCTTGAAGCTGATGTGAAAATGGCTATCTCCATGACATACAGGGAAAACCAATTAGGATTACAGGGAGCATCAGTCAGTGCGTGGGCCTGGGTACTGTACTGAGGAGTTTTGTTCTGAGATTGGGAAGGCTCCTTTTTGCTTTGGTTTGGAAACAAGGACAAGTTACAGTTACTGGGTATTTAGTTTCACCAAGACAGTTTTACTGATCTGTATTAACACAGATCTTCTGAAATCAATAGAATTGAACTGTTTTCTAACATCTGAAGCTCTGATGTTTTCTGCAGAATAGTAGACTGTTACTTGCATATTGCAAGGTTAGTAAAAATCAATTGGAATTGTTTGTTCTCATTGAAGAGAAAACGGAAAAAACTAATCAAGTTAGTCTAGAGATATTTTTAATCCAAACCAGGGATATGTGAATACTACAGTAATTACATGAAGTGTAAATGTCTGATCTTATTTTCTACAGTGTTTCGCTACCACACAGATGTCCAAGAGACCTGTGCTAACAACCGCCACCAGTGCTCTGTTCATGCTATTTGCAAAGATTATCCCAACGGCTTTTGTTGCAGTTGTATTGCTGGTTACAAAGGAAATGGCAGACAATGTGTAGCAGAAGGTAACTTTTCCAAAAATTAGATACATTGCAGTAATTACTTATTTTTGGATGAGGCAACGTGGTTAAATACTTCTTGCAAGACTTACCTTTCAACACATCGCAGTGATACTTTAAATAGTGAGCTGTAATTTCTAAAAGGGTGTGGGTTTTTGAATGAAGTAAAATATTTTAGGTGGTCAGTTATATGCATTACACATTTCAACCTGGCTTTCTAGAAAAAATAAGCTCTTGCATAACTGACATAATTTAATAGATAGCATAACATCCTGTGTTTATTGCTAGAATTAATCGTGACCTTCCAACATGGTTCCAACATTTGACTTGGTCCCCACTCTACAAGTGGATGTTTAAAGGGGGATGAACAAATTAACTTTGATCATCAAACTAGAGAGCGTGGCTCCTCTTTGTCTGACTCTTAAGCTCCTTTACTATAGGGCTTATCTGTCAGATTTTTGTTAGATACCCATTTAAACTTTGTTCCTGTGTAAAATCCATAAAGGAATTTCTTATGTATACACTTGTAATCCTCATAGTGACTTGACTTGAGTATAGATGCATTTCAACAACTAAAGTAGCTGACTTTGTGCTTTGAGACAGGAAAGCAAAATTTACTAGCTTTCAGTTCATAAAATTGAATTTTCCAGAGAAAGAAAAAAAATATCTGATGATAATGGAAGTTGAGTTTGCACATACAACATCATATACAGAAGAAAACTAGTGATCCAAAGCACACACTTCTGTAAAACAGTCTTAAAACAGTCAATTGTTTTGAGTCAAGAAATAGAATACATTAGAATAATAGGTCAATTATTCTAACACCTAAATGGTGGTAGCCTTCTAATAAATAATGAACAAATTTACATTCAGTAGGTTTTGATATGACATACGACCTTAGAAAGAAGTTTCTGTGTGCCACTTCCTGCCAGGGAGACTGTAGCAGTTTAGTCTGTTTATGGAGTTATCCTTGAAGACAAAATTGTTAATTAGGATAAAGGGTATCTCTTTAGGCAATTTTGGCCACTTAGTCATCTGTATAACGCATGTATGTCTGTACGTAAGCAAATTAACACAGTTTGTAGGCGATTTCCTGTCTGTTGAATTCTGTGGGCATTTGTTTGCCACTTATTTAAACACTAATATCTTTGAACAGAGTGAATGCACATTCCTTGGAGAGTATGTGAGAACTGTCATTTTGTCCTGATGTGTTGTACTGATTTGCCAGGTTCTCCTCAGAGAGTCAATGGGAAGGTCAAAGGAAGGATCTTTGTAGGAAGTAACCCTGTTCCAGTTACATTCGAGAACACTGATCTCCACTCCTATGTTGTGATGAACCAGGGGCGCGCCTACACTGCTATCAGCACAATCCCAGAGACTTTGGGGTATTCCTTGCTGCCTCTTGCCTCTATTGGAGGTATCATAGGATGGATGTTTGCTGTGGAGCAGCAAGGATATAAAAATGGATTCAGCATTACTGGTAACTTTTAAATTGAAATAATGTTAAAACAATGTGCTATGCTTTCCTCTGTATTGAGAGAAAACAATTGTGTATTTAGAAGCAACATAAGTTGAAAGCATGCTTATTCTGAGTTGCAAATTGATTCTCTGTAATCAAACTTTTCACCATTTTTCTTGTTTACAGGCTTTTTAATTTAATGTTATTGTACATGCATGTAAGTCTGTTAGAAAGAAGAATGGCTCAGCCAGTTCCTGTGCAAGAAAGATATTTTTATAAAAGAATCTGATTTTTTTGGTACTGGAGTGTACAGATCTTCCCCTACATCTAAAAGAGGCCTAACATGTTAATTGCCTGATTGTACCAATAGTGCAACAGAGAAATAAAAATCTGATCTCATGAAAGTCTGAAATTCTTAACAGAAGCGATTCCTGCGTGAGATGTAAATGATTCTGTTAACTTATTTGAGGGAAACCCCAGTTTACAATTACAGCTTTTGATGGGTGTGAGGCCAAATCTGGTTGGTTGTGCACATTAATTCAAGAGCAGAGCCAAACTGTTCTAGGAGAACATGTGTTTCTTTTCAAAATTTTATCCTTTACAGCCCTTTACTATGAATTTAGTTGAACATAACTTTTTGTTTGGGGGTTTTCTTGGATTTGATATCTTTGAAGTTTGTTCTGGAATTTACATGTATTTCACTTGGTTTTGATTTGGAAACACATGTACTTTTTTTTTTTCCTATTTTCTTTTTAACTCATGGTATTCCTAATTGAGGGTTTCTTTATAATGTACATCTCCTTTGCCATTTTAATAGGTAGGATAAACCCTACCATTATTAACTTTGTTGGAACTTTTTTAATTTAAAAAAACCCTGCTCTTTCAGACTTACTTGCAGTTTAGTTTGTTCGGTGCTTAATAAAAATTTTCCTTGCAGTATCAAAGATATTATCAGCATATGTCTGGAAGTTATTTCTGTAGAAATCTGAAACAGTAGCAATTATGCTACATCAAAGCTTGCAGAAAATAGTAATTTATATTTTGTCTACTAGAAGCAATACTTTAATTAGAATTCAGAAATCACTTTTAAGTGCTTTAACTAATGCTGTTTCTTTAGGTGGCGAGTTTACAAGGCAAACTGAAGTAACTTTTGTTGGCAACAACGAGAAGCTAGTTATAAAGCAGAAGTTCAGTGGAATTGATGAGCATGGTCACCTTACTATCAGCACAGAAATGGAGGGCAGAATACCTGAGATTCCGTCTGGCTCATCAGTTCACATAGAGCCATACACTGAACTCTACCACACTTCTAGTTCTGGTAAGGTTCCCTGAGAATGAAATGATAAAAAAGTATGCATTTCTCAGAGCAGAGAGTAATACAACCTGAAAAACAATATTTTATTCCCTTCTTAGTCAGCATACTTGGGACCCTTTGATTTATAGAAAATTGGGGTTTGCCTCTAAAGAACAGGTCCTGAAAAAAGCTGGATTTTGAGTGGGACAGTGCAAATATATATGATCCTTTTTATTGAAAAAAGTGAGTTTAACTTTCTCTGAACTGATGTTTGCAAAAGACTCTTGATTTCCCTTTCTAATGGCCTTTTTTGTTCTGCTGATGGCAGTCATACCAGTCTCCTCAGTAGGAGCTGTACTAGTGTATACATTTTTGGTGATGTCACTAAGTGGGTTTAGTCTTGTTTGATGAGACTGTACAAACCAGTTATTTACCAGTATGAGTCATGTAAACTGCATTGCAATGACTGTGCCTTGTGCTAGTAACAAGCATTTGTCAGTATTATTTGAGCTGAATTTGAACAACTGACCAGAAAATTAGGAGCCTTTTAATTCTCTTACCAGTTTCTCCATTGTCTCTTTAGTACTTCTGTCTCTGCTGGAGAGCTGTTCTTTTCACTATGTACAGGGGAATATAGAAAACTCTTGTGAAGCATACAAGAGCTCTCAGACAATTATCTTCTTCAGGACCCTGTCAAATTCCAAGGCCAATAGACTACAATGACCTAAAAGTGGGTGTAGTTTGGTGCTGGTGAGGTGGCTCATGTTCTTCTTAGCTTATAGACCTATTATGTAAATACATCCTGAGTTAAATTTTCTTTTCTTTACTTGGTATCCCACAAAGTAAGGTTAAATTTTTAAAATATGTCAAGGTAAATTGACCTCACTTAAAACTCATTCCTTGGGGCTGTAGTATCTGAGAATAGAGTAAACCCAGTCAAGTGCCTGGAAATCCATCTGCTTCCATAGAAATTCCAAAGACAAGAAGGTATTTACGCTACTCAGGCTATATGCCAAGTCTACAGAAAGCATTGGGCAGAGTATTTTTGCTCTCTGTTCTCACCAGCATGTTTGTTGCTGTATTGCAGTGATCACTTCATCGTCCACCAGGGAGTACACAGTGACAGAGCCAGAAAGGGATGGGGTTGCTTCCACGTACGTGGGCACCTATCAGTGGCGCCAGACCATCTCCTTTGATGAATGCATTCACGAAGACTCTCACCACACTTCTCCTGCTACTCAGCAGCTCTCAGTGGACAGTGTGTTTGTCCTGTATAACCGAGATGAGCAGATTCTGCGATATGCTATGAGTAATTCCATCGGCCCCATCAGTGGTATGTATGAATTAGAAATCTTTCTTTTTCTCTTTTGTGAGTAATTTAGAGCAGGCTTCTATATTCTTTTAGCTTGCTATATCTAGGCTAAATCAATGAGTTACATCAATTCATTGCATTAGTCAGTAGAAGTCCAGGTCCATCAATTAAGGTGAGAAATAGAACTGCTGAAGGTTTGTTTTTTCACTTGGATAAGATTATTTAAGTGATTATCTCCTCTTGAAATTCAGTGGAGTTTATGCCTAATTCCTTGAAATAATCTCCATACCACCTTGAATCTATTGCTGCTCAGATACATGGAGTGTATCATTTATCTTTACCTACTTTATAGTTCCTCTATTGATGAATTTTCTTTATCTGGTTAGAGCAAAGGGCAAAAGAATAAAATAAGATTTGCCATTGAAAGAGATAGTTTCTGTAATTTATCTTGAAACATGGCATTTTATCTTTGGAAGGCAGGCAACCTACGACCTGTACGTTTTGGATGAGCTGTACAAGTTTGCACTAAAGTTTAAAAAAAAAAATAAAAAGAAGCAAAGGAGCAATTTGAAAATGCCTACCAGATGAATACAAGAAAAGACTGTGCTCACTTCTGTTTGTTACAGAGATAAAGTACTATTAATTAAAATTAACAGACCAAGCTGTTAAGAATTGCCTTTTAAGTCTACTGTCAGTGTCTAGAAGTTGCATTCTCTTTCTCAGTCTTGCTCTTTAGAGAGTTTTTTGTGGTGCTTCTATATTTTTTTATCTCAGGGTCCTTCACACAAGTAACAAGGAATACAGGTGCTATTGCCATGTCTGAGATTCGTATCCTGCATGTCACCTGCATGTCCCTTTCTTCCTGGTGCAAAAAGTATTCTCTTTGTTTCGTGTGTACTACAAGCAATCTCTTTCTGGGCCTTATGTGAGTGCCATTACTTGGATAGTCATCATGGCTAAATATGGTCTCTATTGTCAGATGGTGCTGCTGATATCAACCGGAATCCTTGCTATACTGGTACCCATAACTGTGACACCAATGCGATATGTCGTCCAGGATCTGGAAATCGCTTCTTGTGTGAATGTTCAATTGGCTTCCGTGGAGATGGAAACGTTTGTTACGGTATCACAAATGTTGTTTGGATGTTTTGTTTGGAATGTATTGACCCTCAGGAATGGCCATTCCAGCAAAATGAACAGTCTGGAAGGCCTGGTATTGCGAAAGATAGGTTAGAGGGATGCTGAGACGGCTGACATATCTCAATAATCAAAGTAAGCAAGTTTGACTGTCTTGAAGGGTCAAACTTGGGTATGCTTTGCTAACTTACAAAGCATCTTTCCTAACCATCTTTCCATGAAGCCTGTGGGCACCTAGCTGAAATTTACTGTAGTACAAGTTCTGGTTAAAATGAGTCAACTAGGTTACAAGTTCTTGAGGGAAATGAGGAACAGCATAAGCACATGTATGCAGAGCGCAGATACATGGAACCCACTGGAGTCAATTTTTTCAAAATCTGCTTTGAAAATCCCTTCTGTTCAAGGGAACTTCTATTTCCCAGCTCTGTATTCTCAATGTATTTGGGCACAAATACTTGTTTTCAAGAGGTGAAGATGTGTATTAATGAAATATGCATCATCCCTATTAGTTAACCAAGTTGTTTTTTAATTTCAGGGTGCTATGGTCTCTTCAGAGATATGATCTATCAAAGATATGCTTTTAATATGCAAGCCTGCTATTATTCAACAGCTGCACGGTTTCTTTTTTTTCTGACATCAGCATTAAATGCATCTTTCTAATAACTGCAATGCTTATAATGTTCTAGATATTGATGAATGTTCAGAGCAGCCAGCTTTATGTGGCAGCAATGCAGTCTGCAATAACCAGCCGGGAACCTACCGCTGTGAGTGTGTTGAAGGATACCAGTTTGCAGCAGACGGGCGGACTTGTGTTGGTGAGTTTCAGATTTCTTAAAAGCGCTGCCCAACGGCTTGCAGGCTGGGAGTCATTTCAAAGACAAAAACCAGAGCTTCTAGGATCTGTGCTGACCTTTAATGTGAGTTGACTTTAGGAGTTCATGTTGCAGTTCCTGGTTACAATCCATTAGGTAGCTGAAGAGGGTGCCTGAAGTACTTTCTTTTAATCTCATAAAAAAACTCCCCATTCAGAATGTTTCCAAATAGAAAGTGGAAATGATTATTGAATGCCTCTGTCCTTTCCATACCATGATCTAGCTGTAGATTTCACATGGAAGTAAAACTGAAATTTGTAAAAGAAGAAAAATTCAAGTGAGCAGTTATTTGTTGTTATTTCATAGCATCTCGCTTTCAAGATGAGGTAGGACTTTTTCTGCATTTTCTGTAGTCTTGCACTTTGGATTCTGGAGGGTTTGGGTTTTGTTTCTTCATGATACCTCATCCAGAATTAGATTTAACAGATTATATTTTAGTTACAGATTCATCACTCACATAAAACAGTATACAAATCTAAAACAGTGTGTCTAACTATTGTAGGCTTATACTTAAGTAATATTTAACAATGCTCAAAAAGATTTATAAATACAAATCATTTAACTGTTAAAATATTTGACATTTGGAGGAAATCTAGCTAGTTTGTTAATTGACCATTAAAACTTCAAATTCAGTAGTTGTCACTGAATTAGTTATTTTTATTTAATTTAACAACTTTTTTTTTTCTGGAGGAAGCCTGCCTTAATCTCTACTTATAGTACTACTGAGGGTTAATTTTTCCTCCTGGTTCTGTTTTTCACCAAAGTTGTAGAAATTCTACTTGACAGCTGGCAAAACTGATTGTATGGCATGTGTATTGAAAGATAATTTTCCATATAGAAATAAAAAAACTTTAAGTTGATTCTTTTAGGTGTCAGTTATATTGTAAATATCAAAAGCTAAATTAAAAAAAAATCTACAAATGGCTGATAAACAAGTGGTAATGACTCTACTACTATAGCTGCAACTGCAGGATAGGGTATAGATTAGATTATTTATTTTTATTTTTAGTTAGAATTTTTTTCTCTGTTTGCAACATAACAGTAATTCTGTATACTGATAAAACTCTTCCAGCATGGTTGGACCAGTTACTGTTGCTTTTGGAAAAAGCTGATAACAGCTGAGGATTAAATTTGCTTCTGCTGTGGCTTCTTTGTTTAGTTACGCTTTGATCAGCTAATGCATTCAGGTCTTTCCTCATTATAGCCAAGACTGTTCTTCAGCTAAGACTGAGACCTTCATTTTGCAGCAGAAAGTTGAGTTGCTTCCCTTATGTGTGTGACTTTACACGTTGTGTATTACACTCCATCGTGAGCCCTGTTGCCCTGCTCCAGTAAGAATTACCATTCATGCCTGCTCACAGTGCACCCTGAATCTCCCCTTTGTTGCAGAACAATTGGAAAAAGCAACTTCTTCTACCAGGACACTGTAAGGAATTGTGTGAGATGTGTGAGAGCAACTTTATATTCTTCCCATTATGTCCACCACTGCCCTTATGTCACTTAGATCTGAAAAGGAATGTTCTTCCCTCCAGCCATGACTTCACTGATTTCACTCTACCACATTCCCATGAAGCAGATGTGTCACACTTCTAACAAGTGCTAAGTAATTACTTGCCCAGTTTGAAGGACTTCAATTTGATCCCTTTCTTCCATCAAAAAAAAATATCTTTGCATCTGTAAGACCAAAGAGAGGGAAGATGAACTCTAGTTTCCCAAAAGATCGAAAATAAATGTCATGCTAATCTTGTTCCCCTTTCCACAGGGGAGGGTTTTATTACCCATAGGCAACTTGGACCGTAGAAAGGGCAACAGCTACCATTCTTGTGCTTTTACAGCTTGCTCTGACTTGGCTTTTCTGTAACTGCAGCTTTTTTCATTCCAGCTCTGTGACTCACTGGATAGCTTAGAAGAGCTGTAAATAAATCCTGTTCTCCTATTTGTAGGCTGAGGAATAGGAAGACTTGGGGACTCCCTTCAAGCTCCAACTACAAATCTTATGCATTTATAAAGCAGTTCTGAATAAGTACTTTTGTAATCCAAAACTTACTTCATCAAACAGAACAGATATAAATTATTCTAACAATGATGTCATCTCCCCCAGAGAAAAGGAAAAAATGGTTATTTTCAGATCTGGTTCTGATGGCAGATTTTTGTTATTTCTCTGCTGATACTGTGGCAGTTTCCATCTGTGTGCTGTGATGAAAGGAGCATTGTAGAGTCTTGTCTTGGTCCCCTGTCAACTCCTCGTAAGAACTGCCTAAAGAAAGCCTCAGCGGACTCTCTGTTACAGCAGCTGGAAGTCTGTTCCTAGTTGTATGTACTGCAAACTCATCTATTTCCAGGCCCGAATTTTTTGTAGTATTTTGTCTCTTCCTTTTTTAAATACCTTTCCTCTTCTCTGACATAACAGGTAAGCATAGGCAGGGATCCAGTGACTGCCTGAAATAATTTGTTTGTAAAGCAGTCACTGCTGTCAACAATGAGGAAGTTATAAAAAGGTGCAGGAGTGGTCCCAGCTTCCACAGTTGGTCAAATATTTCTCCAATAATTGACAAATATGTTTATCT
Source organism: Nycticryphes semicollaris (assembly GCA_013400055.1). NCBI lineage: Eukaryota > Metazoa > Chordata > Aves > Charadriiformes > Rostratulidae > Nycticryphes > Nycticryphes semicollaris. The sequence goes on along the minus strand of VXBJ01005870.1, from coordinate 77,972 downwards.
TTTGAGTGAGTCACGGCTTCTCTCTGTTGCCAAGTGATGACAGCCCTGGGTCAATGCTAGATTAGTGTAGTGGGATATCTAGTAATTCCCAGTGCAGTGAACTGGCCACTTAGTTAACATGTGACATACCTCTGTGAGATGCCTTATATTTCCTTATCCAGGACTTATTTTTATAAACAAAACTGTTATAGCTATTTGGATCTGTTACAGTGGTAGCCTTTCTGCCTTATTCTGTATTAACAAACATTTATGAGGTGATGAGGAGAGACTAAAAACATTAAGAAGATATAACACCCTTTCACTGGTGTTATATCTTGGCAAACAAAACCGCAACCCCCAAAACAACAAAAAAAAAAATCAATTTCCTTGTTTCCTTTCTCTTCAGTATGCTTTCATGGATGTCCTTCTCTACATATAAACTTATTATGAGTTTCAGACTTTGCGGACTTCTCATCACCTCTCATGTACATTTGACCTGCAGCTGTTGAATACGTCATCAACCATTGCCAGGCAGGCACACACAACTGTGACATTCCTCAGCGCGCTCAGTGTGTGTACACAGGAGGGTCTGCCTACATCTGCACATGCCTCCACGGCTTCTCCGGAGATGGGCGTGCTTGTGAGGGTGGGTAACACCACTTGTTGTGGGGTTTTTATACTCTTTATTGTACAATTTTGCTGGTAATTGTAATGTCCTATAGTTACTTGTGATTTAAAGTAGTGTAAATCGCAGCAATTGAAATTAGCAGACCAGATCTTCATCTGCTGGAACTGTTTGCATTGTATTGGTTTATATTATTAAGGTGGTGACACATGATGCTCAGGTTTAGTAAAAAAGTTATATTCCATTTCAAGTCAATTGGAGTCCAGTGAGGGAGCAGCTTTACCTAACTACATGTTGGAAACCTTGCTGGCCAAATCCTACTTCTCTTGCTGTGTTAAGTCTTTTGCTTGAGAAATATAGGTATATATTTCTAAAATATTGTGCAAGTTAATAACGCTATTAATCCATTGGAATAGCAGAGTGCAGGGATTTGCTGAGAGCCAGAACCTAAAATACACTCATGGGGTTTTTTTTCTCCTTTGTATTTCTGTATAGATGTTCTTCCAAAAGTCTATAATTCTAATCAGATATCCTAAAATAGGAGCCTGAAAGTCATATGGCAGGTTTGCACTTCAATTCATCACTGTGACGTGTGTATCAGGTGGAACCAATCATCTGAGAATGATCTTTTCTTTTACAGATGTAGATGAATGTCAACAGGGCCATTGTCACCCAGATGCTTTCTGCTACAACACTCCAGGGTCCTTCAGCTGCCAGTGTAAGGCAGGTTATCGTGGGGATGGTTTCCAGTGTGTGTTAGGAGGTAAAATTTTATAGTTCTTGAAAGTTGGACCAGAAATGTGATTTGGAAATTGAAGAATACATGTTAATTTAGTTCCTCTGTGTAATAGACTATGCATTGTCTTATTGGAGTCTTTTTCTTTCTCAAGTCTTTCAAGTTTTGAACCTCACCAAGCCTATATCTTGACTGTTATCAGTTTTTCATGATATCCTTTTCAACGTCCTGTTTTGTTTTGTTTGTTCTGTACTCAGCAGTTTTCAGCCTCCAACTGATACTATCTTTTGAAGTTGCTTTACATAAAAGTTTTACAACAGATTGGCTTGGTTTGCACAAACTGTAGTCACTTACCATAAAACATCTAGAACTGATGGCAATATAAATGGAATGCAACAATTACAGGAGAAAAGTGAAGGATGAGACCAAAGTACCTGCACTGTTGTCTTCAGTGGGATCTAGATGCATCACATAGGCAGCAAGAGTCCAGAAAGACTAATTCCAATTTCTAACTAGCACATACTTGTTTCTGGTTTTACCCAGCTTGTTCTCTATTTAGCAAAAAGTTCTTTACATTCCCACACTTCTGTTATTTCATTGTAGTTTGGTCCTTGAAGTATAAAACTCCTGATCTTGAAGGTATGCAGATATGCTTTAAAAAAAAGAAAGGAAGGAACACTGAAGCACAAGGTAGCACTGCTACAGTTACATTAATTTCAAAAGCATGGCAAATCTATGGGACAGCCCTCAGGTTTTGCGGAATGGTGAATGCTTTCATCCAGGAAATAAAGCCTAACTTCTGAGCATGTTCAAGCCCAATTCTCCTGCTTCTAATATTCTTGCTGTTGAGCAAAAAAACCCCGGGCCTCTTAACAGACTGAAACTCAAAATATGCAGGCAAGAGTAAGAAAGGTGTAGGGCCAAAGGAAAAGAAAGCAACAAGCAATATGACTGAGGGGAGAGGCTGTCTTTGTAACTCAGTTTCTGCACTGTGGTCTTAATGATGTTCAAAATTGAGGTGTTTTGGAGTTTTTTAAATGTGAGTGCACTGGCTTAGAAGTGCTAGTCTGCATAACACAATAATACTACTTGATGTGTTGTTGAAACTTAATATTTTCCTTTTGCTATTTTATTTCCTAATTTTGAAGTTCTGACTTTTTTGCACAACTGGACACTCATGTCTTAAAGTAGAAATGCAAAGGATCTTTTATAGGACAAGCATAAAGAAATTGCAAGGTTCTTTCTGGTTTTAGATCATATTTACATGACTCTTGGTCAAGTGCTCAACAACATGTGTTATGTCAGATCACCCAGTATTTGTAGACTTTTTTTATCATGGGTAAATTGTAGGAGACTTTGCAGTGTTTAATTCTGAAGCTCTAGCTTTTGCCACTTTGTCAGTCTTTCAATACTATTTTAACTGATTTTCCATACATGAATGCCCATGTGTATTTTCATTTCAATGCCAGATGAATGAAAAACTACCTGATTTTGACCTGTGTCAAAATACTTAGGTAACAAACCAGCTGATTAAAACCAGGATTATTTCTCCAGGAGAAACTTGATGGGAGTAACTTGAAGCACAATCAATCCTTAAACCTTCCAGTTCTTTAGGAATGATTGTAGAGGCAGAAATATTGCTTCCATGTCTGGCACATCCCCTTTGCAGCTGAAACAGATGGTTTGGTAGACTAATACTTGAAATCAACCAATTAACTTTATTACCAGGACACAATTAATTTCTTCTTAGTACATGTGATAGCATATTTAATTCAGGGTGGGTTTGTTTTTTGGGGTGGTTTTTCTTTTGTTTATTTGTTGAGAACAAAACTTTTTCACATTGCCGTGGTTTAACCCTGTTTGGCAACTAAGTACACGCAGCCACTCACTCACTGCCCCCTGTATGGGATTGGGGAGAGGATTAGAAGAGTAAGAGTGAGAAAACTCATCAAGATAAAGACCATTTAGTGGGTAAAGCAAAAGCTGTGCACATAAGCAAAGCAAAACAAGTAATGAATTCACTACTTCCCATGGGCAAGCAGGTGTTCAGCCATCTCCAGGAAAGCAGGGAGTTAGTTACTCATAGCTTAGTTATGTGGGAAGACAAATGCCCTAACTCTGAATGTCTCCTCCCATCTTCCTTCTTCCCTGAGATTTGTATGCTGAGCGTGACATCATCTGATATGTAATATCCTTTCAGTCAGTTCTGGTCAGCTGTCCCAGCTGTGTCCTTTCCCAGTTTCTTGTGTACTCCCATCCTACTTCCTGATGGAGTGGTGTGAGAAGCAGAAAGGGTCTTGACTCTGTGTAAGCATCGCTCAGCAATAATGAGAACATCCTTGTGTCATCAACACTGTTTTCAGCACAAATCCAAAACATAGCCTCATACAGGCTAGTGTTAATGCTGGACTTAATTAACTTTACCCCAGCCACAGCCAATACACAGATGCACTGGTTAGTGTGTCTACTAAACTGCTAAGCACGGTGTACTATTCTGTTGTAGCTCTATGTTGGTTTTTGCTACTTATCCTATACACTGCCTGACTTTCCATACTCAAGGCAATTGTATCTTGAATGGGGATTTTTCCATGTAACAGTTTTAATGGTAGTAACAAAATATTTTTGAGGGATTTGTTTTACCTGCTGTTTTAGTGGGTGGGGATCTGCTGGGCTCTGTTAGTCTTCGTATATGCCTCTCTGGTCTTTATTTTTTTAATGCTGTATTGTACTACCAGTAGAAAGACATACTTTAGAAACACTTGTATCAATTGGCTCTGCTCATGGAGTACTCTGAGCAGAAGAAATCTGTGTAGGTAACTCTGACTTTTCCTGAATCCTGACTGAAGTAGAGAGTATCTGTAAATGCTCTGCAAGTCTGCAGCAATGGCAGCATTTACAACAAACTTAGCTATTCCTCCCTTCTTAGAGAGTTAATAGAACAATAGCTGCCCTTGGGTTGTCATCTGTTGCTAAAGCTTTAGTACTTATAAAATGTATACCCAATAGTTAATCATTGCCAGGAGATGGAATCAAAATGCACTTTCTGAAGCCTAGCAAAAAGCTGCTTAGTTTACTTTAGCACCCAATTTAAGTAAGTTGCTTCAGAATAGAGATTCCAGATGAGGCTTCATTGTATTCAGCCATAATTAGAGAACCTTTCTTCCCCTTTTTACCCACTGAGGTTTTGATCTAATTAGCCTCAGTCAAGTCACTGAAGTCTTTTCTGGTTGTTAATAGCATGGAAAGTTTCATTCATCCAAATACTCAGTTCATTCTGCTGTACATTTTCTGATCCATGTCTACAATTGCTTGCTTGTTTCATGTCTTTATTATTATATGAAACCAACTGTTTTATCTTATCATGGCTGAACAGCAGCTCTTGAAACAAGTAGACTAACAAGTATGATAGATTTGAGGCACTCACAAGAGGAAGTCTGCAGGAGTGAACCAGCAGGCTAATGAAAGAGTTAATGATGCTGGAATGTCCCACTGCTCAGAGCTATTAAGAAAGTCTGTACTTCATTATTTCCTCACGCTTCATTTTTCCATTTCAAAAAACCAGATGTCTGAGTGTTTCTACCCCTGCAGACCCCAGATACTGTTTACTAAACAGAAACAAATCTAGATTCTTGGAACTAGGGGTCTGACTGTTAAGAGCCCTTCTCTGATTCTGTATACAATCTGTTTCACATGAGAAATGCACTTAACAGGGCAACACTGTAAGTGAAGGATTACAAAGGAAGAAGAGTGGACAAAGGGAAGTGTTATTTTCTTTGGGCTTTTTTCCTCTTCTTTTTTGGCAAAGTCTGAGAACAGCAATTAAAAATGTCAGTATAACTCCATGTGATACATGGGGAATAAAATGATCCTTACGGGGAATTAAAAAGTATGCTGTGATTACATACTGATTCTGGACACAGTTTTAAATCACTTCTGACCTTAGCCTGTGAATGAAAATGTGTTTGAGTAGATCTTTAAAAATTTGTGAATGCTGTCTCAGAATTAATTGAATTTGGTTTAGTGTATCAGACTAATCCCCACTGCAAAATGGGAGGGAAGAAATCCATGTCTCTCATCCTGCTTTCTCAGCCCCCATCATTGTGGTTTTTTTTTTTTTTTAAAGTTCATAAATTATTTTCCACAGTGCCACTGCAAGAACTTTCCTTTATGACCAAAAAGACTTTGAATTGTTGTAAATGGCTTTTTCCCCCTCTTCTGTTTGCTTTGTTGCTTATATGGGAAATGTGCACGTGTATGTTTTTCATCTGTCCCATTTTCCAAATCCATCCTATTTCCATTTCATTTTTTTAAGTTCTGTGATATATTTCAGTGACTTAAATACCAGATTGCTACTGGTAGTTTTCGAAACAACTGAAAAAAAGATATTTAAAACATTAAATTTTTCTGAGGAAGTTTATACATTTTTAGTTTGAGTTCAGGATGCACCATTCTATGTATCTAGTCTACCGTGTGTGTATTGTGGTCCATGGAACATAACTTCTTCATTAGGCCTTTGATCTCTGCTCTGCATTACACCTTTCTTAGGAGGTCTTTTCTGTACACTGGTTCAATTGTTCACTCTCCCTTTGAACTGTTGTTACCAGAGCTGGACCCATAATTCCTTGAATAATCTCCCCAATCCTTTCTCTACGCCTGTGCGGTGTTCCCTGTGTATATGCTGAATTCTTATTTATACTCCCTCCCAATCCCTGCCGTACTGAGCTGGGTTCTGGCAGCTTATCTTCTGCTCCCAGGTATCTGCTGATAGCTTCCTTTGGTTTTTTCATTGTGGTTTCCAAGATGAGTCTATCTTTAGAGGCTGGTCTACACCGTGTATTCCAAGAAGTGTAACTTTGCATTTGACTGTGTGAATCTACTTGTTGACTTTAATGAGCTTGGTTTACCTAGTAATTAAGGTCTTGTCTTTCTCGTGTTTTGTAGCCTGTTTCTCTTCCACAAATGATACAACATATGGTTGTATGTTTTCCCCCTGGAATTCTAGTGAAGGAATTAAATTTCTTAATAAGGAAACATAAAACCAAGTAATATGGGCACTTAATGGAAATACTACTCCTTCATGACCTTTGCCCACCGACTCATGTAACTTTTCAGGTTTCAATCACTTATCAGATTAAGGTAGCCCGCAGTCTGGTGTTTTGTTTTGAAAATAATACTGTCCCGTGGGCACAAACGGAGTGTCACAGAGAAATGCAAAGCTCTTAGCTCAGTGTGTTACCTTCATCAGCCAAACATCAACTGCATCAAAACACACCGAAAAATGGATTTTCACTCGGTTTCATAACACATGCTGATCAGTAACATCTAACACTGAAACTTTATCCTGCTGTTAATAAAGGGCCATTGCCATTCCCACTTTCCTGCACCACTGAAGATTATCCAGGTCTTGCTCTCACTGTTTGTTTCATCTCTGACAGTATGAACTAACCCTAGTGCATGCCATTTTTCTCATCATTGACATGTTCATTTGGCTTGACTTTCAAATGTGAGTTTTAAGAATAGTAAGAACCTCTGAGAATCAGGGCTGGTAACCCTTGGATATAGAGCCTTGATATAGGCAGGACTTATTTTCCATTTGCAAAGATCAAATATAGTAGTCGTTGTAACAGCACTGTTGCACCAGGCAAGCATTATTTGCTCTTAGCTGCACCAGTAGCTGTCAGGAGATCAGAGAACTCTCCTAATGTTAGTTGTTCTTTATCTTTGAAGAGTCTTGACTGAATGAAATATTACTTTATTTATATCAACGGAAGAGCACTAAGAAACCTCATTTAGGCTGCTGTAGTCGAGGAAAGGAGAGTTACAAGTCATGAAGTTTGTGTCTTGGAAGCTGGCTTACAAAGTAGCCTCTCTAGTACTTAAACTATGTGCTAATTTTGTTATATGTTTTGTGTAGCTTAGTGCTGTTAGCTCATCAAGGCGGGGAATGTGCTTTATTTACTGTGTCAGTCTCATGTTTCACACTCTGTCATACCTAGCCTCATTCCAGACAATTAATTAACGCAATTTAAAACTCGCAAAATCAGGGCATCTTCTCTTAAGCACATTGAGTAAAAGATATGACTGTACAAACAGTTCATCCTGACCAGATGGCATCTCTGTCTAAGATTATTGTACTTCCATTGCTGCATAGCTACAACACTGCACTGGGTTTCAGCTTCAGGTGTATCTAAAGTGTAAGCATAGTAAACCTGCTCATGATTTGGAGATAAGGAGAGTAAAAATACAGTATGGATTTGAAGTGCCTGGTTTGGAGTCTTATAACTAGTTTAGGGGCTTGTTTTTTGTTGATAAATTTTAATATTAGCTAAAATCATGTTACTGAGTTTAAATGAGTTTACCATTGAAAGACAGGTTAAAATGGTTGATTCGGCAGATGGACATGGCAACACTGGTTTTGTTTCTTTTCAGAACATTTATTTAACACAGATTACTTATCATGCTTCAAACTTTAAAAATTTTATCAGAAATATTAGAGACTTTCAGGAGCACAGAAGCAGTGAAATACATAGTTATTCTCAAAAGTCAGTGGTAATAGGATATTTGACATCTTTTTATACGACTGGAAATTCAGTGTTGATATGATTATTTAGAAAGAACAAATCATATTCTCTGCCTTCTAGAAACTGAGTACTAATTTTGAAAATCAATTTGCCTCTTGACTTTAGGGGGGCTAATTGCATTAGCAGGCCATTTGTGAGATTAGTTTGGATCATTGCAACATAAGTACTTTTCAAAAATTCCATCAGTACTCCTGTATAAAATCTGCAGCTATAAATGTGAACACTGTTTTGAAATTAGAACTAGAAATTAGTATTATCAGTAACTAGAAATACCAAAGTATTTTATGTAGAACAGCTGGGCCCTACCTGGGAGTGTATACACACTCCTTCGTATAATTCATATTTGCCAACTCATTTTCATAGTTGATCTAGTCTGTTGATTTAAAAAAATTGTAAGATGTTGGCTGCTCCCTAATTCTGGGAGTTTTAAATGGGAAGGAAATAGTAACCAGTCTCTACGTTTGTTTTTGTATCGCACGGAGGAGGAACTAATAGTGTCTCAAAGATGGCAGGAATGCAATGAAGATTTTGTTCTGCAATGAGCAAAAGCAGGGTGGGTCAATTTAACAATACTCTGTATTCCCCCTGCTTTCTCATGAGCAATGCCTATATCAGAGCTTAAAATAAACTCAGGTGTGGCAAAACAGCACAGTTACCGAAATCAACATTTCTTTTACCTGCATACTGCATGGTGCATTGAGTACACGCAAACAGTATTTGAGATAGATAATGGAGGCTTTCCTTCAGGGTCTGCTTTTGTAGGTCGATTTAAGGCTCTCCACCACCCACAGTAAAGCTAATGCCAAATATTTCACTTGTTTAGAGTGAGCTGTTCTCCAGACATTTATGTTCCTCTAATTGTGTCCAGGTGCATGAAACTTGTCCAAAGCTTTTTGTTGCATAACTAGTTTAAGTAATAATAAAAAACTACCCTTCTTTTTTGTGTTTGTGTGATTTATACCACAGTAGTCTGTGGGCGCGTGGGATTAGCTTTTTGCTCAGCTGGGCTGAGCCTGCTCTGAGCCACACAAAGCTAATGCTGTCTATCAGGCAGTGCAAAAACAAGGAAGAAATGAAAAGCAGTGTAATATTAAAGCCTCTTTAGCAGGCATTTTGTGATAATATTTCTAATTGCCTGCAGAAATTATTGACGGGAAAAAGATACTCCCCCATAACTAGAGCTCTTTCTCTCCCAATACACAGAACCCTTCTGTGTGTTGTGGATAGGGATGGAAACAGGAAACAGGAATCTCAAGTGTAAAGTAAAACTAAGCCAGATTTCTTTGTCTAGAGAAGGAAGAAGATGATTTTTATTGTGTTCTTTTAATTTCATTAAGTTTGGCATCTAGAAGAATGTATTGATCCAAACTACATTCCCTCTTGCGTGAGTGATAATACTGTAAGAAAATGTTTATTTTAGTCCGAACTATTTTGTAAAATTGAAACCAAAAGAACTAAATCCCTGAATCTCCTGATAAGGAAATTTAGTCTTTCTTTTGTAATCTCTACAGTAATACACATGTGGTGTAGCCATTGTGCATTATATGTTTCTCTGCATATGTAGTAGTATTCCTGTTTTCTGTTTAGTCTTACTTATGCGCTTTACCAGGGACCGGGCAATCTGTCCCTGCAATTCCTGTCTTGGGTCTGAAAGTATCAAATCAGTGCTCAAACTTGACAACTGAACTCTAAAAACCTAATATACACCAAAGCAATTAGTTGTTTCTCTTCCTAGGTTCCATAGAGAACTCAACATCTGCCTCATGTTGTGGTTTTCTCTGGTGGCTCTGCAGGGAAACTCAACTTTTAGTATTACAAAAAAACCTTTATTCATTGTATGGCCTGGCTAATTAGTCACGTTTTAAGGCCCATGGATAATTGCCGAATAAGTAGATGCATTGGGTTCACAAGTCGGACAGTGTGTTCTTGCTAATGTGCCTTAAGGGGAAAGACAGTGTTTTCCAGCTTCTATTTAGGACTCTTCAGTGTAGAAACCTGTAGCAGGGCTGTTTGTTCTGTTTTAAACTAGACAGTGAAAGATAGTTACATTAGTTTAAGGCAAATGTGTCATATTTACACATAGGGGAGACTGTTCCTGAAAGTGCTCTGAAGGCATATATCTTCCAGGTCTGTAACAGCACCATGTTCCTCCAGTGGTAAGAATTCTTGCAGTGTACACATGGTCAGCATACACAAACTGTAAGGGAACATAGTAATTAGTTAAAACAGAAATATTCACTGCTCTGTATTATTATTTTTTTTTTTTTCTCACAGATGTGGAAAAGACCAAATGCCAGCGTGAACGAGAAGTAGCTCTTGGAAGTGGAAGCACTTTCTTCCCAAGGGAGATAAGAGTTGGTCATTTCATTCCCCAATGTGATGAGCATGGGAATTACCTACCCACTCAGTGCCATTCTGGCAGTGGATATTGTTGGTGTGTGGATAGGGATGGAAATGAGATTGATGGCACTAGAAGCGGCCCAGGAGTTCGACCACCATGTAAGTGGCTAAAGCTCTCATTTCTTCTAGCTGTCTTTCCACCCAAGTGCACTGTTTCCCAAAGTGCCACTTAGTCACGCCCCTGAGATACAGCACTGACGTGAAGCAATGCAGATCTTTCCTGTCCCAGTGATGATATGCTTTATGCTGCAGCCCTTCAGTAGTTCCAGCATATATTTTTTGTTCAGCCAGGGCATCTGGACAGCTGTGGTGAGCCTCTGATTAAGAAAATGGTTTTCTAACTTCTTCCCTGCCTTGAAACTATGAGGGCCCCCTATAGTTTTTGCCCTCTGGGAGTGTGGTAACTGAGTTGCCTCAGGAAATGAAGGATGTTCCTTCCTACATCTTCCTCACTTCGGCTGCAAAATAAGATAGACTTTTCTAAACATTTGAAGGAAAGAGCAATTACAGAGCTGAATATGAAAAGACCTATTATGTCAATTGCTCCTTCTCTGTCAGCCAAGGGGAAAAATTCAGGAGCTTTCTGCATCTGATTATAGTTATTGTTGTCGACTTATAGGGCTGTTTCCTTCTGAGAAGTCTGACTGCAATGGTATCTCTGCAAATAACATGGAGCCTTGTTATGCAGTATAAGCTAATTTTTTCCCCATCTGTTTCCTTCTCCATTAACAAGGTCTGAGCACAGCTGCTCCTCCTGTTGTTATTGGGCCCTCTGTTCGACCAGATACAGTACCTCTGCCGCCAGGAACGCACTTGCTCTTTGCCCAAAGTGGTAAAATTGAACATGTTCCACTAGAGGGAAACAGTATGAAGAAAAATGGTGCAAAGGCAGTATTGCATATTCCAGTAAGTAACCTGTGATATTAAATCTATGTGTTTTAGAAGACTTGTGACAAAGCTGAAAGCAAGTGTTTGTAATTTGGTAAATTAAGTTCTAAACTCAATTTTTATTCTTGATTTAAAAATTTCAGTATCCCATTACTTTGTCACTGAAAATTCCTGATCTGACTAGTCAAAAAGCCTAAAACCAAGCTATAGAAAAAATTATTTGGCTTTAAAAGCTAGCTAATAAGACAAAAATCTAGTATTTGTCATATTGCATGCCCCCAACAGTTCATTATATAAACTTTCCTGCACTCACACTTCCATTGGCTTTCTGACTGATATAAGAGTCTAAGAAACCCAAAAGAGCAGTATATGGAGAGACATTTTTTGTTTTCTCACTCAAAGTCTTGATCTCTTCCTGTTTTTCAGTCAATTCTTTGTACTTCTTGGCTACAGATATATATAAGGGTTTTTTCTTATTTTTTTTGCTTCCTTCTCCGTGTGCAGGCCCAGTGGGTGGTAAATCTTTTTCCCACACTTCTTGCTACTGTCTTGAGAATGTTTTTCCTTAAAATGAATCCCTGATGCTGAAAACCTGTCTTTTCCATCACCTGTGACACATACCAACTTGTCTTACTTTCAATTTCATTCCATTCATTTGTTCTGCACTAAGTCTAGGGTTTCTGTTTTCCTTCCACTGTTACTGTATTTATAATAGATAGCAATACCAGGCAGTATGCTGGCCTCCTTTTTACATTACTGTGAATATTTAGGAGGCCAGATACTGACTAAATTACACAGGTTCAGTTCAGTAAATGATACCACAAACTGTACTGTGATGCAAGGGCAAAATCAAGCTTTTTCTCTTGTCTAAAGTGCTGCTGCAATAATATAAAAATGAAGTACAATATTGGGTGCAATACAGGATAGTTAGGCCGATACAGAGACATGAGAGTCCTCATCGGCTAGTCTCATTATTTGCTTGATCCAGCTTGAATTAGAAGCATCTTCAGGAAAGAGCTTTTAAGTGGTAAGATGCAACTCTTGCTTAAAACTTTCAGTTACAATGAAACTTTCAGTCTGCCAAGTGTTGTCTCTGTGCTGGGTATTTGTGAAGTGACAGTGTTTAGCAGCCTAGAGATGTTCAGATTGTTTTGTAACCTACAGCATTAATGTATGCTGATGAATAAGTGCATCTGTTTTAATGCATGGCTTTGGACCGTGTTTTTAAGAAGTTGCAAGTTACAGAAGCAGAAAGAAGATAGATCTGGGAATCCAGGTGAAATACCATTTTATGCAGAAAGTAATTTTCATTTGCCCAAAGGAAAGAATTTAAATGCTAAGCTCAAACTCTAGCCTTGTCCTTTTTTGCCTGGAAATTTGCATATATATGTTCCTTGTTCCTGAGCATATTTTTCCAGCACAATGATTTATAGAGTATTTGTTTAAGCTATTCTTTATTTGAAAGACTTACTTTGCTAAAAATATTTTTGAGTCAAATGATGCTATGTAGGCATTCCTGCTGAAATGCAGCCATCATGCATAGATTGATGAACATGTAGAACACAGGTTGGATTTGATAAAGTCATTATTCCTTGAGGGGGGAAAAATGAGAGAAAAAAGCACAGGATGAATAACACAGTAAAATAACAAACACAGTAAAATAACTTCATGAGCTTTTCCTAAAGGGATATGCCAGTGAAGCTGCAAAACTCAGAAAAACTGTTCAGTACTAATATCTGCAGTACTTTGAAATACGATAATTGCAAATGGTGTCTGCTAGTTAAAAGGGAGACTTAATATTGAAAGTACTTTTTTAAGCTATTTTGCAGTGACTGCCACTCAGTTGTTTTTTCTGCCTATCTTTCCCATGTCCCACCTTTCTTCAAGAATTCTGTTTTTTCAGGCTTGAGACTTAAATCCTTAAACTAGTGCTGCTGGCAAATAATTGTTGCTTAGCATAAGCTGATGTAACTTGCTTGTTGACCTACAGGACAAAGTTGTTATTGGAGTTGCTTACGATTGCACAGACAAGATGGTCTATTGGACAGACATCAGTGGCCCTTCGATCAGCAGGGCTAGCCTGCATGGTGGGGAGCCAACAACCATCATCAAAACAGGTAATAGCAAAAAATTCTTACTCCTGCTAGTCCCTAGGAATGACATTAGACACTTGAATTTAGTAATATATACTTCCCAGGTGTTGCCTGAGCTTTAGCTTTACGAGTTGGTGTTATATGGGTAAACAATAACCAAAATATCTGGATAACATAAACTGAAGAAAAGATCTGTCCACTATGCCATAGCTCTTCACTACCTTTCCACTGCCAAGACAGGCAACAATCAGTTCTCTTTAAATATACTAAGTTTAAGGCCAGACATGGGAGCAGCATGTCAGTGAGGTATTTCTTTCCATATTTGCAGTTGCAGGATACTGTATCTGTCCAACCACCGAATGTCTTGTGAACATTGCTGAGGACGTTTTAATTGAAGGTGGAGGGATTTGAAAGATGAATCGAGCTACTGTTGTTCTTCTAAAGCATATCTCAAGGCACTAATGGGTGTGAGGTGCAGAGCCTCACAGTCAGGGCTGCATGTCTCAGCTCCTCACAGAAAAGTTTAGAGAATTTCTGTACCAAATTACAGCCCTAAGCTGTGCCTATATTCATGCTGTGTTTAACAAAGCAAAAAACCTCTCCTTTGGATGCTTTGCCACTTCTGGGAAAGAATCTTGAGGTAAGCTTGAGGCCTTTACTGCCCTACTCCTTTCTACCTGTGGTGGCATTCTTAGGGCTGTTACTATAGTGGGAGAGCACAACTAATACTCTCAGGGCAAATTCCCAGGTCGCAACATCCCAGATTTTTAAAGCGCACTCAAAACCTCACTTTCCTGTGTTGAGGACTGGCTGTGATGCGTTTTGCCCAGCTTGGCAGCCTTTGTGTGGCCCACCTCTTTTACAGTCATGCCCTGTCAATCATATTGATCAGAAAGGGTGGTTCAGCATCCTTCCTGAAAAGGTCTCATGTCCCTGGCTATGAGGAATGGAACATATAAGTAGGCTAAGATCAGACTATTACACATGTTATTCATACTTACAGTGATGCAATGGCTACAAGGTGTTAATATGTGAAGGGAGGTTATCATTAAAACCTAGGTCATGTTCTGGGGTTGACACACCGTTATTCTGAAAAGGGGACAATGGATTGTCAGTTTGTTGTTGAATGGATATGGAACACAATTACAACTATAGCAGACGAAAGAGTTGCATTTATATGTTCAGGTGGAATATCATCTGTGGGAGTCACTCTTTGNTTTTTTTTTTTTTTTCCTGGTCAGCAAGGTAGGCTATCCACCTGAGATTTGGATATGTGTAGTCCAGTCCTTTTCTATCCCATTCTCTGTCTGTCAGCTGTCCGCTTTGCTGAAAAAGGACTGGTGAGCAGGCAGGTTGAAGAGGAGAACCCCTTCCCTATGTTCCTGGGCCTGGGGATCAAACAGCTGAAAGGTGTTTAGAAACTGTTTCAGCTGTGACTTTCCATGCCTCCCACTCAAGCTGTAAAATAAAAATGAGTAATGCCACGTTGTTCAATTTTTGCCCTTGGAGTTGCTCAAAGATTCAAGAATTGGACTAGATGGTACTGTGGGGTTAGTGCTTTTACTATTTATGTCCTGTTCTTGTACTCTTTCACCCAAGACTCTACTTACAGGGATAGGAATTAATCTAATGAGAATGCGTGTGCATGCATTAAAATATTTTAGAAGTATTTGTGAAGGCTTTCAACTAAAACTGTGATTATTTTAGGTAATTCAAGATACTTCAATACCATATGGAAATCTCATGTTTTTTATCAGATACAAAATACACTGTATATTTAAAGGCATCTCATGATTTCTGTTGTCCTGTTGTTTGTATAGGAATTGAATGTCATTCCTAAAGAGATGTTGAGTGATGCTACACTTTACTTTCTGTATATTAATTGGCTCTTCAGTAAGGAGTCAGAACAACATAAGATTGAATATTTGCCATTTGAATGGTTGTCTTCTATGCTGTCTGAAATGGAAACTTTAAGATTTTAGGAAATAGTAATATGCCTCCCTCTCAGAAGACTCATGAGAATTCTTTGTTCTGTTTTGATCTTTGCCTTTTTCCTCCTGTGAGCTGCAGCTGCTTTCTTCAGTTCCCATGTACTTTTTTTGTGGAATGCACTACTCTTTTGTTTGTCAAAGCTCTTGTGATCCAAGTTGCGTTGCTTTGCAGAAACATGTTAAATTATGGATAGATCTCATCTATCCTTGCGGCTGTATAGCCTGTGGAGGCTTTCTGAGCTCTGCAGCTGTGGAGACAGGTTGGGAAGGAGAGCATTCCTCTTTGTTGTAGTTACTTAAGTCGTATTAACCATTCGTGTCTGTACGAGCCTGTCCCCAGTGACAGAGGCTATGACTTTATCAGTCCCAATGACAATATAGTAGGAACACATTTGTGCCTTTGGAACGACTGGTGACACATGAAACCTATATGTTCCCTTACCCCTCCGTGGGGGTTAGTTTTTTGTGGCTCATTGTCAACAAGATAGGAAAGACACTTATTTTAGACTTCTTTAAATCTCCTGGCACACAGCCGAAGCAATGAAACAGGGAAGAGGGACTCATGGGAATCAGTGGCAGTAGGTCATTTGCCTGATGTCGTCTTCTGTTTCCTAAAAGAATCTCTGACCTCCTTCATCCCCATTTAGTTGGTGACATTTCTGATCCTAGAGTCTGGTCATGGTCATCACCATCACCTCAAAATGAGGGCAGTCTCAGCAGCCTCTGCCATTAGCAATAAAAGATATAGGAGCAGCCGAGGGTTTGTGGTAAATGAGAGGTGGTTTCCTGCACATGACAGGTTTAGCTCCACAGAGACACTTGGAGAAACACAAGTAGTAATGTGAAGCCAGCGTAACCAAGTTAAACTATGCCCAAGTGTCCTTGGGAGGAGTAAAGAGATAACCGATTCATATGAATGTGTGTATAATATGTATGTGTATGAACTATGAGTCAGCAGCAGTGAGGTATATCTTATTTGTTCTTTCCTGCCTCTTCATTAATGAATAGAGATCCAAAATGTCTCATGTGCGGACTGAGTGTAGTAAGTGTAATCCACCTGTATAAGAGAGCAGAGGCTGCTTAGGCTATTGTGCAACTATTGCTCATAGTCACAGTAGCAAATTTTAGACAGCTCTATCCAGTGTTCTGGATCAAATGCCTGTTCTCCAGAAAGGTTGTTTGTGTCACATACTGTTTGTTTAAGGCCTGTCAGTGAATAAACTTGAGAATTACTAGAAAGGCCACATCCTGTTGTTCTTGTGATGTGTGTATCTGCATTTGAACGGTACTTCTTTTCAACAGCTGGCTGGTATGAAGGGTCACTTCGCCTCTTCTTGGGAGTGACCACAAACAATTGCTTCTTTTTATTTTGGAACTTAAATTGGACTAAAATTGATTTGTACCTTTCTTTGGCTTGATCATGTCCCACACAGACTGCCTGCTCTTTTTCAATGGATGTATGAACTTTGAAAAGTATAGAGCAGTTTTTTCATACTGGCTGAATTAAATCTTGGAGTGCTACATATTTATTCTTCATCCTTCATCTGAATTAGAAATTACTAATGCTAAAGCAGTAAGGTCATTATCTGCTATTTCCTGTTGCTTTTGGAACTAACTGTCCAAGAAAAACTGTGCACATACAGTACTAAAACATGTTCCAAAAAGGATTGCTCTGCAAAAACAAAGAACAGGATTTAAATTCCATCAGTTAGCTAATATCATTATCTCTAGTGCTTTGAAACTTGATTATCTTAAAGTATTACATTGGCTAAACATAGCATAAATTCAGTTTTCAGAGGGGTGCCACATATGCTAGTACCAATAAAGGGGAAAATATTAAGGATTGTAAAATCTGTTCTAGATCTTGGCCTGCTACACAGTAAAATGGGACTGTGGTAATTTCTGCTGTTTATTTCTCTGTTATCAACTCTTTTTCTGTGTCTGCTGCACAAGACAAGCTTACATGCATGATGAGTTGTTTCCTCATAGAATTTGTCATTCTACGTATTAATGAAAGTTCTGTGCATTTAAAGTTCATAAGGCAAAATGAGTATTCCTTTTCCAACTGACATGAAGTAGCTTTTGTTGGACTCCAGCCAGAAAACTGAGAAAAACTTAACTCAGTTAAGAGTTATGCTTATGGTGCTGACATTATGTATTGGGAATAAATATAATGCCTAGGCGCATTTTTCTCTCTTCTACAGACTTGGGAAGCCCCGAAGGGATAGCTGTAGATCATCTAGGTCGCAACATCTTCTGGACTGACTCCCAACTGGATAGAATAGAAGTGGCCAGGCTGGATGGGCGCCAGCGTCGCATCCTTTTTGACACTGGCCTGGTGAACCCCAGAGCAATTGTTGCGGATCCTATGAGAGGGTATGGACAGCTTGTCAAGAGATGTGCAAAGCTTGATGCTATTTATTTAATTATTTAACATGAGCATATTACTCATGTTTTTAGGCTGTCTGTAAACAATAATAGGATGATCTTTTCCTAAAACTGAAAACCAGAAATGTAACTATCTACTTGTGTCCAGTGTCCAAGTGGTACATGAGAAATAAAACTTCCAAAATGTCTGCTAGGTGATATTTGATATTTTGTTGAGAGGTTTGGCAAATACTTAACTTGTACCTTACTTTCAGTACATTGTTTGGAGAATGAAAAGCATTGCCCTTGCTTTTTTGGTTTGGTTTGGCTTTTTTGTTTGGGTTTGGATTTGGTTTCTGTGGGTTGTTTTGTGGTTGGTGTGTTTTGGTTTTGGGGTGGGTTTTTTTGTTGGTTGTTTGTTTGTTTTTCTCAAGATTACTGGCCTGAAATACTAGAGTAAGCAACCTTGTATTTTTTATTTCTGTCATGACAGCCCTTTTTCCTGTATGGTGCTCCTGCTTTGAAAACTCCCATGGTGTCTCATTTTCACTTCCGTCATTCAGTTGCCTGAGTAGGTCCTATTAGGCTTCTATTTGAAGATGCAGATAACCGCATACTTTAAAAATGGAGCCTGTAAGATGCAGTCACAGAGTTACCCAAGCAGTGTGTCAGCAGAAAAGTGTGGATGTTTTCAGGTTATGGTTTCAGCCTGGAAAAATGAAACTNTCCCCTCTCTGAGTATGGAAGAAATAGAGGGAAAATTAAATCTCCTACAGAGTAGTACTGCATGTCCGTTCATTAATGTCTGAACTTGCCTGCTATTGTCCTGGTGCAACTTTCTGCAGCATGGCCACTGCTGAGAAGAGACATTTCAGTCAAAATATTCAGAAGCACAGAACCAGAAGCTTTCTTTTCAGTCTTGAATTGCTAGGAAGCTCTACTAAATGATTGCTTATTTGATATAACAGGTATTTGGAATGCTCTTAGGTGAGAATTCATTTATGAACAAAAGTACTATATTGCTCTGGTAGAGTTTTTTGGAAGATGCATCCTTATTTCATGTTTGCAAACAAGGTTTGTAGTTAGAAAAGAATGCATGTGGTCCATAAAAATTTGAGTGATACAAAATTAAACTATAAAAGTAATGGTATTGACCTCTCTATTTCCTTTAACCTAAAAGAAACTTTTAAACATTAGTGATATAATAGTGGAGTGAAAATATCTGTGGATGTACATCAAGTTACAGCAGCATAAGGAAAAACAAATGGACTTTCTGATATGAGAGAAAGGAACAAGTGTAATCAGATTGAGAGACCTGTTTCTTGCAGAGCTCCAGTGACAGAGAAGGGCTCTGGGTTTAGGTCAAGCAGCACAGACTTCTCTCTCGGTAGATTCTGTGTATGTGTCTTCAGGAGTAAGCAGCAAAGGTGCGTGTGTTGATAAGCCACATAAATTCTCAGCCACAGAAAGTGCATCCAAGGAAAAAACACCACCACTACCAAATGTCCATTAGTAATAAAGCATCAGAGAATTAATGGCCCTCTCTGGGGCTCTCCCCTGACCATAAACTACTCTGGTTCTATTGTAAGTTGCTTACTTGGTGCACTGAAAAGAAAAATGTAGCTTTGAATGAATCTCACAAATGTATGCCAAATGCTCCTGTTGCTTAGCCTGAACAGACTTGATGGGTGGCGATGAGGAGAACTGTAGATGTACATTTTTAATGGTCCTCAGAATTGTTGAAATAGCATTCTTTTGCCTGGTAGCTTGCACATAACCTAAACAAGGTTGAGAAAGCATTTTTTTGTGTGTGGTTGCTCTTGTTTTTAACAGAAATGCAACACTTGCTACATCTTTACTCTGCCCTATGCCTTTCTTACTTCTGTATCAGTGTGATGTGGTCCTTCTTATTTATTTAAATAATTTAGGATGTTCTCATGTTACTTTTATGTCCTTAGCATTTTCCTTAACTACAACAGTTTCTTGAGATCAGTCACTCTCTTAATTCTTGCCTTTTTCTTCCTCTTAAGGAACTTGTACTGGACTGACTGGAATAGAGAAGCTCCTAAAATTGAAACCTCATACATGGATGGTACAAACAGAAGAATTCTTGTTAAAGATGATCTTGGGTTACCGAATGGGTTGACATTTGATCCTTATTCCTCAATGCTGTGCTGGGTAGATGCAGGTAAGGAGGTGCTAAGATATTTCTTCATAAAGGTAGTAGAATAAGTATGTCTAATCTTGAAATTATGCATAGCCAATTAATGTTTATAACTCTTTGGACTACAATTGAGACTTCATGCCTTTCTTTTTGGCTTTAATAATCTCTTAATTTATTTGTCATTACTAGCACTGTAGCATTCACATGAGACTGTATGCAAGCTGAAAGATTTTAATTATGATCACAAAACTAGGAGTCTAACAGGTGTGGCTTGTATGTGGCTATCTCAAGTGCTTAGGCCCTTGAAGAAGTAGTTGTGAATTTAAGACCAGGAAAAAAAACACTGATCCTTCTAATCTGGCTCTAAAGAATGTTGTCCTGGCACTATTGTTCTAAGACCTGTAATCTTAGGCAAGTCTGTCTTATATTTGACTGAAGCAAGTCTTGAAAAAATTCGTACGAGATTTAAAGGTCAAGAGATAAAGGCTCTGCTACCAGCCCATTGTTACTTTTGTGCCAGTTTTTAATTCTCATTTGATTATTATTATTTTTTTAATCTTGTTGTCTTTCTCACTGTAGACTCTGCCAGAGATCTCCTCCTGTGGAGATGCTTTTACACTTCAAGTCACCTTTCAAGTTCTTGATAAACTAAAAAGATTGAGCTCTCTCTTTCACTGTAAGAAGCTTTCTGCAACCTTGAGATGTAACTCCTTGTTCTATCTTTCTTTTCTTTTTCTCTCTTCCTCTCTTCTCAATTTGTCTCTTTTCCTTTTTCCCTAATTATGAAACCCACTACTTAAGAGAAACGTACAGGTGTTTACACTCACTAGGAGTGTTCCCAATGTGTGTTAGTAACTTTACAGCTAGAACTTTTTACACCCTGTTTGCAGCTACAAGTTAGATGATGTTCCTTCTATAGTCTTGCTTTCGTGGGCCAACCCAGCAAGCATTTTGGGAACATGCTCGCTGAATTAACTTTGCAAAAATGCCTTCCAGAAGAGGTAGAACTGGTTAGTGGTTGAATATTCATCCAGAATGGAGGAGACAACCTGTCAGCTTCCACACCAGCCTGAGGATGTTTGTATCTGTAGCAGCAGTTCCAGCTAGTGAGTGATGACCATGGTTGCAGTAGACATCTGTGCTCCTGTAAGTTAGGTGACGTGCTGATTAGCATTAGCACCAAAATACTTTTCCATCCAATCTTTGGCACACACAAAGGTGTGGCATGAGGAGAGCTCTGGCTAAGCAGTGTACTGAAAGACTTGCAGGAAGTTTTACTCTGTTCATGCTTGCATGCGTATGCTTGTCCTTCAATCCCTCATGAGAACTCTCTTGCTCTGGTTCAAAGACTTAGTTGTTTTGCTACACCCAGGTACCAAGAGGCTGGAATGCATGAACCCTAATCAGCTTGGTCGACGCAAGATTGTTGAAGGAATTCAGTATCCTTTTAGCGTTACAAGCTATGGGAAGAATTTATACTACACAGATTGGAGAAGGTATGTTATCTGCTAAAGAAATTGTGGAGTGCTTTAGTCTGTTCTTCTCCATGACCTTTCACGCATTCCTGGTTTTTTGCTTTCTTGGCAATAGCTGATGCAGGGTGGAGTGGATCTGTAGAGCTGACCTGTTGATGTTGCCAGTTAGCTGAGTTTTCATTTTCAGCATAGTGATTTATCCTATAAGAAAATGCTTTTAACACTGAACATTTTTGGGAAAGGAGTGGGAGCTAACATGTTTCCCTTATGGCTCTACTTGTGGCATTGTAGAGGACAGAAATTAGTCACTTGTGGCTTTCTATGACCTACGTTATCTGAATGTTCAACCAGAAATAAGGAAAAAGAAGTTTTACCGTTTTGATGACACTTTTTGTTACAAAAGATCTAAAACACTGACCGATGACCTATCCTTTAGGATTTAATATATTTTTCAGAAAAAAAAATCCAGTCTGTGCGGCTTTAAATATTTATTTTTCCTTCATGTAAATGGTTACATGGGCTCTGTCTGCAAACTCTTACCCACCTAAGTCCATCAATTGCAGCAGGAAGACTTATTAATGCATGTAAAGATTTCCAAGGTAGATCCTAACAGCTGGGAAATGCTATTCTAGTATAGGCTTGTATAAACGGGAAACAGCGTGCTACAGGTTTGTCAGTTGACTGCCTTTTTATTTTCAGGAAGAATAGATTGCTTATGACTAGGTGTGTTCCTTCAGGCTCTACTGTCCATAATCATTATGTGTAGTAGCTCCACTGTCAGCTCTACCACAGAAAATGACAGAGGTGCAGAATACGGGGAATGTGTCAAAACTCCTAACTGATGCATTCCTGTAAAGGGACATTGCCCTGTGTTGGAAGTACTTTCAAAATTAGTAAGGTGGTTCCCTGCTAAATTTCTTATCTGCCTAGAATGAAGTTTATGACAGTTTTTTGAGTTGTAGAGGAAAGATGAGATCTTGCAGGGTTTGGTTTTTTTTTTTTTTTCTGGCATTGCTTCCAAATTGTGAAAAACAGGCAACTTCAGATTCTTCGCTTTTTTTGCTTTATTTTGTTTTCCCTTGAACTTCCACCTTCATCTCGCTTCTGTATATTCTCTTTTGCATATGACAGGGATGCTGTTGTAGCAGTGGATCGCACCATTTCGATAGAAAATGATAATTTTCAGCCTCACAAGCGCTCCCGTCTCTATGGAATCACTACAGCCTTTGCTCAGTGCCCAGGAGGTAATCCAGACGATTAAACTACAGAAATATCATGGTCTTCCAGGTGTCTTTAATGAGATCCAGTGTTTTTTAGAACTGAACAGCAGGTGGTAGAGTGGCTGGGCTGGTCTTTCTGCTCTGTTGAATGTTAAGTTTTTCAGATACGTTATCGAAAATCCCCTTGTGATGCTTAGATGAGAGGAAGTTGATACCCTTGAAATAACAATTTGTTCTTTGGGAAGCAATGTCACTGTTCAGTTATGTTAATCTTAGCAAATCACAGTTAGAAGAAGAAGAGTTCACTTTTTATTATTATAACGTGGCTGGAATTACAGGAGTTGTGGGGGTTATACGTCGGGCACTTTCTGTATTTCCTCAGTTACTGTGTCCTCATTCTGCTGTCTGTGACCACTCAGCCAATTTATGAAGGGCATTTCAGGAACAGGCCACTCATATTTTTTTTCATGTTGCCTCTCTCTGTCTTGGTATCTTGATCTTTCTTTGAGGTGAACATCAGAAGCTGACACAAGGGATATGATAAGTCTCATATCCCCAGAGCATAGTTTTGTTTCACTCTCAATCTCATTATGGCTTGTTTCTCTAGTGTAGTCATGAAATCTGCACTTCTTTTGTATGCACGTGTTCTAGGTTTCACTGTGGTTTTGCTTTTGTTCTTCTTTAGCTTTTCACATCTCTGTTCTTTTCCAGGACATAACTACTGTACGGTGAATAATGGTGGTTGTACTCACCTCTGCTTGGCTACCCCAGGAGGCCGTACCTGCCGCTGCCCTGACAACACAGTTGGAGTGGATTGTATAGAAAGAAACTGAGCATTAAAATAAGCAGAAGATACCTTTTGAAAACTGTGCTGTAAACAATTCACTCCTATCAACCCAATCAGGCCCTAAAGATAAGTGCTCTATGCTGCTGACAGCAAGCCACCACGCACATACACAGACTCACACTCACAGAGGCAATGACTGTTTTGTAGCATTTAGGCAAGACAGAGCTGCCCATGTTGGGCCCAACTGCATCTTGTTCCCTGTAATATTATCTCCTTGCTTCTAACAGTAATTGCGGAGGCTTTAATTGCAACTGTGTTGGGCTAGGAGGAAGTGTCTCTTGGCAAAATGAAAGTAACAGATACTGAAGAGGTAAAGAGGATGGCATGACTCAGATCTGGGTTGTACCTTGGAGCATGCAGCAGTTATCTCCATAATGGCACATTTAGCCCATCATATATGCAGCTAGGCCATACCTCCAGCTGAGAAGCAGCTAAGAGGTCCCAAGGATGAGTAGATGTGGGTGGGAACACACAGTAATATCATGGCTTTAATTCTTAACTGTATTGCTTTCCACTACCAGTCTTTCCCCTTCTAAAACTTGAATCTCAAATTTTGACTCTTGTATTATGGAAATACTTTATCCATGTGCTGTGAGGGTACTTCTCACTCTGGCTCATATGATCCTGTTCCACAGCATGGGATTTTTTTTTTTTATAGATAATCAGCACCACTAGTGGATGTTTTTGAAGATTTTGTGGGATTTTCAGAGGTTTATTTTTCTTCTGTCTGAGGTGGATTCCTGAGTAGTTTCCTAAAATCCACTAAACAAACTTTAGGTGTAGATCTCAATTCTGATGGTTCATCAAAGAATGGATGTTGATTCATTTGGAGGTCTTTGGTTTTAAAGAGACACACAGGCACATCTGTTTCCTGAGAACTTTAAAAATAATATTTCTATGTTTGATTCTGTAAGCCTGAAAGTGGTCTTTGAATGCTATCTTAGCTATCTATCTTATTTAGCAAGCCATGCCATGCCTTTTCTTAAACTATGAGAAACTGTGGCTGTTGAAAGTCTGATTTCCAGAAGGGTCACCTGTGTCTGGGTGCTTAAAAGAAAAAAAGCTGGTGGTGCCCTGTTTGTGTGCCAGTGTTCAGTAAGAGCAAAAAGGTGTGCTGAAAGTCAAAGCAGTAAGTTTGGAGTGGAGAGTGAATATAAAAATGTGTATTCTTATGTCAAATTAGCAGTACATATTTAGGAGTGAAGTTTGGCTTCCACACCGTGTGTTGGGAAGGAAGCTTACCCACAAGCCAGTCTGCAGCAGCAGAACAAAACAGGGACTTGTGAGCCTTCTGCCAGAACACACTTCACAATGTTGTGATCAGTGCAGTAAGCCAACATCCCCATTTCCTCACTCTTCAGACACTACAGTAACAGTTTTAAACAGAGCCAATTCTGAGTCTTAACTGTGTGACATCTTCCTCTTTAATGGTATATTTATCATAAAATAACAAACCATATAAACAATTTAAAGATTTTTTTAACAACTTTTTATAACTTGTAATTCATTTTATTAGTACACTTTATCAGGTATGTTTTACTGTAAATATCAAACGTGTTGAAATGAAGGTGCTTGATAACTCTTTCTCCAGAATTATTCATGTATCTGGTGAAATATTAAAGTTTACACTCTGTACAGGTATCTACAGTACAGCAAATAAAATTTTTTGGGTTTTATTTTCTATAAAAAAATATTCATGCCTGCAGAATGAAGTGATATACAGTGTCTCAAATCTCTCTTCCTGTTGAGTTCTGAGTTTTTGCTGTCATATCTAGTGATGAAATTTCTCTTCCAAGATGCGACATTATAGGAGAAGAACTGCTGTTGGGGATTTTGCATTTTGAAACCAGTAGGATACTTTTATTCAAAACAAATATGTGAGAGTGCTTAAAGAACATACAGCTTCCCCTGATTTGACACAGACGTTTTACTGTTTGTTAGCTCTTGTTTAACTTTGCCAAGTAAGCATAATTCAGCTATACTTCAGACTTCTGTGTTAGTGGAAATGTAGGGCAAGGATTATATTATGTGGGGGACAGAACTTTTTCCTCTGCTTGAAGATGCCCTGCTGAGTTTCTAGGTGACAAGGTTCTTTGCTGCCTGATGGCACAGCATGCAGGCTCTGTGTGGCTGCAGGGCAAGTTGCAGGCTAAGTGAAGTGTGGCCAGTTGAAGGTGGTGATGCTGAGATTTAAATTCAAATTTTATGGCTACAGCCAGGGGGGGTGGCACAAGGCTCTGTAGTGCTGAGCAGGTGGACAGCTGGAGAACAGCGTGCCTGTCAAATGAGCCTTTGGAAAGGTGGGCAGTGGGGCAGCAAGGATAGCTACTGGGCTCTAAAGGGTGGTGTGCGAAGTTACAGGAGGAGATTGGTGTTGATCTATGCTGGGGACTACCCACAGAACTGGAAGGAATTTGGCCTCTCGTTTTTTCTTTATTGTAGGCTTTGATGTTTTTTTATTCTGATCCTTTGAAATTGATCGTGGTCTGCTCTGCATTTGGACCAACACAATATTCCTCTTTGTGCATCATGATGATTACTAATTTACCAGACCCCAGTCAGCTAATTCTGTGCTAAGCAATGCTGAGGAAAATACACCTCAGCAGAACTACTGCTGTTAATGTGTGAGCTCCTATGTAGTCTGTAGGTCAAAGAGAGAAACAATATTAGTGTGGACTGAGTTTTTAGACTTTCTGTTAGCTCTGATATCGCATCTGACATTGTAGCTAGCACTAGATGAGGGCATGCTGACCTGGGTCTAATTCATCTGCCCAATCCTTTTCCTCACTGTTGTTTATTAGTGCCTGACTGTTTTAGTCCTGCTCAGGAACAAATAAGTTTCAGATATAAATTTTTTCCACTCTGTTTTGGGTTAAAAAGTTAATGGAAAATGAATGTGTTTTATTTCATTATTAACATTATTTTTTGTTATTATAATAGGCTAGAACTGGTAATCATGTCAGTCTCTGGTGAAGAAAAGATTCACTTTTTTTTTTCTACCAGAAATAGTAGATTCCCAGGTTTTCCAGGAAAGGAGAACAATTTATTCAATGGCTTAAAGAAAAGATTTCTTGGATTTATTCCAGAGGTAATTTAAATGTTACCTTAAATGCTTGCATTCCAATCTTCCAGCACACAAAAATATTTAAAGATAAGACCACTGGTGATGTTTATCAATGATGTAAGAAGCTGCAAAAAAAAAAGTGAAATCTACTGAAAGTAGTACTGGCTTCCTGATGACTTAATGGGGTGGTTCAGCTACCTTTCAGTCTGAAAGGTGTTTGAAAACCCCAACTTCACTCACTTTTTAAACCTGCAAAGAACTCTCTCCTCATAGTGGAAATCCAGTGTGGCTTCCTGAAACTCAGTGCCCTGGCCAATGTTGTTCCAAGCTGACAAACTGCTTATTCTGCAGTTCTCCAGTTGCAGTTTTGTCACAACATATTAGATATTTAACTTGCAGGCACATAATTAAGAATGACAGAGGATTACTATAGGATAATGGCCCCCCAACAGCAGTGTCACAATGCATCAGTTTAACCTATAGTTAAATGCAAACTATTTTTTGTGTAGTATTTCATAATGTATTGCTCTGAGATCTTGCTAAAAAAAAGAAATAAAAAAAAAAATAGTGGGATGTGAAACACCTGTGGCTGCCAAGGATACAGTTGTAAGAAGCCCCTTCTTGGCCTGTCCGTAAGAACTAAATATTACCTCCAGAATCTGAGTCCCCAGCTGGGGATCTGGCACCAGTTTGTTCACTAAGTGATTGAGTCACTACTTTTGTTTAAATCCTGCTCCACTTGAAAACTGTCCTTTATCTTATAAATAAGTTTAGGACAGCATGTCAATGAAATAGGTCGAAGGTCAGTACGCTGCATCCTGCAAATGTGCATATTGATGACTCTGGAGCTTTTCTTCACGAATAAAAGGCTCAGTGGCCAGTGTAATGCAGTGAGAGGGCTTGCCTGCTGCCCTATGGCAAGGCAAATGGGGTTGCAGCAACTTCATGGTCTTTGTCCAGAAGGATTTTGGAGCTGATGAATGGGGACAGACTGCTATTCCCACAAGGAACCAGGATGGTGTATTTCAGCCTTTGGCTTCTTTCTTTTAATTATTCACCAGAGTCCATTTGGTTTGTGGTGGTGTTATTCACTCTGGGAAGGCATGTTTCCTGCCCAATGGGGTATCCAGAACACACAAGAAGCACACAGAGGAGCTGTGTAGTGCAGAGCCTTCAACATGAGGAAAATGGCCTGCTGTACAGATGTTGGTGGGCCTTGCCAAGTGGCAGCTGTGGATCTGACCCAGTAACTTGCACAGCAGCATTGCGGATGACAGGGGAAACCTTCCCAGGAGCTTAGTGTAGGGTTACAGATAAAGAGGAATTGTAGTGGAAGGCAACTGAAGAGGAAGAGGATGGCAGCAGATGCAGCCATGTGAAGTTTGGGAGATGGGGGGAGCAATTGGAATGATGGTTGCTGTGCTGCGCTGTGCTTTTGTGGTCTTTGAGTTCAGCAGTACGCTCCTGGGGACAGGGTGAGGGGAGACTGAGTTGCAGAGTTGCTGAGTGGTGGTAGATTTTGGAAACCCATCCAGTCTCTTCCTTTCCCACTAGAATCAGAATATCTGATTGACCACAGCACTTTCTTCAGGCACTGTGGGATCCCAGATCCTTTTCTGTTACAGGACAAAACCCTAGAGTATGAGGTTTTGTTCTTCCCACCCGTCTTCCTTGCATTATGTAAATAAGAAACCTAAGCAGATAAGCCAGAAGAATCGATACATTCCAGCCAATTACCTACCAAAGGAAGGACGTGCTGCTGAGCGTAATTTTCCTCATTCCTGAGATGGGCTCAGATACCCTAGTGAGCCACTGCTGGCATTTCATGGCACAGACGCTCTCCCAAGTTTGTACTCCCCAAAAAAATGTCTAATCTCCACCTGTACTGCCTTTTCCAGGATTAGATCCTCTTGCTATCATTTGCTGTGTATGTTAATTTTGCTCCAAGTGTGTCACAGAGCTCTGGAATAATAAGCAGCGACAAAGCACTAGTCTGCTAACAAGCTGCTAAACCTATCCAGCAGCTTGAATCCAAAGGTCCCTGGTGACACATTTGTATGCATGAGCTTTTTTCCCCCCTTGCATTGTATTACAGGCTGTGTTACTGGTTATTAACCTTTAGCAGATGTATCTTGTGTGTTTTTAAGTGATTGCACTGTAATTAATCATTTATCTCAGTGGCCTGTTGTCCTTTCAAACATGTACATATGGAGAAATGGCAAACCACACAGCTAATTTATTCTCTTCCAGGCAGAATGTCCTTCTAGGCTCTGGGCTCCCAAGTGACATTGAAACCATGGTGCTGATTTCTTCAAAGCACTAAAAGACTGATGTGCTGTAACCAGATTTGGTGCTTATATGCCTTGTTAATTGACCTGTCATGCTGATGTGCCACTCTGGCATTTTTTGCTGACCTTAACCCACAGAACTAATGACTTTTGCTTGACAGTTGTTTCAGCCTAAACCCTGCCATGTCTGCTA
Source organism: Nycticryphes semicollaris (assembly GCA_013400055.1). Lineage (NCBI taxonomy): Eukaryota > Metazoa > Chordata > Aves > Charadriiformes > Rostratulidae > Nycticryphes > Nycticryphes semicollaris. The sequence continues at coordinate 49,061 of VXBJ01005870.1, read as the reverse complement.
CGTCCTGTACTGCGCTACATTCAAGTAATAAGGCAGAGCATGAAGCCTCTGATTCAGCCTCTGCTATGGCCTCTGTATCAATTAAATAAAATACATTTGGTTCTGAGCCAAAAAAATTTGGCATGATCTGTCCTCTCCAGATAGACATGTCCATGCTCTGTCATGGCAGGTGCAATTTCAGCAATCACAGATGGTTGTGGTCTTCATGTGCTTCACCCAGGCTGGCTGTGACTTAAACTCCTCTGTCTTTTAGATATTGCTGACTGAGTTTATGAACTTGAGAATCTGGACTTCACCAGTAAAGATGTTTTTAATGTCAGCCATTGATTAAGACAGAGAGGAGAAATTTTTTTTCTCTCGGGGGAGGGACTGCCACAGATTTATGTGCTCCCTGTGAAAGCTCAGGCCTCACTGGGTGTTCCCTGGAATCTAAACTTTTAAAGTACAAGTTGGCAGTAGTCATATTTGTCTGAATGTCTCTTAGTTTGTCTGATAGATTGGCTGTCTGTAAGGAATGACATTAGGGTCTGAAAAACTCTGTAATTAATACATTTGTTCCGATACATTATTTTGTTACTAGTGGAGCAAGAAAATTTACCTTCATTTTTGTTTTCCAGTGCTGTGACAAACTTATGTTCCTGCAATTAAGCAATTTTAATTTTTTTCATTTTCAGCTTGATTTTTAATTGAATGAAGAATCACAAAGGAAGGAAGAGCATGTTCTTCTACAAAAAAAACTCCTTAAGACATTGTTTTAATGAGCAAAAAATGCACAGCAGCTAAGCAACACACCCTAGAGTTTGATCACAGATTTTTTTATCAAGAATGTTTTCTCCTAAAGCCTGAGTTCTTACACATGACCCCCAATAATGTTAACTACAAAAGACAACTAAAAAGACCAACACATGCTATTATATTTTCCTAAATTTATGTTAAATGTATGTCGTCTTAGAATATTCATATAGAAATTTTAAATGGGAAGGAACCTCTGGAGTGTATCAAATGCAATGCTGTGCCCAAAGCTGGGACAACTTCCAAATAAAAACAGATTGCTCAGGACCTTGTCCAGTCAACTTCTGAAATCTCCAAAGATTTAGATTCACAGTATCTGTGGACAATCTCTCAGTACTGAACCACTTTAACAGCAAAGTCCTCAAATTCAATGGGAATGTCCTTTGATGCAATTAATGACTATTGCTTCTTGAACTTTCCTTGTGCACCTATGTGAAGGGTTTAGCTCTGGATCCTTTCTCCAGGTAGCAGAAGACAGCAGTTACTTCATCCTTTCCTCAAATGCCATGTACTTCAGCCCTCTAACCATCTTAGTCATCTTCAGTGGGCCTTCTCCAGCCTGTTAATACCTTTCTTTGTTCAGAATATCTTTTGGGGCCCTGTCACAATGCAGCTGAAAGGCTTTTGGATACAAAAGGGCAGGAGCGCTTGGAGGGAGCTTAATTGGGAAGGTGGTGTGAGACAGGCAACAAAATGTCTCATTTAAAGTTTTGCTGGGGCCTAGGCATTGGGCAGGCTCAAGCCGTAGGGCTGGGTATGCACCAGCTGAAATTTGGACCTTGCAGTGACTGAATGTGCAGAAGGGGGTGTGAGGGTTTCAATCCCATCTGTGATGAGTAAAGACCCCTCCTGTGTCTGCTCCTCATTCCTTTCATGTGATTCACCCAGCAATGGTGGCTTCTGGTGTCCTTCACTGTCAAGGGATGCTCTGTGCCAAATTACTGTCTGCTTATAAATATTTGGCATAAAGCGATATCAGCAGCTCCAAACTCTCTAGTGGAATGTGAAAATTTCAAAACTTTAGATGATTAAAAGTAAGATTAGTAACATAGAAATCAGGTTGGCAGTTCTGCTACCTGTCAGGCTTAAAACAAGTACTTTCTCAAAAGATCAATAGGCAAGAGGGACCTGGATCTAACTGATTTATATGATACTGAAGTGAAGTCGGGATCCATGCTATCACAGGAAAGGGAGCCTTATGAAACACATTTAAATTAAAGATTCTGTCACTTCAGTTACTAGTGAGGCAGAATGCAAACTAAATAATTATTCTAATATAATAATCTGAAACATTATAAGGGGTTTGGAGCATGTGGAATGAGTCATGTGTCACAGAAGGCTATGTCAGAGACAAGAGCACTTATTTTCTCTATCTGTCTATATCTCAGATTCTGCGTTTGTTGCCATTGGTCTCATGAGTATATGAGATATTTAAAGGACAGTCAGTCCAGTCACAACACATCAAAGCTTTCAGCAGCACAATACAGCTGAGTGCAATATGCCTTCAGGCAAGTCAGAATTTAATCCTTGATGTCAAGTTGTATCACCAAGTTGCATTAACACAAATCATGTTTTAAAAATTGAAGTACTGTATTAGGGCCATTAGTTAAATAGCCACCTAACTACACAGTTTATCATCCTCAAGTTAGCCATAGTGTTGTATATGGATCAGGTATCGTTTCTCTTAATGCAAAATTCCCCAATATCACTTCAGTTGTAGTGATTTCTGATTCAGTGTTTCAGGTGAGTGGGTAAATTACTAATTCTAAAGGGAAAGCCTCCAAGTACAGTTTCCTTAGGCGCTTGTCCATTTGCATGGTTTCAGAGGCTTCCCAGAGTTGTGCAATAAAATAATCTTTTGTTCTTTGTATCTTGGATTGGTGTGCTGTCTAGAGCTTCAAGATGCATCCAGCTGCAGCTGCCTCAAATGGAAAATAGATTGGGCAGCAGAGAAGTCTGTTTTTTGTTTGTGTGTGTTTTGGGGTTTTTTTAGACTGCTTGTAATTGTCTGGATCCCACAGTCCTGTTCTTTGCTGTGCAGTCTCCTTACAGCAGCTCAAATGGCTTCAATTCTAGTGTTTAATAGAAAAAAAAAAAAAGAGGAGGAAAAAAAGAGAAAAAAGTAAAATGAAAAGTAAAATGAAGATAATTATGTAGAAAATGTGAGTTACTTTGAATTAGTCTGATTGTCAGGCAGCTGTTGAATGGGTCAGAGTATGCTCCCAGTCACAAGCCCCAGGACTGTAGGAGGAAGACTACACCTAAACTGACTGAAGTCTACCTGTGGTGGGTACACCGATTTGTAACGCACTTACAGAATAAGAGCCTAATTTGTGTTTGTACCTGCAGGTATCACTCTGAGGAAAAGCTGAGAGAATTCTTTTAAATTACAGCTAAACAGCCCTGAAGACATGAGTTTCATCACTGATTTGGCTTCTTTCATAAACAGCATGAGTAGCTTTAAACACCTCTCATTATCTATTACTCGAGCTGATCAAAAGGTCTCTTTTATTCAGTTTTAAATCGCTCCAACCCCCGCTGTGACACTGGTAACTAAGGGGGGGTTGTTGTTTTTCCACCATGAAACCACGCTTTCTGAGACTTTGCCATGCAAACAGAAAAACTCAGTTCGAGTCACATTTTCTAGTCATTGTACTGCACATTTCTGCTCCTTTTCTTTATGGCTTCTTCCCAATTTTGCCTTGCAAGCATTGTTTTTACTTTGGCTAAATGAAGCCTTTGAAGTGTATTAATTCAGCAAGCAAAGAGTTAATGTGCTCTGGTTTTCTTGCTAGTGAATGACTGAGGCCCCCTGGTGCCTTGTGTATTAGCAGAGCTGGGAACAGGGTGAAGCGCTGCAGTAACTGTGTTTTGCGTTTGTCCTTGTGCTTAGTCAGACGGTTAAAAGAGGAGTAAAGGCGAAGGAGAAACTGCTCTTTCCCAGTACGCGTTCGTGGCTGGATCCCGCATTTCTGCTGTACTCTCCCACCCGTTCTTTTTCTTGCGGTTTCCCTCACAGTAGTGTGGCTCTACAGTAGCTCGCAGAGGAGAGAAAGACCACATACCAAGGCCCACAACGCACAGGGAGGGTTTCATTCTTTTCCAGACTGTTTTCTGTAAGCTTTGTTGCTTGCTGGGTTGGGCAGTGGTGGTGGCATTTGCTCCCTGGATTCCCCTTTGCATTTCTCCTTTCCGTTCCCCCCTTACTCTTAGAAAGGATATTTTGCATCGCTTCAACCCTGGCTCACGTTCCCTTGGTTGCAGTTTAGGTGCTCTGTAGTCCCTTGGTTCTATTTATGCAAGAATCCACATCAAAGTCTTCATCGTTCCCCGTTTAAAAGATCATACGGAGATCAAAAGCGAGACTTGAAAAGCCAGATCTTCCCGGAAAACAGCTTACCCAAAACATCAGCAGAAGCTGTAAGAGCGAGCATTCAGCACTTCGGGATGCTGGTTTTTAATGAATGCAGGTGTGGTTACAGCCCATGTAACTGGACACCACCAAGTGGCAGAAGGTCAAGGTCAATCAGATTACACTCGTGTGTTGGTCCATCCTCTGGGGTTTATTCAAACGCCCAGGGAGGACAACACATTGAGTCTTCTTGCTGCAGATCCTTCTGTGATCACAGACCAAAAATCTAGTTGTTGTAGTGATTTACAAACTCTGGAAATTAAGTCAGCTTCTTGTCAAATCATCTATTAATTGTTCGCAACCATCACTGGTGTATTTATAATTTGAAATTATTTTCCAACAAGTATGTCAATCAGTACATTATTTAAGAGTATCCTGATGTGTAGAATTAAGTAGTGTGTTTGAAACCCCGTGGTTCCTAGGTGTGCATGGGGTTTTTGTTAGAGTTGTGGTTTGGGTTTTCTCCGCTCTGATTTAAAAGCATGAATTATTTGAGTGCAGTACTTTAAAGCAGCTTTGCAAGGAAAATACTTCTTAGTATTTGCAACATATGTTTTGCCTAGTATTTGCTTAAAACTTCATGCATTTCAGCTGTTCTGAGATTATTGAAGAGGACAGTGTCAAAAACCCCACAAAAACCAATTCAGTGTTTGGTTTGGACGTTGTTTATAAAACCAAACATTTGTTAAGGCTTTAGTGCCATTTACCCATTTTTATTTGGGTTGTGTTTTTTTTTTTTTTTTAAATAAGGGTGGGGTTTGGTTTGTGTTTGTTTTTCTTTCTTGTGCACTGCAAACAGGATGTTGAGTAACTTGTGCTGTCCAGTAGATCAGGATGGATGAGTTGTGGATGCTCTCAGCTGACAGTATGGATATGGATTCCTTGTGTTGCTCTCTTCTTAGCAGAATAAAGCCAAATTTAAAAATAAAGAAAAAATCTCAGCCTTAATTATATAGAGTTGTTATATTTTAGTAGGTACTGAAACTGAGAACAGTACTAGGTGCTTTGTCAGTCAGGAATGAATATTTGTCAAAAGAAGGTAAAACTGAGGAACAATAAATCCCAACACAAATAGATGTCATCTGTTAGCAATGTATTTCAATTCCTCTACTTCATTGTATGACAGTCATTGACTCTTCAGTAGCTACGAGAAAGACAAGGTGACTGTTTTGAAGCCCCAAGGTCTTAAATTGGTGTCTAATATCAGAGCTGCTGAGAACAAAAAAGGTCTGTCCCAAAAAAACAGACCAGCTGTCAATTTATAGCATCCAAAAAGGAAAGCAGTGTTTAGGATCTGTGAACTCCATTCCAAACTCCAAGTTTGGGGAGGGGCTGTAATTCAAAACTTCACAGCTGGGTCTCATTCTCTTTTATGAAAAGACCCTTATATACTTTACCAGAGCTTTAGGCTATGCACAGAAAACTTGAAACATGAACTACTGTCTTGAAGTAAATGTGTTGAAACAGGCAGGTTGTACACATAAAAGCAGAAGAAACAAGAAAACTTGCACCAACGGTTGGTCGTATATGAGAAAACCCAGTAGATATAGTCCTGCTTTATCCAGCATCTCTAATGAACCACCTGAAGAGTTGAGATCCACATAACCAGTGGAGTAAATTTAAAATCTATACTTAGTATAGCTCAAGCACACCTTTACTAAAGAACAGGTTAAAAATACAGCCTCTACATTTCTTGATATGGGAAACATATGTAGGTTACCTTAAATCCTGCTGTTAATCAGCCCCATTACCACCAGAGAAAAAAAAAATCTGAAGTAGCAAAGAGCCCAATGATGATACCATGCTCCCTTACTTTTTCCCGAGACACCCATGAAAGCCCATCCTCAGCCAATCCTTGTGGGACCAGCCAGCAACCACTTCAACACTGCACCCAGACTTGCTGGCAGCACTTTGAATTATCTTTTCTGCATTATTTGGAAATTGCCATCAATACACAGACCCAACAGCTGCAGGTTTTCACCCACCCAGCAACCATCAGCTCTCTCTCCCTAGTCTGATATCAGGAAGCTTGCCTCGGCCCCCCCATTTCCTTCACAGTCTCGCTGGCAGCTTGCCTGGTTTTGAGCAGCTCCAGGAAGTTGTCTTTGATGCTGCCTTAGCTGAGGAACTTGATGAACAGACTGATCTGCAACAAAAATGGAATCACTGGTGTCCCTGTGGTTTGAAAGAAGACAGATTAGTGGGAAGCTGTGATTTAATAGAGCAAACACCTGTGGGGAAATAGTTTTAAGACACAGGTGTGAAATGGAAGTAACATACTTCAACTAGGAATTGGAAGCAGCCACTTGGAATGTAAAAGAATATTTGGCACCTCCTGAGCAGAAGTTGTCAGAGAGGAGAAGTGTGAGGGGTTTGGCAGGTTAGTGCCTGTTAGAGTGCGATGTCAGCGGGTCATCACCTTGGTTCAATTTTTGCCTTTGCTGGGGGTTGGCAGAGAGGGCCTGTCTGATTTCTCTGCTTTTCTCTGCTGTCTTCTGTAGGTGCGTGCTCTGCTTGGGTAGTGTGCAGAACTGCAAACTGTGAGTGGTAGAACTATTACAGGCCTGAGAAGGAATAATTGGCCATTTCAGACATATTGTGTATCTTAGTTCTTATGTAAGTCAAGTGTGGAAGAGACCCCTGAGCACCCCATGTTCAAAGCTTGACCACAAGGCTTTGTGTTCAAACTTTTTCTGGGGGCAGTTTTGTGACAGAAAGATAATATGACTTGCTCTGTTCTTTTGCTTTAAAATTGGGATGATAATAGCTTCTCACCTCGTGGTTTTGCTGCCTGGATCAACTTTAGACTGTGAGTATGAGAAGGTTTACAGAATTGCTGTTTGAGAGAGAGAGGGCAGAAGCAGCCTTGGTCTAATGTGGGGAGGTGGATGAGGAGGAAGGCTGCCTAGCAATGACCACGTTTGCTACTCCACTGACAGGGACAGTAGTGGGCTCTGTTGCCTCCTCAGTAATTCTGTCTTTTCCTCACTTACTCCACAATACAAGGCCTTTATCTCTGTGTGTGAACTGTTCTTAGGTGTGGGGTAAGGCCAGATGAAAGTGGGGCAGATGATGGAAATTTTGAGCCGTTTTGCATTTTCAAGCAAGAAAAACTCTTCATAACCCTTCTCTAAAGTAAAGATTGGAAAAATACTTTGCCAAATGCTTTGCTACCTATGAAAAAGGTTATCAGACTTAAGGCAATTAAGAGATTCTTGCACTTTAGTTTGATACACGTCCCGTGTATAGATGCATGCGAGAGAAAATAAATACACCAGAAAAAGGGCTGGCCCATCTATGGAGGTTTACAGACTGAAACCAAATGTGTGGTAGGTAGGTGAGCCCAAACAGCAGGCTGGACCTGAGGCAAATGAACAGAAACAGACAGGTAAGCATTGCAGCCATAAGCCTCACAGCTTACCTCTGATATTGGGATGGAGTTACCAGGGTGTGGTAGTGAAGGGCATGCTTTTGAAGAGGGACTCAGTAGTTGTGGGTTTAGTGAGTTGCAAGAGGAAGGTTTTTCTGGGGTAACATGCAAGGTAGTGTGAAAGCGAAGGAAGAGAAGTAGAAATCAGCCTTTTGCTAGGGTAGAGCTACACTGTGAATGTTTTTGAAGGGAAAGGACAAAAAATCAGTAGCAGAGACGATAGGAAAGGGTTAAAGTTGAGGATAAGGGGAAGAATCAAGGAGACTACAGGTGACAGTTTGGACAACACAGAGGAAGAGTTGGCTGGATCAGCAAGTAGATGAGCTGCTGAAGAAGGGCTTTAACAAATTCAGACGACAAGTTTAGCAGCGCTAATTGTGGACTTAAACGGTGACATGGCTGGTTGGAAGGAGTTTGATTGGACAGAAAAAAGGGGAGGTTGGGTGTTGTGTTCTGACTCCGTAGGGCCCTGTGAAGGGGCTTAACAACACTTTTCCATAACTGATGTTTTACTTGTTGTTTGAAGGTCTGCAGACATGGTTTTCATAACAGGCAAGGCATTGTGAGATTACCTGAATGCAACAGTAAAAATCACATAAGCATCACTAAAGGAAGTTAATGGAAGAGTTGTACAAGAGGAGGAGCAAAAGGCTTAAAAGATAGCATACATAGTGACCATGGGACAAAGACATAAATAAAATAGGTCAATCTAGAATTTTAAGTAATTTGTTTGATATAACCCAGTGACAGAGAAAGCTATCTGATAATGTGTTTAGAATGCATTGCAATTAAGGTCTATACAGCATTTCAAATGTAAAGGTGCTGTTTCTCTTCTCCTCCCCTACTGTACAACCACCCTGGGAATCTGAAAAGATTCACCTTTGTAAAGGGTTCCACAACTAGAAACCTTCCAACGCAATGTATGCAAACGGCAGCCTGTCAGCTTTAGAAATACTTTACACAAAGAGCTGCTAAACAATAATTGTCCCACACTTACACTACAATCCCCAAGTAGTGGGGCTGTCATCCTTGGATGAAGGATGAAGAAAAATTGCCAAGTTGCAAAATCAAATGAAACAAAATGTCAAGCGCTTTTGCAAGGAATTCTCTGCTTTCCTTCCAAGGAATGTTGAGGTTAGGGCTCTGTGCTATTGCATGTTTTCGCCATGTGTTTTAGCTGGTGGGAGAGTTAATACTTCTTTTGCACTTTCGGTTATAAAATCTGCTAACTGGCAAACAAAAAGCAAAGAGGACAAATTTTAGCCAGAGAGGAAATATTTAAGGCCAGTACTCACATGTCTCATCTCAGTAGCAATTGTGAGTGCTCTGCAACTGCGCATTCACGCTGATAGATCAGGGGAGCAGAGTCTGATCTAATGTTTCTTGTGGGATGGATGTTCTTCATGCTCATGTTTCTGTATTTTGGGGAGCGCATTTTCATACACGCCCTATTATCTGGTTTCTCAGGGCCTGCATAGCATCAGAATAATGGTTTGTAATGGTCCTTCTGGAGCACAGACTGAGAAGAAGAGGTAGAACTGCTTTTGAGAGTACTGTGTTGGCTTAAAGGAGCCCTTCTTCATCTGAAGGTGTTTCAGTGTCTGCTTTTGCCTTTTGAGGGTGGATGTGTTAGTTTTGCCGCCAGTGGCTGAATGGTCCTGTTCCTGGGGGCAGGCATAGGGGTTTGCCTGGGAAGCTGGTGGCCAAAGGTGGAGTTTGTCCAAAAGAAACTGAGGCACTGGCTGGATCCGTCTTGCAGATCAACGCCCAGCTGCCTGCTTAATCCTGGGAAGAGATATCTGAGCTCTAAACAGCAACACTTTCTACTGAGGCAGTACTTAACATCCATCACGGATTTAGCCCTGTCGCTGCAGGTCTGTAATGGAAGGACGGGTGGTTTGGGCAGGGCTCTCCACGGGGAGGACAGCCAATTTGACAAAATGTGATGGTGCACAATTGATGCTGTTGTTCATGGTGGCCGGGTGAATGAGCAGTACCAGCAAGAAAACAGCAGCCCGAAGGTGCTGCATGAGAAATGCCTGGGGACAGCATGAGCAGCGAATGGTATTTCTCAGGACTTTGCCCTGAAACCTTGAGAAAAAGTTCAGTAGCCTGAGACCCGAGCATGCTGGGGGGAATTTATCTCATGAAAGTCTGGGCGGGAGCAGGACTTACCACTAGGTGGTAGTGTATCAACACGCTATGGTTTCCCCCCCAGCTGTGAGCTTGTCTAACGTGTAGCGGGGCAGTCAGGGGGCGTTTGGGGCAGGGAAAGACTGGGCAGGTTTTGGACCTGCAGCAGTTCTGCTGTGATGCCTAGACTACAAAGGAATATAATTTTGCAAGCTCCCTGCAAAGCCTGTGGTGACTGGGGATCTGAACGGTAGCACCAGGAAGTGCAGAAGGTTCAGAAAGTAAAATGTTAGTGGAAAATGGAATAGGAAAGATTAGTGGCCAACTCCGGGGGTGGAACCCCTTTCCTGCCATTAAAAAGAAAAGAGCAGAACAGAGACGAGCTGTAATCTGGCCAAACACGGTAAGACGTACCCTTTGGGATGGCACTGTGCCAAACAGCCTCTCTGGGGTACTAGAAAACAGCTATTATAAGATCTGCTATCATTTTATTAAATTATCTTAGAGCTCTTATCTGTTACCATGCTGCTGAGATGACTCTGCACTAAGGCATCTATGCCCTATGCAATCATTAGTTTATGGGTCCCTGGACAGTACTATACTTCACAGCAAATCTCCCAAAAAGCTGCACTGAAATAGAGTTCATTTCTATCAGTAATATATATCTCAGTAATTGCTGTCATTTTTCTTGAACAATGGCATTATGACCACTGATGTTAAGGTTCAATTTGAGAGACTCAAGTAGTGCAGGCAGAGAGAAACTCAGACCTGTGAAATAACCTTAGTTCTGCTCTGTACTGGCAACAGCCAGCAGTAATATCAGGGCTGGTCAGTCATTTTCTCATTAAATAGTGGAATTATTTTATATAATAATATTAAATAATTTATTTAATATTTGGTTATTTAAAAATATTTAACAGTGGAGAGCTGTGGAAACAAGGTTCCAACAAAGCAACCATTTGTGACAATGTTAATTCCAGTAAAATGTGCAACAAACCCCAGCAAGTTGATTTTTCTTCTAGCACACTCTCAGGTCAGTCATTCAGACCACTTGCCTGCAAGTTGACTGGGACCAGCTGCCATGACAGGCCATCAGTGTCCTGGGTTATCAACATGCCCTACAGTCTTGGTCAAGCAGGGAGTTCCTGGACACCCCAGAGCACAGCGGAGCCATTGGAATGGGCTGTGGGAGAAGGTCTGGATCTGTGGCTCATCTGACGTTGAATCTTTACAAAAGGTATTTTTCACATGCTAAACCTCCTACCTCCAATTTTTTGTCACAGTTCTGAAAAAAACTGTTCAGAACTGACCAGCGTGCCTACCAGGAAGCCATTGTAATGAATACTGTCCCACCTTAGATGGCCTTGGCTTTCCAAGTCTCCCAAGATTTTACACCGACTTCCTCTGTCAGGCGGGGATAGTAAGGCTATTATAGTAGCTAACCCAACTGAATGGGAATGTAGTTAAAAAAACCTCAGAATTTGAAAACATCTCTTTCTTTTGGAGGATCTTCACTGGTCCTTGAGCCAGGGGTTGAACAACACCGAGGTAGCTTACCTAGCTGTGTTTTCATTCCAGCATTTCAGGGAAAGGTTCCAAATTCCCTGATTTCAAAGACCCTTTGCATGGAGTAGTTCTGGACACTGCATCATCCTTGATTAATTAAAGAATAAATTACCTCTTTGTAGAAAAGAATGTAAATGTTTTGTATTTAAGCCACAAAATAGTAAGGCTAGTTACTAGCACCTTGCAGAATAATAATGAAAGAATAAACTACAATTATAGGGTCATCTAACTATCACAAAATAAGGGATGATACAAATGTGTTTCAACACTAATGTACCATTCAATTTTCTTCTCTGTGCCAATGGCCTTTCATATATGGCACTTCAAAATAGCATTATTTTTAAGCCAAGACCTTAATTAAATATCCATTTCTGGGCTAAATACTGCACAGAGTTTGGTGGGTTCAACAGGCTGTTTAGCAAGCATTCATAGCATGATAAACTAGTGCCATATTTGTCTGGGAGCTTGGTGCTTGGAGGGGTGTTCTAAAACAGGGAGTCCAATTGTCTGCTCTTGCAGGCTGCCTTGTCCTATTATCCCTTTGCCAGATTTATCGAGCTTCACCTTAAAACCAATTAGGCCTCTTGTAGCCACTGTTCACGCCTGGAAGTCTATTCTAGAGCGTTACTTAATTGATGGGTAGAAATCATTGTCTAAATCAAGTCTAAATTTTTACGGGCTGGTTCACAGCCATATGTTTGTGTGCCAACATTATCCCATTGCTTAAACTGCTCTTTCCCTTTCTTTGTCTCCCTTTCCAGTGTTTTTATAAAACACAATCTTATGCCCTCCCATACTTTGTGAGACGAAACAATCTTTAACTGCTTTTGTCTCCTCTTACAAGATATTTTGAGGTTTCCAACAACTTTCTCAGCATCCTTTCCAACAGGAATTCCTTTATTTCCTGAATGTAGGGGGCCATGATGCTGTGCTTTGCTCTGGAAAAGCCACATCCAGGCAATGCCTCACACCGTGGCATTCACGCACAGGGCTTTTCTGTGAGATTGGTGCAGTGCATGCAAGCTTTTGGCAACTAGCCCCATCATCCATCATCCCACGCATGCCCAGCCCAGCTAAGCTGAGTGTCCTATGTCACTACATCCCTTCCACTGAGGAAGCAAGCTGGAGGCGGAAAAAAAAAATAAAATTAAAAGAACTGGGACTAAAGGGGAAATTCAGCTCTAGGCATCTTCCCTTAGACAGGCCACGTCAGACAATCCTTTGAGCAGTGTGAGTATAGACTCTATAATTTCTGAATTGGTCAAGCCATAATAAGAGGGTATTTTCCTTTATTAAATGTCTTCATATCCCTGTTCTATAAATACAGTCACAAAACACTAGGTGCGGCCAGTGCTATATGTTTGATAGGACTTGGAGTTCTTCCAGTTTGGCCGGATAATGTCTGGTGCCAATGCTTTTCCAGGTAATTTTGAGGCACGTGGATTGGGTAAGCAGTAACAAATATAACAAAAGGTCTCAGATTCCTGCCACCCAGTGCAGAATGAAACTTCATTTAAAATTAGGACATTTTAGGACTATTAACATTATTTAAAGGAGAAAGACAGATCTGAATTGTACCCAAACCTGTTCTAGCTACTGAATTTCCTAGAACTGGAGAAATACTTTTCTGTATTTGCTGGATTCTGAGTCATGACACCTCCTCACTCACCCAAGAAAAGTTTCTCAGGAGAAGGGATTTTTTTGAGTATAAGGCACATAAATAACCATTAATCCAGAAAAAAATCTGCTGACAATCCCACAGTTTTGCTTTGGGATTAGGTGTTCTGCTTGAGATTTCTCCCTCATTTTCCATCTCCCTGATTTATGAAGTCCTTTTCCTTTTGCCTGTCTCTAACCTCTCAATATTTCTCCTGGAATAAGAAAGTAAGAACGACCTTTTTGTGTCTATTGTATGTCTCTGCTTCAAAGGAGGAGAAAGTGCAAAACAATAGAAGCATTAGTGCCCTTCACTGCAGTTCCTTGAGGAAAGAGCTAAATGCTGGCAATTGTCATGGGACCTCTACCACTGCTAATGCTGCGACAGAGATCTCAGTTGCTGTGTATGAGGCTCGTGTTCCGTACTTGGTCAATATAAGGATTTAGTCACTCAAAGAACTCAATTAAATCACAAGCAGGCCCATATTTTAAATGTCCAAATTATGAATAAAAATATAAATAAGTTTTTGCTGACAGGACAGGTTGTAGTCATAAACTTGTTTTCCGGCCAACGGACTTTTTAATCTACAGAGAACAACACAAAAGCATTATCTTTAATGAAACCTCCTTTCTGTTCTGCTAGCTTTATACAATCGGATTTTCTATTTCTCACCTGACTGAGTTATGCTGAACAATTAGTACTAGTGGAGTGTTTTGTTTTATGCAAATCCAAGAGTGAAATTGTTCACCTGGGGGGTCTTTTGGTCCTCTTTTTTCTTTTCCATAAAGTAAGAGAAGAGATCAAAACTACTACATGTTCCTATGGGGCACTGGAGATAAAATTAGCGTAGTTTTAAAAATACACATTTTACCTTAAAAAAAATTGAAACCAAAGGTGCTTTAAGGACTTGCTCTCTTACTCTTCACTTTATTCAGAATTAGTAGGAAATACCAAATCATGTCACTTAGGCTGACAGTTGTTCTGTTTCCTGAAGTGGAGATAATCAAACAGTGGCAGGTGTTTATAAAACCTCTTCTGCAAGCTCATTATGATATATGCAATAATTAGCTCTCCTGGGGCTGTACTTCCCTGCAGACTGCATAAGTGACTCATGCTGACTTCAGTGGGAGCTCCATGCAGGGAGCTGGGTCCCTTTATATAATCATGGGAAAGGAAAGCTCTGACATCTTTACTTAAGGAAGGCATCTTGAATCTGTAGAAAGGCTATTTTTATGTCATCCTCCCAATTTACTCACTGCCGTTGAATTTTGCCTACTCAATATTCTTTCAGAGATTTTTTTCCTCCCGCCTCTCTCGTGGTGTTTGATTTCCTCAGGCATCGTGACCAATGTTTTTCCTTTTAGGCGCATCATCCCTGTTGATGGTAGTATCACCCCAGAGACAGGAAAACAAAACTGGTTCCTCTGGCTCTGAGGTCTCCTCTTTTCTCCTAAAGTGACTGCAGTAAAATATATCAGTTCAGAGTTTTCTCTCCCTCTTGCCCACTCCTGCTATACGTTACTGCAGCTGCAATAGTTTCAGATCAAATCCTGGTGTATGTTGGTGTGAAAGAGCCGACTGCTGCCTTGTGTTTTGTCTAAGCCTTAGCTGTCGTGCCTGCACAGTGCTGTTTGTGAGCCTGACATTTTGTGCGTTGTATAAGCTACAGATGAGTCACAGAATCAAAGTTTCATGGGAATATTTCAGTAACTTCAAGTCTCCAGCACCCTTGACTGAAACAGATGGTGTTTCTGCAGGAAAGCAGGCAGCCTGATGGACATAATCTATGGCTGTATTGACACCTATTTATACCAATTGTTACTGAAACAATACTTCACATGTGTGCAAAGCCTTTCCTGAGCTGAGAGTTACGGTACCGAGTCTAGTCCTGTTAGCCGCTCTTCCATCATTCCACCCCTGACAGTGGGGGCTGTAGGTCACAAGGCAGCCATAGATAGTTGTGGCCTAACCTTTTTCCATTGCAATCTTCTCTCTTAAGCATTTGGAACTGGAATTGGTGTAGTACCTAATGCATGGGGGGGGGCACTTTTTGACCTTTTCATATTTTAGCCTTTATTTTTAAAAGATTCAACTTAGAGGAGGTGAAGTGTTTTGCTAGAAGTTGCAT
Organism: Nycticryphes semicollaris; assembly: GCA_013400055.1. Classification (NCBI taxonomy): domain Eukaryota; kingdom Metazoa; phylum Chordata; class Aves; order Charadriiformes; family Rostratulidae; genus Nycticryphes; species Nycticryphes semicollaris. Next base: position 33,943 of record VXBJ01005870.1, on the reverse strand, counting down.
GACATTTGTACAGAGACAAATGGAAATGTTAACATTGACTTCAAAGACAGTACAGCAAGTCTGTTCACCCGCAACACAGCCACTCTAAAGTTACCTTGTCACAGAGGGCAGCAGCCTAAAATGTATACTTTGGGGCACTGGAAAACTTTGAACAGTTGTGGAAGTATCACCAGATATTTCCTGTCTGTGTAGTAAGTAGAAGTAAAACGTGTCCTGTTATTAAGGTCTCATCCTAAGAGGTAAGGAAGGTAAGTCGCACAGCAACCTCTTTTGTACCTCTGAAGCATGAAGGAAGGGTGCATCCTGTAAAGACCTCTATCTCTAGGTGGTCTACAAGATATGGTTGCTGATTGTCTTTGAAGAGACTTGCCATGATCCCTTCCTTTTTGCTGTCTTATTCTAATTGCTTCTTTTCCAGTAAAATTCTGGAAAGGGTGTTAAATTTCAGCACTTCTTAGCCTCCATAGCTGCAGATTCCTCTTATTCTGGCTTTGTTGGCTTTGTCTGCTGGAGCTACTGGCCCCCAGGCCAACATGACAGCAAATTCTCAGGAATAAAATCCCAGAATGTTTTTATTCCTACCACCTGGCAAGGATCAGAGAGCTCTTCCATTCTGCCTTCTAAACTGTGGTGCTGTAGATATTTTATTGAGCATGTAATTTTCAGTGAGATTGAAACTGGGGAACTTTCAGTCCAAAAAATACAAGCAGCTGTTGGTCAAGAAGTGGAATGCAGGAGTGAAAATGTAAATCTCTATATTTAGGTTTCTAAAAGTGAATGAAGGTATCAAACTAAAGGTGGCTATGGTACTGAGCACCAAAAAGTAAGGTCTAGTTTAAGTAAATATTTGTTGTGATCAATCACTTTCATACTGTTTCTTTTCCTCTGAAAACCACCACATGCATGAGGAACTCCATCAGGCTCATGTTTTAGTTTTCTTTCTGGGGCAAAGAATGGTGGAGAGTCCTTCTTATCGAGAGTAAAAACTTAATCTCCAAATCAGCAGAGATTCCATGACTCATCAGCTTTCTCCTCTGGTCAGGTCAGCTGCTGCCAACAGCTTCCTCTCCTTTGTTTATGGTCTGCCCCACTGCAGCGAGGAGCGTGGACTGTTCGTCGCTGCAGCCCACGCTCATGCTGATGACATGCTTCATGCTGATGATGAAATAAGGGGGAAAACTATTTTTACGTCTCTAATAAACTGTGAAATGTGATGAAAAAGTTCAGGATTTAAGTCACCACCAGCTTTAGAAAGATAAGCCTTCAGAGTTTCTGATGTTCTAATATTTAAAAGAAATCAGATTACTTTTACCCTGGAGTCTCCCAAATATTACTAGATTGCTTATTATTTTGGGAAAGAAAAACAGTTAATGTTTTTTATTGGCTTCGGATGATTTTAACTAACTGGAACTGTTTAGAATTGGAGTTTGCAACAAGTATCACATTTTTTTAATTTATTTTTCTTAGGGGAAGCAAGGAAATTGAACAGAAAACAGTAGTTTTGAAGAATACATATAATATGTCTGTCTGCGTATATGCTGTCAGATATATTTATATATGTGATAATGATGTACTGAATTGCACCAGGTTCTTCCCATCGTCTTTGTATGTCATTATAAATTTGGGTCAGTACCTTATGGGAAAACTTCCTTCTTGAATAGTATTGTGCTTTGCCAGTTACTGAAGTTTTAGGATTTCTCGTGTATTGCTTCAAATCCAGTTTATTGCTTCTGATATAGAAAACTACATTTTGTGTGATATTCATCTGAAACCTCAATTTAAAAAGTGCTCTGCATGCAAAAATACTTACAGATAGTCAGGAAATGTGGTGGTATACACAGCTAAGGGACAAACAGAGATGGGAAGAAAAGAGTTGCACTTTGAACTCACTCCTTTTCATTTCAAGAACGTTCAGGGGGATTTCTTCAGAAACAGACTCTTATCTCAAGGCACAGTTGGCTTATATGTATACATATATAGCCAGAGATTGGCTATATATGTATGTTCCCTGTTCCTGCTCTAGAATGTAAGATCATTTCTTCTGCTCCCTCTTGCAGCTGGAAACAAGGTGGCTCATGGATAGTCCAACTCTGCATTCCCACTAGTAGAGATAAAGAGTGAAAAAAAAAGAGGATTGTTATCCACTTCTTGTTGTTCAATGACACAAAACGGTTAGTGGTTAATATGTGGATGTGCATATCACAGAAACATTATGGCCAGAAGAAAACTACACAATAAACACTACTGAGCTGTTGGAGGCTTGTTGCTTGCCAGCAGAGGGGACCCCTAGCAGCCCTTGAGGGGAGCTCTGCTGCAGCGTTCCTCTCTGCAGGAGACACTACACTGTTCATCCTTTCTCTTGCTGTCTTTTGACTCTGCATTTGTAGAAGAAGGACTTCAATGTTCAACTTCAGCCAAGAAAGTTGGGCCAAGCTATGTATGAAAAAACATAAAGTGGCATTTTTTTCCTTGCTGAAAATTATTTATTTTAGCCAACATCTAAGCAGTAATTAAGGCACGTGAAGCTCCACCTGCTAAATCGCTATGTCCCATGACTCTCACAAGTGCAGCTGAGACCTTTGCAAACCACCCGTTTCCGCACACCTGGCTGTCCCACAGGTAACTAGAAGGGGTCTGACTGTCAGCTGGCAGAACTGCTGAGCAGCACAGCAAGACTTTTGGCATGCAGAACCCTGAAGTTTCTAGAAGGTGCTGTTGCATGCCATGCTCTGTTGCATGAGTTAAAAGACCTGCTGAGTCCAGGCAGGGATAGAGCACAGTCCTTTGGCACCACTTCTCAATTTGGGCACCCCTATCTAAGACCAGACAAATAATGTGGCCTCTTGAAACCTCTTCAGACCATTCAGGCTTCCTCTGCAGCTTCATCACACCTCGCAGACATCCAACTAGGTAGTACTCTGGGGTTATGTCCACAGGTATAACACGTCACACACATGGAAGCAGTGCCTTTTGAGAATTTCAGGGCTTCATTCATATTTTTTTAGCATTTTTGTTTGTTTGTTTTGTTTCTGTCTACATTGTGATATGTGGTAGAAAAGCTTGAAGAAGCTTTATCTTGTTCTTCACTTGAACCATGGCCCCTGTGTGCTTTCAGTAGAATAGAGAAACACTGATTTCTATTGGCCTGACGTTTGTCTGAGAGGGACAAAAGGCAACTATTCGGAGCTGGTGGTGGATTTCATATATATTGAGGCAGTCTGTGTGAGGATTTCAAGTGCTGTTCAGACATGCATAGAAGCTATTCATTTTAGATGCAGATCAAGTTCTCCTAGTGCACGACAAGTTATATATGGTGCCACAGGTCATACATCATGTCAGTTTCCTCTTTTCCAAAAATATGCATAATAGTTTTAGTTCCAGTACAGAGATTATTTTATACAGCAGGAATAAAAAACTGCAGCCACCTCATACATAAAGGAATTCGAGTGATTAGCAGAATCGGGTCATTATTCTACTTCCTTAAATGTTTTAACTGTGTAACTCCATTTGTAGCAATCACTGGGTGTCCAATAGTTTAATAGCATCAGCTACCATGAGTATGTAACCAGTTTTATTCTGAAATCTTTATGATTTGATTTAACAGTGCTCAGGCTGTTAGGCATAACACATTTAGTAGTATCATCTGTTGTGCAATGAGGAAAACCTGAAGAGTTAGTAGCCCACAGTAAATGAAAATAGAGTCCAAAGTCTGTCGATAAAGCAAATACTTTCCATGGAATACAGGAAGAGAAAGAAGGAGTCTTAAACTTCAATAAAACATGTGTACTACTCAGCGAGTACTCCATGCTCAAGAATGAAAGCTTATTGATAGCACTGGAGTGCTTGCTTTGATTGCAGCACTAATCCAAATAAACTGCTATGTAAGCGAACTCAACTGGAGTTAGCTTGGCAAATGTGGGCATCAACACAATAAGATTCTAGAGCTGCACAGAGTTATACTGCAGAGTAGCTAAGATTGTACCCTTTTGTTACAAGCATGTGATGACAAATCTGCCTTTTAATATTCCTCTCTCTTTCCCTGTTGCAGCTGATTCAACTGTTTGTGTCATTGGACTGAACTGTTTCTGAGAGAACCTGTAGTGGTGACACAGCTTCACCTTCTAGAGGAGAGGAAGGGATGACTGTCTGGGTGTAGGAATCTCTTCATCTGGACCTTCTGGTGATGGAGTAGTACCAAGGCACCACTGCCTGATGGGTCAGTGAGGACAAAAATTTCAAACCAGTTAATGCATACTGGTTTTGGTTTTGTTTTTTGGGTTTGTTTTTGGTTTTTGTTTGCTTGTTTGTTTTGACTGCAAAGTGATATCTTTTCTTGCTTTTTTTTTTTTTGCTTTTGAAGTTGCACTTGCAGAATATCCTATTTCATGGTCCAAGCTGGCAATTAGAAGCAAATGTGTTTGTAAGACAAACCCTAAAATCTGCTGAGTTTGTAACACAAGCATGGTACCAACATTAAACAGTTCTATCAGAGTACATGAGACAACTGTAATAACCTTGCGTTCTTCACAACAGAAAGTAGCAATAGTTTATGAAACATTTTAGATTAGTTATTTCCTTTTTGAATAAAATGTAGGTCTCCTTCCTCTGCATTAAGAAAAAATAATGGGACAGGACAAGGAGGCAGTTGTTCTAGACAGTCTCAGGATCAGGACAGTCATCTCAGGATCAGGACAGTCATCTACAGGGAGCTGATCTGTGGCTTTTCCCCATACAGGTGTATCACAGGGTGTTTAGTTTCAGGTAAACCAAAAATGCAGAATTGGAAACTCCATGCAAATATGAAAGGCAGCAAAATCCCATTCAGCTACTTTCTGTTTTGTGAAAACAAACTTGCAGATTTCATACAGTATCAGTGAGGACACTTGGCATTGTTACCTGTAGAGCAACAGAAGGTAAAAGAGATCAAAGCCAAATATTTATTTGCATTATTAGACAGGGATGCTAATTCTGTCAGGAACAGTATGTATAATAGTGCTCATGGGTAATTCTCTTCTCTGTTTGAAAAGAAACCAAACTTTTGCTTGGTGCTTGCTGCACCGAAAGTTTGCTTGGTGCGGTATAGTCAGCTCTTATTCATTACAAAAATAATTAGGAAAGTTTTAGTATTAAAAGCTACTACTTAAATATTTTTCAGCCTGTAGAACGAGTAATTTGCAACCAAGAGTTTTAAAAAAAGCATAGACTGACAAGCTCTCTCAGCCTCTGATGTTAGTATGTAACATATCAGATAGTATCAGTAAACGTCAAACAAGCCAGCTTTTAAAGGCTGGAGTTCCTAACTCTGGGGGCAAAACATTGCTCTTTTGAACACCAAAACACAGCTCTTTCTACCATCTCTGTGATGAATGAGCAATGAGTGGACACGTCTTCCCTGTGGAAGTTGTCACAGAAGTCAGGTCAGTGGTTAGGGTTGTGATTTTGTAACTTATTTTACATTCTAATGTGTTCGCTGTATTCCAGCCCTGCTTGTTAATGAGGTGCTTAGAGTGAATGAGACTCGATGGCTATATGGTCTAGCCTGAGGAAAAGGGATTTCACAATTTTTCAGTGGTTGATCTCTAGTAACAACTAAGGGATGACATGAAAAAGATTTCCTGGAAACTGTGATCATGTGAAGGGAGGGAAGGTAGACTTGGATCTTATTAAAATGATTCATGTTCCCTCTGCAATAGACATGATGACAATCTATGAGGAATTGTCTCCTCCACCAACTAAGACATGAACACTAGGACAGCATAAACATACGGCTTTTTAAATGACATTAAAAGCAGCATATGATATCGGCATTTGTATGATTTACACTAGCTGGCTGCGGTTTCTTGGCTGATGTTACCACTTCTCAGCCACGGTATATGAAAGAATCAAATTAGTCACCTTCTATTGAAGGGGAAAATAAAGTTCCTTGTCCTTCAGAGGACCTCAGGTTTGAAACCTTTTTGGTTAAAAAGTCCTGCCAATCTAGGCAGTAGCACAGGACCTATAACAGCGCCTGGTTCTCCATAGAGGTAGCAGTGGCGTGAGAGCTGATGTCTGAAGCCAAAAAGGGAAATTGCAGTCACTGTTACTAGGGCTGTCTTCACTGGGAGCAGGAAGAAAGGAGTAGTTAAAGATGTTCTATTTTCCTATACACTTAACTTTTAACCAAGTAACTAGATCCTAAGGTGGCATGTTCTTGCATGTATCCATGTGCTACGGCTGGAAAAGCTGCTGACGCTTGTGTTTCCTTCAAATCAATAACATGGCTTCTGTTGTCTTCAAGGGAGCAGAGGCCAAAGCTGCAAATCCTGTCGCGTAATTATAAATGAAACAAAGAGTTGCAGTATGCAGTAAACCCCTGCATGGCTCTCTTTCAGGAAAGCACTCAGTGTTCTTTGTCAGGGAAGTAAATCATGTAGCAGGAGGAGACATTTTCAATGTTTTAAATTATCCTCAGGAAAAGTAAATGGTTTTGGGTTTTTTTTTTCTGTATGTTTACATACTCCATACCTTCGTGAAATTCTTCCACCTTTCAGGTTTTTTGTTTGGGGTTGTTTTGGTTTTTTTTAATCACAGACAAGCTTGTTCCTTCTCTTAATATGTTGCAGTGTGCATTTGTTTACACAGCTGATCACTGAAACCTCAAGAAGGCAACAGCTGTTGTGAATGTATAATCAGACTGCCCAGTTAATTAGTGGTTTTAAATGGACTTGGGTGGCTTTTTTCCCCTCTCCTTCTTGTGATTTCAGTGTCGATGACACTGTTAATAAATTTTTAATGAGGAAAAATGTTATATAAATGTTGGGTAAACTAGGTCTTCTTTTATATTCAAAGCATGGCACACAATTCAAATGTACTATGGATAGAATCGTAGCTGCATTTAACTCATCTTGACCTACCCACTCTGTGCTAAAATGAATATATCCTGCTTTTCATTTGATGTGTACTGTTGTGCTAAATGTACCATGCTGATCTAAAAGTAGCAAATTCCGTGGGTGCCCAGAGTTATTATCAGAGCCAGACGCTGCACGCTTGCAAGCCATCCCTCCACACAGTTCCTCTAGTTAGAAGAAAAAGAAATGTGTAAAATGATCTCACTTTCAAAACAGATTTCCAATCCACTTTCTTGCCATTGAAAATACCATTTTCCCATGAAAGTTGACATTCTATTACTCATTTTTCTGTACTGTTTCCAGGTTTGTTCATGAAGTTATTATAGTGAATCGGGGAATAATGGTGCAGTCTGTAAGGAATTTTCAAAATCAGTCAGAAATCATTATTTTTTAAAGAATGTTATTCAGGATCACTTCTCAACATTAATTTTCAAAGCATACAGATTTTTTTTTCAAGGGTTTTCCCCCCCAATTCTGTCATATTTATAGAGGGAGTTATTTAAGAATCACTAACCAGGGGTTGAAATCTTTTGGAAGTACTTCTCTAATAACCTCTGGCAAGCAGTGCTGGCAAGCAGGGGGGAGAAAAATCAAAACAAAAAATGTCAACCCTGGAGATTTTTAAAATACAACTAAATGTTTAACAGTTTGAAGTGTAAATGAACCTCATTTCTTCGGTAATGTGGATTTTTTAAGGAAATATATATTTACGGTGAAATCTCATTTTTTAGAAAATTGACATGTCATCAGCTACCTTTCTGGTGAAATGTTCTGTTGTATTATGTGTGGTGTTAGCCAGCCTCAAAATACAGAGAATTATATAGCTTCTGATTATCGCTAAGGGAGGAAGGCTCCGTAAGATTCTGCTTACCATACCAGCACCCCACAAGCTACGAATCAGTCTCCCTATAGAAAATAGTGGTATTTACTTTAGAATTCATGATGTTTCTGAAAATACTAAATATTAATATTTTTTTTTAGCCTTCTATTTTCTGAGACTTTAGCACTTTCATTTTCTGTGCTTTGATCTGCAACTCTGAGGATATGAGTAAACTTTAAAGGGGAAGTGGAATTTCTTCGTTGACCACATAGCTGCAAGAGCTGGGCTTTTATGAAAGATAATTCGATATTGTGAAACTAATGGTGAACCCATGGAACTTGGTGTGGCTGAGAGAAGAGCCTTAAAGTATGAGAAGTACCAAGTACTAGTGAACAGAGTGAAGGGAAGATAATTGTGAGCTCTGACATTGCATTCCAACAGTCAAGTACTTGAACTTAAGTTCAGCTTAATTGCTCCTTTTCCTTGCAGGCACCAAGCAAATGCTTTCCTACATGCACCCTTTTAAACATGATCAACTTGTCTATATTGCTGGGCAGAGATTTAGCTTATTTACCTAAGATGAGTCTATCTGAAGATTTCTATTCACTTACCACCAGTATTTTCCTCAAAACTTTTCACAATGTACTGAGTATGTGAGGTAACAAATTACATGAGCTTCTGACCTATATGCAGGGGACAAAGTCAGGGGTGAGAAAGGAAAGAGCTTTTCCTTTCTTTTGGAAGTGCTATCCCAGCTGTTGCCATTGCAAATGTTGGAGTAGTGCCTCTGCAACTCAGCAGGTAAGTCCTATCAATCTGTTAGGTAAGTTGTATTAGCTATTAGCATGGACTTCGATTAACTTTTATTCAAATTTAACTTTCTCTTGGAAAAGCTAGCCGTTTGTTTTCTGTTGTGGCTAGTATCTTGAGATCTACATTATAAAAATGAATAAATAAATGATTGTATTGTTACACATTTTTGTTTGGCATCAGCAAGCTATATTCATGACTACCAACAGCTGAAGCAGCCAGATGTGTGTGTATGTGCGTGGTTTTTCAGCCACACAGGCTTTTGCACAATAAATCCATTAGTGCTGATTGCTTCCCTTTCTCTAAAGGCCCTGCTTTTTCACTTCATTTTGCTATCTCTAATTCAGCACATAGCTCTTAGTAAAATTCTGAAGAGTAGGACATTTGTGAATTATATAATTTAATGCATTAGTCACAAAATAGCAGATGAACTTGTTAAGAGTGAGTCATGACTTTATTGCCTGCATCTTCTAGATGTAAAATGGATCTTTGTGGATTTTGGATTTTGCATCCAGTCTTCTTTTTTTCTGCTCTGAATGACAGATGCCTTGTCTGCTTTATGGCTAGGAAGACATACTGTATGGAAAAGGCACTGGCTTTCTCTCTGGGTTTAGTCTGCATTTTTAATTGCATTTTCTCATTACTACCCATGAAACCTCACCTTCTTTTTTTTTCTTTTTTTTTTTTTTTCCTGATCAAGTTGTAAATATGGCTTCAGTATACATTATGTTTAGTGCAAAGAGAGTCTTTATTGGCATTTTTAACCAGGTCTCAGAGTGGCTCGTGCACACCTTGCAAAGTAGGGACAGCACCCCTGGAGTTGGGGGGATCCAGCTGCCGCAGGCTGTGTGCCAGAGCAGAGCAGGGGCTGGGAAGCATGTGTGGTACCGTCTCTTGGTGGCAGAACACCTTCCTCTCTTGAAGGCATAATTTCAATTTCTAATTTATAAGTCATTTTATGGAGGTTTATCACCTTGGGCTTCAAACAGAGCCCACAGCTTGAAAGTCAGCCTTTTCTCACAACAATTCATATGCTATGTTTGGACTGTGGCAACTGACAGCAGCGAGAGGGAGAAGTGATTTCCACGTGAGCCCGACTATTTATTTCGTACATTTACCAATGTGTTTGTACATTTCTCAGCACCCAAAGCTGCACGTTGTGACTAAGCTGTTACAAAACCTCCCTGCCAGCAGAAAGAGAAGTCTTCCTTCCTCTCCACATGCTTTTAACTACCCAATGCCCAGGTCTCCCTTTTGCCAGCTGCTACTTATGGTCAGGGAGCTGGGGCAGCCCTGTGGCTTGGCAGCACAGGGCCAGAAGAGGACAAATGGAGGGAAAGCTGGGACAGGGGAGAAGATGCCATCATGCCAAAGCCATAAGGCTTGTATCTTCCCCCAAAGTTTTACTTTTCCCATCCCATGTGTGGTTAATTGATGAGCCTTTCACATCACCACACAGTACAGAAAAACATTTTTTGAAGACTTGGGAAGTGCAACTGGATGATGATGAGACTTGAAGGCTTGCGATAGGTTCCTCCTCAGGGAAGTTGTCACAGTTTCCTCTCAAGAGCTCAGCTTTTTTTACAGTCTCCCCAAATGTACCCTACAGCAAGAGACAATGTAGCTTCTTCATGATGTGGGTCCAACAGATCCCCCAAGACAAGGCCCATGAGTCAAGCTCTTACTTATTTCCATGGACATGCCAAGGAGCCTGTTTTTAAGGCATATGCCTTCCAGGCAAGTAGCACTATCAGAAATAATTGTAGCTGATGCAGCTCCCTCTCCAAAACAAGCCAGCATTTGTTAGTTCACTGGACATAATTGGCAGTGTCCTTTGATTACAGGGCTGAGTCAAAATTCAGATTATGCCTACAGATGCAGAAGGAGTCACGCAAGAGGCTTTGCTTTTCCCAGGTAACATCTTGTTGCTTTCTTTTCCTGTGTGCTTCTTCTTATGCACCTTTGCCTACTATGCTATGACCTTTTAAAATGTTAATTACTGAAATTACTCCTCAGTAATTGAACCTTCAGTTATCTCCACCACGGTGCTTTTCCTTCAGGAAAACAGCTCATTCAGCTTTTGATAGATCATTTCATAACAGCCTGCCCTGGGTATGTTTTGCCCATATTTTACTTTCAGCAGTCATGGCTAGTGATTAACTATTTTCCAACCTGTCCAGCAGCAAACAGGAAGCTGGAGAAGGACAGACATAACTCACAACAGTAACACTTAAGCCCCTCATTCTTCACTGGGAGTTTATGTAGGGGTACAAATGAGTTGCTCCAGAGCTCTTGAAGTTTTGCATAAAGCAATGAGTTAAATATTTCTAGTTCACATGTGCAAATGGCACAATATTTCAAGGAGTCTGCAGCTGACCACCTGCATCCTTGAATACCAGAACCTGGTGTGCTGAGGGGAAGAAAGTTGCCCCTTGTGGTTACATACACTTTACGGACTTTGTAGAAAGGGTGATTCTGTAAATGTTTAAGCAAGTCAATAACAAGACTGTGGAAACTGTTAATGATATATTTCCCTGAGAGTGCAGCTGGAACAATTTGTAAAATGATGCGTGATATCCACATGCATACACAGAAGTATCCCAAGAAGATGTGGGCAGTGTATCACAACAGCATGCAAGGCTTCCTGACTTCACTACACAAATAATACAGTCAGGGGAGGATCACTTGGAATGATTCCTTCCAAAAAACAGTGTTATATAAGGATAAAATTCATGCCAGTTGTGGTAGGTGTGATTTCAACCTTGTCTGCCCACAGACACAAGGCTAAGAGCAATAACTTGCACCAAAGAGTCCTTGGCTTCTTGGCTTGGGAAGAGCCAAGTCCCTGCATGTTGTTGTATTGAGTGGACACCAAACATTGTGGAGTACAGGCATAGAAAAGAACTGATTTGCATTGGGATGTGGCCCTATGGTGTTCAGTCATTACCTCCATTTTAACCCCACCTCTGAAGAAGACGCTTTGCTTGTGGCTGCTGCCTAAATGCAGGTGGCTGCATATTTAATGCCCATTTTGTTCCCTGCCTTTGCATCAGAGAGGCGGACCAGCTTCCTGGAGGCAATCTCACTGTCTGTGCTGCTTTTGTGCTAGCCTGGCTGCAGTCTCTACATTATAGCTGCCAACTAGCAGGGCAGGGTTTTGAGAGACCTCTGAACCACCATGACCATCCTCTTCTTCAGGCTGGGGAAGGGCTGCTGCTCTTCCATCTTTCACCACCTGCCTATGGGCCTCACTCAGCAATAGCAGCTGATGGTCTGTTCAAAGGGAGCTTTCACATCTGTCTATAACCATAGTGATCATCTTGGTCCCTGTGTTTTGGATTTCCAGGAGCTAGAAATGCAAGTGCATGTGGAATGTCTCTCTTCTGTGGCATCTTCTCCCTGTCCTGAAAATACCCACACGTTCTTCTAATACTATAGCAACGGAGTACTTGTTGAAAGTAGTTCCCTTTGGTCATTTTAAAAATAGTTTTAGAGCCTCCTTCTTATTTCCAAAGGAGAATCACTTGGCTTATATTTTTAAAAATATGTGACTTCTGTGACCATCTTTCTTCCACTGGATTTATACAAATAGCTTCAGTAAAAAAAATGCATGAAGTCTTACTAATACAATGCAATAATCATCTTAAAAGATATGTGTCTCTTGTTCCCCCTTGTATACAAACAGCAGGTTTGTTGGGTAGTTTCTCTTTGTATCAAGAAGACTCAATATTGCTGCTTGGCTTTCTGCCACTTTTCATTGCTTAACTCCTTTAGATAATTAGCAGCTCTTCTGTTCATTAGGTTTGTATCAGTTTCATGAGGCATCTCTATGGGCACTTTTAAATCTGTCTCTCTTGAGCAACACTCCTCATGCTTAGTGACTGGTTTCTCCTGCCTCTGCTATTCCAGTTAGTGAAATCCCAAACATCTCAGACTGAAGTATAGTACACAGTCAGTGTTACAACCCACCTAGACAATTCCATGATTCTATGCAATAGTGCAGGGAAGAAGAATGTCCTAGCCAGAGGCTGACCCCACAGCTCACTACTTCCATACATGAGTCCAGATCCCACGGTATCTCCTATGCAGGTAAATGCCCATCCTGGCCACTTTACACACCCCTGGGGATCTCAGGCACAGCAACACATGGGTGAGCCCCAACCTGTGAGATACACTGACTCAAACCTTTTGAAGAGAAGCAACATAAAAGCACTAAATTCTTTGTAAATTATTTACATAACAAAGTTAGAAAGTTACTGAGTATCAGAGTGACTAAAGGAGGTGGTGTAGGTTCTGCTGGAGCCTGGTATTTTCACTGCCTTTCATACTCTGTTTGGACTGTTAGGCTGATTATATTCAGTCTGTCATGTACACAGCTGCTGTGGGAGTACATACATAAATATTCACTAAAATGAATATACCGGATTTGATAAATGCCCCTTTTCTTAATGAACCTGACTCGCTAACATAAATCAGTACAGATATTAAAAGCAGAGATAAGAAGTAGAACTTTCTCCTTTTGTGTGTGTGGTAGATGCTAGTAAGCTTGTCACCTTTGCCACAATAGTGGTATCTATACCGTAAGTGATCTATAGGCAAACACACTGCCTGCACTGTGAAGACGAAGCCAATGAGGGTTTTCCTCGGGACAGTCAAACTTAAAAATGAGAATTTAATCCTTAAAAAGACAGACATGGCCTTAGATCTATTCAGTAGTGCTTCGGAGGCTAGAGTGCCTGGGAGCTCTGTTTATCTGCCATAGGAAAACAATGGGCTGTGGGAGTCACGGCCAGAGCCGTGTGTAACAAGTGTGTCACACAGGCACAGCTCCCACTGTCCCGGGGCTCCACGGCTCCTCATTCCTCTCTCTCTCTAGGGCTCAGTATTAAAAAGCGACAGAGCAACTCTGGCCACGCTGAAATCTCTCAGCTTCCATGGAAATTAACTGAAGTGGAAAGTACTAGACACTTTCCAAGAGTTACTTGACACTCTGCAAGCTGAAGCTGTAGCAGTTTGTCATTTATTTATCTTTCATTTGCATGTTGGCCATCTTGTTGAATGGACCCTGCTGCAAACTTACGCTAAGGACTCTCTGGGTCACTCCAGCATTAAGATGTGGTGATGACAGCTCAGTGCAAATGAAGGTGCACCTGAGTAATAGGCACATGGTCTGCAAAGCCCAAACTACTCTTTATTGTTCTGAAGGGCTGGGGTCAAACCATCACATGCTGCTCCTTTGCAGGAACCTGTTGAATAAAGGTGCACATGAAGTGACAAGCTAGAATTTACAATAAAATCTGATAAGTAGAGGAAGGAGGCAAAAAAGAGCACGGAAACCTAATTACCTGCATACCTTAACTGGTCACTGGTATTCTTTTGTTCCCTTCAAACAACTGAAGCCTTTTCTAAAGAATAGCCATAAGGCTTATGATATCCGATGCTCACCACAAACTGGAAAGTTTGGAAACTGAATCTCAGGACCTGTGCCTACTGAAGTCTGACTAAGGCTTTGTGTCTTTGTTACATTTACTTGATCCACGGTTCAAATTACAGCTCAGAAACTGACCACATAATGCGATAAAAGAGAAGTTTATCTGTACCAGACAAAACCATTGCATCTCTTGTGCCTAGTCTCTCTCTGGGTGAATTGGCATAGCTTGACAGGACACGAATGAAAAAGGGAAGAAACAATTTCCAAATCCCATCCAAGATACATTCTTGCTCAAATTTACCCTACCTCTGTTTTCTTACTTTCTACCAACATTTGCAAAAAAGGTTTACTTTTACTCAAATTTCAGGGAGCTTTTCTTCATAGCTCAGATTTAGATAAACTCACTTGCAGGCAAGTGTGTAGCAGAAATAATGCATATGATTTAACCAACGAGTCACATGCAACAAATAATGAATTATGGATAGTAGAAGTCCAAAGAGAAGTCACAAGGCCAAAGCAGCATTTAAATCCTGTTTACAAGTTCAAATGAGGGCGCCTAGATTCAGTTCTTTGCATATTTGCCTACAAATTGGCAACCGTTTGTGTTTCCACAAGGCAGAAAGGAATGGCATTGATTTCCCTTCTTGCTCCCCATACCTCTTACTCCAGTTTATGTAAAAATAGAAGAATAGGAAAACATAAGAGACAAAAAAATTAATAAATATCCTTCAGCCAAAACTTTAAAAAGAGCAGCCACTGGCCAATGCACGCTGCAGAGGCGCCACCAGAGCTGCCAGCAATTGACACATTTGTGGAAAGACTGGGCACAGAGAAGCTGCATCATGTGCCTGTGAGAGAAACTCCTGCAACACCTCTGTCCCTGTGCTCCGTGGCCCTCGTAGCTGCATGAGGCACACCAAAGGCCCTGCTTACGCTGTATATGTCTTGTGGTTAAACACGTGACTTTAATTTCCAAAAGCCTCAGTTTCGTATTTCTCACAAGTCATCACACATATTAAGTTCATATATGGGCAAAAGTAGAAGAAACACGTAGCATGTTTTGATTAGTTGCAGAACAGTCTGAGGCTTGAAATAAAAGTATCACTGCAGAATGAGATATACTGCCACTTTGGGACCAAGGTTGTCTCTTCTAATATAGCAGTCATCCAAAATATGTGGTTGTTTGCTTTGCACCTTCTGGCACAGCAATTGGTGTGATATTGATCTAACACAATCTTTCTTTTCAGGGTCATGCTGCTCAACATGTGCTCTGCACCACCAGCCTCTGTCTCTGGCACCAGAGGCAGAACTGGCTGATGCAGGGAGTTCTTTTAAGCAAAAGCAGGGAGGCAAAACAGGCTGACATTGTGCTTAGACTGTGTTGTGTACCCAGTTACCTCCTCTGCAGATAGGCTACCAAGCCTTTCTCTTCCATCCCTTCTTCCCAGTTCCTTCCCTTCCACCCAGCTTCACTACCTGTTCTTCCACTTGTCCTTCATCTGTGTTTTACTACATTCAGCCTTTGTTTCCCACTGTGCTTCCTTTCCTCTCCCAGACAAAATTGTGATGGTCTGTTGTCTCCCCCCTCCTTCTTTTTTTTACCAGCAGACTTATCTGTAGCACAAGCCCCTTGGAGCAAAGACTGCCTCAGTGTGACCTTGTGCAGTGCCCATCAGACAAAGATCCCAATGCTATGTGAGCCCTCTTGGTGCCATCTAACCAGCCCAGCCCCTGTGTAGTGTCAGCATTTCCCTCCCTCCTGCATGGATGGAACAAGGCAACCTTGGCCCCTGCTGCAGATGCTGACTCTGAAGGCCCAGCTGAAATCACAGCTCATGCAGGAGCTGCCTGATGAAGTGTCCTCTTCAAGCAGCAATTAATTCTGTGACAATTCCCTTAAGTCTTCACCTCTCTCTTTTACTCCACCTCTGCTCTCCTGCTGCTCCATGGCTTTTTCAGACTTTTAACAGCCAGTGGAGTAAGGTGCTCTGTTTTCTTGCCCAAGCCTTTACAGGCTCAGTGGCAGCCCCAGGCATAATTTCCTTACTACTCCTAGGACTGGTGATGCAACAGTGGCATGGGATGAGAAGGTAAGAGTCTCCGTGTTTCTCACAAGTGAGCAGAGTTGTCCCAGGCTGGTGGCTTCTTTCTGCTCTAGCTTGTGAAGCTGTTGCTTGCTGCCTCCTCCCCTGCCCAGAGCGAAGGAGCTGCCTGCCTCCTTCAACAGCCCCAGCTGGCCCAGCCTGCCAGAGCAGGCTGCTGCTCATCGCCCATCTGCAGGCTTCTCGGGCAAGATTGTGGCTAGAGTGAGATTTCCCAGGCTTGCTTCTGGAGCCCGATGTAAGCAGGTACCAAGTGGATTTGGAGGCGGCTCCAGGGCTGAGGAGGCACTGGGCCATACTGCGGGGAGCAGAGCAAGGTCTCATTCACCCAGGCTCAGGCAGACAAAGCAGAGCACTTGAAATTCCCAGGTGTTTGGTGTCCATTAAGATCAAGCAAAATTCTATTTTCCTGCTAATACTTTGCTAATGTTTTGGGGCTTTTGGGGGACCTTAAAGGCTGATGCTCACTTAGAAAATGCAGAAGAATATCTGCTTCCTTGAGGCCCTTACCAAAGCATCTTCCAGTCCTTTGCAGGGATGTAGCACTGGCTTGTCATCCTGGCCCTGTAAGCAGCTGCTTGCTCTTGCTGTTACCCTGGGATCTCTGTCACCTCCCCTCCCTCAGTGTGGGGAGATCGCGGTTTTCTGAGGGGCTGCTGGAATCTGTGTTTGCAAAAGTGGCTCCTCCCACGCTCTGTTCCGGACTAGCCAACAACCAGAGACAGCAAAGTTGTCCCCTTGTTGCCATAGGAAGTAGTGTGAGCAATTTGCCTGTCTTATATCTCTGCCACAGAGTTGATTTTAATGATTCCATACTTACATGGGGCAGAGAGTCTTGTCCCTGCCAGTGCAACCTGCTTGAACCTCCCAGAGCTGTCAGCCATCCATCAAGGCACCTGCTTGCAGAAGTGCCGTAGGAAAGGGAGGCTGGGTGCCACTCAGAAAGGCAGGCATTGCTGTAAATGAACTACACTTTATTTGCAGTGCTTGCTTTTACTCATGACATAATGTCACTCAGCCTGTGCCCTTATTGGGTAGTTTAGGAAAATGAATACTTTTAGCCAGTTGATCCATTCCTATTTGGAGGCAGATTTCATGTTGGAAAATGTGTGTGTAGTTACCTGACAGAAAGGGAACAAAGGCAAAGATTTTCTCTATTACTCAGAATGATTTTGTTTTTTAAAATGATGCAATTATAATGAGCCCCATTCAGGAGCTCTCTCTAAAAAGTCATACACCTTCAGAGATAACCATTTTTAAATTTTAATTCCGTTTCTAAGTGACTTGGTTTGACCTGTTTTGCTAGGAATAGTAATCCTGCTCATGAATACCATCTGCCCATTCAGACTGCTCGTGTACCAAATATCTTCAAGCCTGGAGCTTACGGCTTTAACTATCACATGATACACAGTCCCATGCCTCTTAATCAGAGCATCAAGTGATTTATTCAATGTGTTTTTTTATTTCCTGCCGCAGCCTGCCCTCTCAGAAGTTTCCAAGCGCTCGAGGCTTCCAGAATTCACTCTCAGGGCGGTCTCCTTTCTGACTGGCTGTGCTTTTATAAGCAACAGCCCTTTCTGCTTGAGCTTTCCGTGTTTGTTTCTCTCCTTGCAAACTTCCCACAAAGTGGTGAACATTGTCAGATGGAGCATGTAATTCTGCAATGAATGCAGCAACATCTCCCCTGCCTCCAAAGGTTGCCACCTGTTCCCAGGTAGGGGGGTCGTTTATTTGTACCACGCCTGGTACAATGGGACCTGGCTAGCCTTTAGGAAGTGCTGCAGTGGAAATGTTTTGACAACATCGCATGAGCAAAACTACTTGGTGTTTCCATGTCACATTGCTATGGAAAAGCTCAGCCTGTAGTATATTTGGGAACTGGCACTTTTGTATTTACATGGTCATGACCTGACAATGGCATCTCATAAGTCAGCCCCGTGTCAACTGGTATGCCACTGAATGCTTACCCCAAGCTCACTTGCAAGATGAACAGCCACAGTGATTTAGATGCATAGGGAGCGTTCATTTAGTCCCATTTTCTGCTGGAAATGTGACTAGACCTAGTTACCCAAAATTTAATCCAATCACCAGACTTGAAATCCAGCATTTTTTACATCAAAATTGCTCCTGAGCTTTTGCAGCTCTGTTGAAAGAATGATTCAAAGACTTATTCAAAGAACATTTTTGCCTACAATGGAGGAATATTACAGAAATCAGGAAAAAAACAGAATGTTGGGTCCTTAATTGTAAATGTTTGTTTTGTGTAGGACAGTGGTGCAGTGACTTCTCACTTCACATCAGCTGTAGTTAAGGTTGATGCACCAGACCCACCTTTTAAGTGAAGTTGCTGTTTGATATGCACACAGCAAGGAAGCAGGAAGGGATGGACAAGAGGGGAGCCTACGTAATGGTGTATACATTTCTTTGTAAATGAAGGGCAAAGGCATGTAGTGAAGGTAAAGCACTAACCCAAATTCAACTTTCTTCTAGGCATGAAGCACAGATAATGTGGAAGGAAAAGGACACCATGTTGTGTTCCCATGGGAAATGTGAGTCTCCAAACACATGGCAAGTCTTAGCTTAAGTGATCAGATTGGTACTAGGCAATGACACTACACTATGCTGACTTAAAAGATCTTCTGGATAGGTCCTGTATATAAACTACACTTCCCTAGCGCTTGTCACAACATGGCCTGTCTTCATGGCCTCTGACACTGAGTCTGGTGGTAGAATTCACTGATGATGTTTCCACCAACTAACTCTCCTGGAACATCTGTGCCACAGTCAAAGGACAACAGGCTTTCTCTTTCCCTTGAATCACTAATGTACACATTTCTTTTCTGCCCTTCATTTCTGTGTTGTAATCCTTCCTTTTTAGATCAAGGTGCTTTGTTTGTGAAAACTTTACTTGGAAATCAAGGGCCTTGCCACATTAAAGACATAACATTGTGGACAGAGACCTTGAAAGCATTTTTCACATCTGAAAAGTTCCTAGAATCCTGGAAGTGCAGGAAGCATGTCACTCTTTCCTAGGGCAAACAGAGAACAAAGCTATGGAGGAATATTTTGAAAAACTGAACGCTGATCTCCTGACTTGTAGCCTGCAACTATAATCACAAGACCATCTTTCCTCCCATTTTAGTCATAAAATGTAGCAACTAAAACCAGAATGAAATGAGACAAAAACTTCTCTCTTTCACTGGAAAATGCTTAAATATTAAGATTAAGGATGTGGATTGCTGATTGTTTTTAATTGAGGTTAGTGTGAAGTTAAGGAAGAGAACTTTTTTAGCACCTCCTTTTAAAATTGATCTCTCTCTGAATGTGCATGCTTTCATTCTGGTCATTTTATTGAAATGACAGCCTCCGTCTGTGACCAAGTTGCATTGTGTTTCTCTTACTGTCTAACAGGCAGAATATAGGAGCTGTTACACTGTAGACTTGGGTCAGGAGGGAGGCTGTTGGGAGAGCAGTGGTGTGTACAGCTGAGGATACCACCCCCAGACTTAAAACGTGTTCTGTATTTATGTATTTTAGGTGGAACATAACGTTCGTGCTGAAGAAGCAAAGCCCTCTGGGATGAGTCATTTGTGTGTCCTGTTTTTGTGGTTTTGTTTATCAGCCTGCATAAGATAAAGATTAGCATCCTTTAAAGAATGACTAAAAATTCTCATATGTTGCAGCTAAATCAACATCAGCTTTCTACGTTAGTATTATGTTATAATTTTTGTAATCATCCTCCCTCATCTCTTAGAGATTTTGCGTTAACAGAAACAAACATCTAGCTTTCTTAAAAAGCCTATAATTGCTATTGCTAACCAAGGCAGCACTAGTGATACTGAGGTGACACTTCTTGTAACATCCAAAATGTTAGAGCACGATTTTCTGAGTGTGTCAGTATGAGTAGGATGTGTTAAAGCAGCTGGTTTGCAGAGTGCGTGCCACACTGCAGAGCCTCTGGTCTCCAGTGTTGCCTTGTGAAAATACATATTCAAGAGCCAACTTGGCAAGTCAGCACCAGCATAAGCAAAACTGACCTCACTTATGAACTGCAAACATATTTTTTGAGAGGCAAGGGTCTTCCTCCTGTCTCCATTGTGTTCATATAAATTCTGTCTTTAGTCATGGTGGCTTGGACACCAGTCCCAGCTACTTGAAGTAGTAGCTTCTTGTAAGTTTTCAAACAGGAGCCCTGTTGTAGAGCTGGGGAGGATGGAGTTCTATTATAATCCGCTGGGCTCCTCCACTCAGTCCCCAGGTGCCAGCACCAGTTTAAAGTCCTTTCCTCAGAAGACAAATGAAGGGGAATGATCAGGTTTCATTTCCTGCTGGTCATCAATAGTTGAGAGGTAATTGAGTTGATTTCAGCACATGCCAGAACTGTGTAGGGAGAGCCAGAGACTCAAAGATGATTCCTGAAATTCATGATGTCGTGGTCATGAATTTGAAACATTTGAGTGGCAACCTGAGGAGATGGCTCCATGGTGCAGCTCTTTGCAACATCTTTTATATCCAGACTCTGATCATAAACTCATGTTCCTGAATCCCAACTGCAGAACTACTGAATGGGGAGATGGCTGCATTTGTGTCCTCATCAGGAGCTTGGCCCTACTGCACCACAGCTCTGCTGGTTTGAAAAGAGCCCAGCAGCGGCCACCTGGAAACTTCTATTTTCCCCTTGGCAGTATTGCTCGGACAGTGTCTTGTGGCCAGGAGACCTGCAGCAGACACTGATGCAGCGTTTGGAGGTAAAGGCAAATGGAACAGCAGCACTCCCGGAGAATGCAGGTAGATGAGTTCTGCAAGAAACCTCACCAGGAACTTGAACTGTCTGATGTTTTTCCCCTAGAAACTCTGGAGAACCGTAACTTATACAGAGCTGTGGTGATGCAGACATTAGAGAGCTATTGTGGAAAGGGCTAAGACATGAATATCACATGACTGGACACACTGCATACAATAATAGTCCGTATGTTCTCTTTCCACTGAGCTACACTGGAGTTATTGTTAGTGTCTTGCTGAGCATCTGACTGAACATACACCACAAACATTGATGAGAACTACTTTTGACCACTTGTGTAACCTTGTATAATTTTACTTGTGTTTTCAGCTAACTCTCTTACCAAGGTGAAAATTAGTAGAAAGCACTGAAGAAAATGGCTGAATAAACTTTTATAACCAATAATTGACATCCTATACCAAGTTTTCCTGAGGAAAGGAGCTGGAATTCATGAGTTGATAGAACTTATTTAGAGATATAGTGACAAAAAGGTTAATGCCACAGTCAGGAAATCAGTACAGAGAGAATCCAGCAACCTGTCAGGTAATGCTAATGGTATGATGTGACATCTACAACTAATGCATTTAAAGGCAAATATTAATGGAATCCTCTGAAAAAAGATCAACTTTATTTTTAAGTCAAAGCACAGACTTAGAAGCAGTATAAACCAAAATTATTTGTAAGTGTGATTAAGACACTTGTGGAAAAACCAAGCATTTTCTGTAATAAAGATAGCAAACAAAATACCTTCTGGAATAAAAACTGATGAGCTATGTGATATTTTATACCTCATTAATTTTTTGGTGGATAGTCATAGCTTCATTAAAAAATGAGGAATATGCACTTTTGTTTTCATTTGTTGCCAGTGTACAATACTTCAAAAGAAAATCTGGAATACCCAGGGCTGTGAAGTATGCACTGTGCTAAGCTGAGCTAATGAGAACATCCTGCAACTAAAAAAAGAAAGAACAGTCTTCTGCACATCAGGAATAACAAAAGGCGTGAGAGCTATGATCATTATATTAAGCCATGCAACCACTTACTAAGTGCTAATCAATAGAGACAGATTTAGAAACAAATGTAAGTCATTTCCAGTAACAGAAGTAAGCAGAGGGCTCAGAAATAGCTTAGCAACAAACCTGCTCTGCCTGGAGGAAGCCATTTCCATCACTCAGGCTCCATTGCCGTCAGCAGTGACACACACAGGCCACAGAGATGGTATTGTTTTAGTGCTGAGCATGTGCAGCATTTAGGCTCTTCTCTTCCCAAATTACACTTTCTTGCAATCTGATTTGAGCAGAAGTGTCTCTTTAAAATTGTACCCATGGTAAGAATTATCTTCTACCTAGACTGGAGCCAGCAAGGAACAAACTGACTTTGTATACTGCACATACAGACTTGAAAGCCTGATGCTCTCACTGTCTGCTAGAAGAGTGTCTCCAGACTTTAAGGTGTTGCAGGCTGCTGGACCTTCATCAGGTGGTTGTGCTTGCCTCCCAGTATGTTGGGTATAACCTTAGGGTGTGTAAGATCTTAACTGCTCTGGCTTGGGACCTCTGCATTCCTGCTCTGCATGTGGTTCCTTTGCCCACAATAGTCACCTACCTGAGAGAAGAGACCTCCCCTTCTGACTCTGGTACAACTGCATGGGCCCTGGAACTTCCCAGTGGCCTAAGTACACCCTATCCCAGATGTCCAGCCCTATGGATGTTCTGGTTTCCTGTTCCATAGGCAAACCATAGATCAGGGAGTTAGAAGAAAGTAGACTTGCACAAGTTTCTGATAGGTCTGCATGTAACTTAGCACCTAACACACAGAGCTCTAGATTACCCTCACAGCTCATGTCATCCTCATGAGTCCTTTAGTGAGTCCAGAGGAGTTCCTTTCTTTTTTCAGTTTAAGGCAGTTGCTTTGGTTTCTTCTATTGTCAGTGGAGAAAAAGGGAGAGAGGCATTTTCAGGGGCCAGTTCACCCCACTTATGGAGTACACTTGTATTACACTTGTACACAGACAGACTGGTTTGTCTTCTGGAGGTTCCTATCTCTCCCCACTGACCATATAAGAATTTTGTTTTAAACTCTGTGTCTAGTTTATTAGGAGAAGAATTTAGATGAGACAAGACTCGCTTCTCATCTGCCAATTGCAGAAGTCCAACTTCCAAGCAAAACTCTAAAGAGTCATCGCAATTTTTATAAATGCCCAGGAAGATGTACAAATATATTTCCCAGTCATTTTATGGCATGAAGATGGTACAGCTCCAGTGCAAGAATTGTTTCAGGTTTCTGTGTCAGACAGACAATTCCACTATAGTATTTCATAGCCTCCTGTGCCAGGTTTTGTCTCCTTGAAATTGAGAAGCAGCTTTCTCTTCATATCAGAACAAGAAGGTCTTTTACGTCTGGAGAATTTCCAAGATCTTGCCAAAACTAAGAAGTCGTATTAAATAGTGATTACATGTTTTCAGCAACATCGCACTGGCGATGGTCTGTATCATCTTCCTTCATGCAAGCTGCTCGTTACCCCTCAGGCAACTACCAATTTGGAGCAAATCCTCTGAAGTTAAGGTGATGTAGGTCTGGTGGCCATACATGCAGACTCAAGCACAATACAGCTCTGTTTAACTGGCACCTGCATTGTTCAGCGAGTGTGTGGTAAACTTTACCTTAATAGAGAGGCTTAAGAGACTGAAATTCAAATGATGGTGCTGCCCTTCAACTCACAGGTGCATGTCCCCCTCCTCCCTTTTGTCAGCATGGTGCTCCTGACGATGCCATAAAACAGGTCAGCAAGCTGATCTGGTTGAAAACTTGCCCTAGAAAAATAGCAGATTGTTTTTCAGCTGGGTCAGTGGGTTGATCCAGCTGACTGCAAGATCAGACAAGCATGAGCACTCCCTTTCCAGCACCTGGGCTTAGTGAACCCGTGCCCTGAGATGTAGCTGTGACTATACAGAAAGTAAAAAATGAATTTAACCAGCAAATATTTGAGGTAAATCTTAAAACCATATTGTATTGGCAGGAGCAGCCATAAAGGTAATTCAATATATTAAGGCTAATGGGTAAATTGGCATAGCAATATGCAGCAGGGAAGCTTGAAGAAGCAGTCTAAAACAGCAATTCTTCATAAGAAAAACAAATATTACATCGACAGCTCAGCTCAGTGCTCAGAGATGTGCATCGAGAGCTAGTGACTTCTCAGTTCTAGTTGTGCTTTTGGCACCTGGCTGCTGCCAGTACATTCACACTGCAAAGGCGAATCACTCTCTTAAAGGGTTTGTGGCTCTGGATTTCTTCCCATTTAGCTGAAACCAGCACAGCAGTGTTAGCCATGACAGAGGTGGTGCTTATGCAGTTGGGATCACTCACATTTAGATCAGGTAATTTAGTATTTTAAAACAAATGTAATTTCTTTATTGTGACTAGAATAAGGAGATCCTGGCTTTGCTGTCCTTGCAGATGGAAATTCAAAAGGGGGCATCTAAAATTGCAGCCTCAGAGATGTATGTGCAGATGATGAATGGCATGGTTTGATCAACCGTTTTTTTTTTTTTTTTGTGCTTAGAGAAATAATATCAATTGGAGACCAGAAACATTTTTTTTATATCAGCTCAGATTTGCTCATTGAAAGTATTATAATTTTTGGCAGAACAGGACAGAGTTTTGAATTTTCACGCAGTATTCTCCGTTCATGAATGTGCCCTTAGGGCTGAACTGTTCCCTTATTATACGTCTATATGCAATACTCAAGCAAACACAATCAAATGGCATATTGGAAAGCTTTTAGTCTCTTGTACCACTTAACACAATCTTTTTAGCTGTCTGTATTGTTTACTTATCCTCTTGCATCACTGACAGTAAAAGCCTGCACCAGTTCCTTTTTGTCTTTCTTTTCTTTCTTTCCCTCCTTTTCTTTTTTTTCCTCCAGCAGCACTGCAGACACAACCAACTCAAAGAAAAACAAACCAAAGCAACCTCCAAATTCCGAACCTCTGCAGGACAGGTTTCTAGCGTGAAGCTGAAAAGGAGCCAGATCATACCAGCAAGGAAGCTGTGATTTCATCCAGCAGCCTGACAGAAACCCCGAGGCTTTACTGCAGCACTTTGTGCAGGTGCAGCAGCATCCCTCTGACCGGGTCCATGTCAAGTGCTAGCAGAGGAGTCCCCAGAAGGAGGATTCCCATGTAATTCTGTGTCACTGCCCCCTTGCTTTTTAGTTGCAACTCTCTGAGGAAACCAGGTATGCTCTACAGGTTTCTAAACAATTTTTATTCCTTAGGATGATGCCTAATTTCCAAGGGAAATGTAAGCTGCATGGAAATGGGGAAGACTGATCAGAGAAAGTTCCACAAGGAGGATCATTCCCCTCACCACGGAGTTGTGGTAGTCAGGTTTCTTGTGGGAGGAGATGCAGGAAAATTAGCCTGAGTGGAGGCATATGCCTGGGGTGTGTGTCGGCAAGGAAATTTCTAGTGAGGTCTGCAGCCCAGAGGTGGGGATCCTGAGAGACTCCACATCTGGCATAAGGGCATGAGGGCTCAGGGGTGAGTAGCAACTGTCACACATGTTGGTGCTTGTCTGAGGACTGATATTTGTGGTTTGGTATCTGTGTGTCAGACATGAGGGACAGGTCAGCAGGCAGAAGAGCACTGCTGACCAAATGGGGGAGAAGGTTTAGGATGGCATGTGCTGGGTTGGGGAAACACTGACAATTATAGTAAACCCATTTGCACGAGTGTGACTCCAGGGTGGCTCTGCTGAAAGCAGCAGAGTAATGCTGACAAAATTGTGAACAGAATTTGGCCTTATAATGCAAAAATGAGATATGGCAGAGGGCCTGGAGGGGTACTGGGAGCTAGTCTCTAAATGTATAAATGCATGTGTTTCTAAAAACCTCTGTGCTGGTTGCTGGATAGATGTCTGAAGCCCTCTGAGCATGCATCCTTTTCATAGGAAACAAAGCGTCTGTTGCATTTCAGACAGCCTCCCACCTAAATTATTCAATGCAACTAAATAACTACAGAGCTCCACTGAGTTACATAAAACTGCAAAACTGGCTCCCTCCCTTGCCCTGAATCAATGCTATTTTCTCTTTCCAAATGCTACAGTACAGCATCAAATGGGTGGCTTCAAGCAATGCTCAATACACTAGGAAAAAGAATAGAAAACACAGTGCGATGATCGTGGAGGGGAACTGACATAACACTGTCAGAAAGGTTCAGACCAAAGCACAGACTGCTGCTGGTCGTGGGGAAATGACAGCATCTGAAACAGAGCATGCTTTGTGCCCTGTTGTGTTTTCAGAGCTAGTGCCTGTCCAAAAATGCTAATCTGGAGACAGCACCACCTAAAGAAAAGCAGAAAACCACAAAGACTGAGTGTTGTTCCTGTGACTACTTCATGTGCTGGGTTTATTCCAAAGTGGGTGATGCAAACCCTGCACACCATCCACAGTGGCTCTCTTGCACCCTTTCACTTGCTCAGGCTCATCATTCTTCTTGTCAGATTCCTCCTTCCCCCCACCTCCCCGCCCTGCAATGCCAGAGCTGAAGCTGGTATACATATCAATAGGGAAGGAAATGCTTCTAAATATCCAGTCTCTGGAGCTGGTGGGCTGCTGGGAGCAGTTTGTCCCCATTAGAGCAGCCCTAAGGAAATGTCCATGCGTGAACGGAGTTGGGCTCCTGCTTCTGAAGATGGGGCTGTCCAGCGCTCTAATCAGATTAGAGGTGTTTGCAAACATTGGACATGTACCTTTCCTGAATTATCTTTCCTTTTCCAGGAAAGACAATTCGCTAAGAAACCCACGTCTGGAATGGAAACAAAACTATTAGATTGCTAATCAGAAATCACAGGGAGAACTGCAATATGAGTCCTAGGCAGCAGCAGAAATATTTTAAACAGCTTGGTTTTTTGTTGTTACATGGAGTTAATATATTTGTAAAAATCATGGTCAGTTTGCCAAAAAAAAAAAAAAAAAAGATTATATTTATCTCATAATTTATTCATAGTGTTGTGATTAACAACTTTGTGTTGTTGGTCTGCCTTATCTATTTTACTTTTTTTTAAAAAAAAACCCAGCAAAATCTAATCTGTATAGAGTGACTTTTTTTTTTGTTAAGGCAACATTTTTCTGCTGAATCTTTCTAATGCTACATTGACTGTAATGAAACTCATGAAATTCAGAAAGGCTTTAAAAAAAAAAGGAATGCAGATTATTGCAACTATGTTTATATTTTTATATCTGACCTGGAATGATCATAAAGAATTGCAGAAATATTGAACAAAGCGCTAGAAACTATAGTATGCAATGTAATTAGCATGAACAAATGTGATATAATGTGGAAAAATCAGTGTAGCTTTTGTAGAAAAAAAAAAATCTGACAGCTCTGCTGAAGTTTTTTGGAAGGAAGGAGCAGGGAGTCCCCAGTGAAATCTCAGAAATCTGCCCCTGGGCTTGTGTCTTTTGGCATAGAAGTTATCTGGAAAAAGAAGCATAGTTTGAGGTGAGAAAGTTTTCTGATGGCAACTTACTCTAGGTAGCAAAACTGAAAGTCATCTGGATTTCAAGCTACAAATTATTGGGTTAAAAAGACAGAAAAGAATAGATGTTGTCAACAGGAAAGGAATGCACCCCAGCCAAACAATCCTCACTTTGCATGCAGAGAGAGCAGTGCTGAATTTTCTCCTCATACTTTGGCAGAAAATATCCCTGAATTATAACCCAGTTTTATGAAGTTGTTGGCCCAGTGTTCAGTGAGGGAGGAGGAAAGTGAGTATGACACTAGGAATTATCAAGGAAAGAACACAGAGGAAAACATAAGCCTAGTAGCGGGAAATTTATGGAAATCTTGAATATTGTCTGTATCTCTATTTCTCAGGCTAAAAAGAACAAGAAAAAGATCAAAGAAGGGTAAGAAAGCTGAAGAAACTAGTACACAGTGAATGATTTAAAAGTCCGTGATTCTGCAGAATGAAACAAAAGGAGCAGAGGGGAGATTTGACAATGAATCTTGAAACCATGAGTGGCACAGAGAGAGGAACTAGACAGTAATTATTCCCTGTTTCACAAACCAGAACTACAGAGAACCAAGAGAAATGGGCAGGTAAAAGGTCCAAAACAAACAAAAAGAGGTACTTTTTTGCTAGTTGTATAACTGAACTTTGGAACTTTGTGGATGCCAAAGGCTTATATGGACTCACACATTTATTGGTCAAATCAATGGAAGAAAAATTAATCAAAGTCCATAAACCAAGGGGATAGCACATCTATCCCAGAAGGTTACTGAGCTGAAGACTGCTGTGAGCTGGAACAGGTACTAATTGTCACTGTACACTTGTCCTGTTTGTGTATCTTTCTGCCAGCAACTGCAACTGATGCTGGGCTGAATGCCTCTTCAGTCTGATCCAGTCTGGCCATTTTTTAAGACATGACTGGAATACAGCAGGAAACTGAAATGGGGAAAAAGCCATGGAGGTATATGCACTGAAACAAAACCAAAAATTGCCCCCCCTCTCAAACTAAACAGCAATGAAGAAAGGTGAGCTGTCATAAGAACAATGAGCAGTACCAGGCTGTTTCACCTGTGTCCAGGCAAAATGAGTGAAGTGAGTTTGTTTTCTTGGAAAAGGTAAAAGGAGAGATATGCCAGGAGTGGGAGGAGCACAGTGAAAGGATTCAACATGAAACCTTGCCTGAGCTTTGTCCACACAAATACAAATTACTATCCACCTACCACACAGTGGACACTGTCTGGACCTGCAGCTCCTAAACCTACCACACTGACAATATGCTTCTTTTAAAGACAGATTGCTAACCTGACAAATTCTAGGTGATAACCTTTATTATGATATGAATGGATCAGTAAGTTATGACAAAACGTGTATATGGCCACAAGGTCATTTTCAGGGGCCTCCTTATGCTTTTGTGACTTACCAGATTTTGGTTTTGCTTTCTCTTTATAAAATATCCACCTAAACTTTTCAGTTTAATCTTAATTTAATATTTTAAGAAGAGCAGGGCAAAAATTCAGAAATGGTATTTAAGTGGTAAAAATTAAAATCTACTAGGAATTTTCCTACAAAATGGTACTAACTAGAAGTTAAAAAAAATAAAACCACTTCTTTTTATGAGTTACCTAACTTCATAGTGTTTATCAGAAAAATATAAAGTATTTATTATTGTGAACTGTAGATATGCCTTGTGCAGTGGATTAGGAAGATAAGGAGGTCTAGTATTTTCACATGGGTAGTAGATCCAGCTAAAGACAATGAGGAGACTTGAAACGATGGGCAGCACAGACATGAAATATGGAGACTGCAGCCTGACATGACTTTATTGAGATTTCACCTCAGTTTCACCTCTCAAACTGCCTCAGTTCAAGAACACATTCTCTGCCTGAGTATTTACTGTAGAGAAGGGAAGAGTCTTTGGACATTGTTATAGACACATGACAATGCATAAGCGTAAGAGACTGTGATCTGGTGTAATTCATACATTTGAAATCCATGAGAGGATGCAAATTAGAGCTCAAAGTCCTGTGTATAGGATCTTATAGCATTTGCATTTCTCATTAGGCTTTTCTCATTCTTTGTAGTGGGAATTATCCTAGCTTCAATCATTTCTATAGAAATTAGTTTCAATCAAGTTTTGTTACGTCATCCAAACTCACTGCACTAAAGGTAATTTAATTCTAGGTCAGCATACATTGCAACCAGTGGTTTACCTCAACTCTTTTATAGTAAAGTTTAAACTGGATTAATTTATTCAAAATGGGAAAGCCAAGACTGGTCAAAGTAAACTCACTGATGCAAACCTAGCAATGCAAGCTATGAATTCTTTCATCTAGATTAGACATTGGACAAATTTAAGGGCCATACAATGTGTGCCAGCCAGGCTATCTGGCTACCTGCTCTTCTATTCTGGAAATGGGAACTAGAACCATCTAAATACTTCCTTATGTCAGTGTGTGCTGACTGGGACTTGCAGCAATGAAAAATCAATTGTCACTGGGAATCAAGCCCTGCTTGCAGTAGGTGAGCTTAAACAAGGATTACAAACAACCAGGGAAGGCTTCCCACAACTCTTGTGCTTTAAGCCCCTTTTGGAAGTGTATACATCATTTAATTCCCTTTGCTTTCTACTTACTGAATGGTGTTTTCCTTGTCTTTCTGGTCTTTTCTATACCACTGTAGTCAACAAGTCAAACGTGAGGAACCCAGACAGGAAATGTGACCAGCCTGGATTTGTCCTTGAATTTGTTCAACAGCTGGTTCTTCTGACATTGATCTAGAAGTGCAGCTATTCACAGACTGTTTCTTCTCATGGTACAGACAGAACCACATCTAAATTAGCATATTATTTTAACAAGTCCCTCAGACCATTCACTGATTCCCTAAGCACAAAACTATTTCACTATTTTACGCAGTCTTTCAGATATTTTACAGTAGTGTAGGGGAAAAAAGGAGTAATGTGCTTCCTTGGGAATAAAGACCGCTATTCATTCTCTGCTAAAAGACTGCTCATCTCAGCTGACAAAAGATATCCTTTCCAGAAATCTCTCTGCTTTTAAATTGTGGATTCAAGGCAACTCACATATTATATGTATTGCTTCACAGTTTTTATTATTGATTTTATTATACCATTAAAACATAGGTAAATCTTCCTAGACAGGTAAATACTCACTTGAAAGGAGAGAGAATGAGACTGTAGAAATGGCGCACAAAATCTGAGTCTTGTGTTCTTTGTAATGCTTTCATCTGAAGCTTTGATGTTGAGAGTAAGATGCTTATGAAAAATGTGTAGTGGATACTTAAGAAATTATGGGAATGGACAGTGGCCCACTGACCCCTATTTGGAACTGCTGATCTAAGTCTACTGCCTGTTAGTGTTAACACCACATACTGAAGAATTTGAGTATTGATGTGACCTGTGCAGGTCTTGGTGCTTGTTCTGTTGGCCTAGAGAATAGTAGGCAAATGCCACTCATACTCTTGTTTCTTGCTTGTTTTCCATCTTATTACCTTCTGCTTGTATGCAGAAGAGAATTGTTGTAGAAATTCAGGAAGACTTCTGCTGAAAAACTTTATAGATTTCAGGTAAGATTCAGGTACTGTTTATAGAATTAGAGGGAGTTATCAATGAACCAACATTAACACAAAGATCCAGATTTGATTTAAAGTTACTCTGACACAAACTGGTGTCATTCTGCTCACTTTAACAGAGCTGCTGCGAATTTACATTGACATACATACATTCAGAAAGCATAGTACTTTACTAGAAAACTCAGATTTAAAACTGACCAACAGACACACTGTCATATCTGCAGCAGGAGCTTTAATTACTATCATTAAAGAAAATCTGCACAAGTGCAAATATAGGTTGCACTTTGAAGCATTCAAGACAGAAGAACATTACCATTCTGATAAAATTTTTAATCGCACTTGCTTAATTCTCTGAACCATTTTTTCAGTCCAAACAGTTTATAATCTTTTTTTAGCACTGCTTCAGTGCATTTCCATCTAGGCTAACTTCCCTTCCAAAGATTTTAAAAGATGCCTTGCAAAAATTCACCCAGATGTTTGTATGTGGTAGCCAGTTCTTACCTGAAAACTCTAAGTTTCAGTAAAATTTATGTTCTCAATCTGAAAATACACCTATTCTTTGCACTTTAAAGCAAATATTCAAAGGGCAAGTTGATGGCCATTGACTTTATTCTCATTGCTGCTGTTTCAGTTCTGCTATACAACCACACAAAGAAATGTACAGGATGCTTGGTTTCACAGGTCTCCTTGAGAAAAACATAGACAACCTGTAAATGTCAAGCATCATGTTGGCTCTGACCTACATCTGCTGCTGAGAAAGACTGGGCAGCAGCAGAAGTAACAGCAAAGAGCCTTGCAGTTATTGGCAGGCAGGAGTTTCATATCCCATGAGGCCAGTAGAAACCTTTGTCTTCCTGCCTCTGCCAGCACTGAGGAGGGACACATACATGTAGTCTTCCTTCGGCAGCTGGAAGATCTGAAAGAAAGATAAAATAGCGCTATCTCTTATTTTTGGTAAACAGGAAGCCCTAGTTCAGAGGTAAAAGAGACTTCTCTTTCTTCTTGGCTGCAGGAAGTGGAGCGACTTCACGCAAGCATTACGGAGTTTGCTTCAGAGCAAGAACTCCCCAAGCCCAGGGGTGGGGTGGGAATCTTGGCTTACTTTCCTCTGCAGTAGCTGAAGTGCTAGCTGGGATAGGCCAGACCAAATCCTACCACATTCTGGTCCGGTTTAAAATAAACTGGCTTAAAAGAAGGACTTAGTCTGCCTGAATTAGCAACTAACTGGAATCTAAACTCCAGGGAGTCGAGTCTTCCCAAAGTCCCTAAGTTCTCGCTGTGGTCACTGAAGAGAGTTGCATTCCCTTGAAGGTCACTTGTCTCTCTGAGTTGAGATCTGACCTTCCCAAGCATGGGCACCTAACCAGGGGCCTGGGGTGCTTGCCAGGGCTCCCATGCCTGCATCTCCATGGCTGTGCTGCATAACCTTGCTTGGCAGTAGTGGCATGTTGGGCTGCTTGTTCATTCTGATTTTAATGAAATATCAGTGTCACTTGTCTAGGACTCTTTTTTTCTCAGGGATTCAAGACATTTCCAAGTGCAGAAGTGTTACCTAGGTGCCTAACTTTCAGAGAAAGGCTCTTTCTTGACATTTGAACAGCTGGTCCTTACTAAGAAGGTGCTCTCTTGGCTTGGACCAAAGGTCCATTTAGTCCAGTACCCATCTAACAGGACAGGTTGCACGAGGACCAGCATGAACAGCAGCCACAAGTAAGTGTTGAGAGGATAAAAGAAGAAGAAACATGGTCATAAACAGATGCCATGGGAAAGAGTACGAGAAACAGGGTGTACACATGGAATAGCCGGGCAGGTAGAAGTTTGCACTTGCAGTGAATTAACCGCTGTTACCTCGTGTGTGTCTAAACTTTGTCCGGTGGGTCCTGGGATCCTGCTGTCTGAAGCATTCCCAAGATCTGGCTGCACCCAGCCGTGTAATCCTTGCAGGCAGCCTGGCTTAAGTTTTACAAACCTAATATGCCACTGAGCTAGCCAGTGGGCCCTGGGATGGTAACTGGAAGGCAGTCACAGAGCTGAAACGAGTCCTCAGCAGGAAAGGCAGCGGAGGTCAGGGAGCAGGAGACCAATGTGCCAGGATGTGAGAAGGATGCACGAAATTAAGGATACTTATTCACCTTGTGCGCCTTTCTCTGATTTCAAGATTCAGGAAGGTAAACTGAGGCATGTCCGACTGTATGAAGAGTGTGCTGCTTGTTAACATGGCCTGTAATGTATTGCTGCCACTTTCAAAAAATTAGTAAATGCCCTGGCCGTGTGAGGTGAATTCCTAGAGAGGGTGAGAGCAGTGACTGGGAGTCAGGGCACTTTATGGATTTATTTGCATGTGTGAACCCGCTCTGACAGGGAGCTGATGGAGCAGCATTCAGGGACATCCTTTCTTCCAGGCCTTCAGCTAAGTGTCAAAGCCCAGCTCCAGCAGCAGTAAATCTGCTCCAAGAATTTACGCGGAGCAAATACCAAAGCAGAGGTACTGCTTGCAAAGCTCTTCGTAGCCACGAAATCCCCTCACCGTGAAACGCTGCAGCAGCCTGGCAGCACCAGTGTGTGTACTGGGTAAAAATACGTGACATGTATGTTTAAGAGCGTTTTTAAATATTGACATTACAGCTCTCGGGGTGGGGGTGGAGGGGAGGAACTGGCGGTGGTACGAACGGGCTGAGCTCTCAGGAAGGGAGCACTTGCCCGGCGGGCTCCGGAGAGGGAGCTACAGTTGGGAGCGGCGGTCGGGCTGCCCGTGTGGCACCCGGCGAGCGCAGGCGCTGTCAAGACCCGACCCCGGCAGCAAGCGGAGCCGCCGGCCCCAGGCACACCGCGGCCCGTCCCGGAGCGCCCTGTCGCCGCCCCGGCCAGCCCGCTGCGGCAGCCGAAGGTCGCCGTCATACCGCCCGCCCGCGCCGGCGGAGCAGCGGAATCGGGCGGGGCGAGAGGCGGGCCGGGGCGGGCACTACGTTGCCCAGGCGACGGGGGCGGCGCGGCGGGGCCGGGCCGGGC
>VXBJ01005869.1:119038-251637 GCA_013400055.1 Nycticryphes semicollaris | reverse complement strand
TCTGTATATCAACCCTAAACCTGCTGCACTCACGAGAAACAGCACAGTCCTGGCTCTGCTGACACTTAACACCAAATTTCTATGACTTTTATGAATTATGAATCCTAAATACAGCGTTCTAGTCCATTTAAAAAATTAATTAATCCTCACATGACTAACACTTCATTATTTATTTATTTTTTTTTTTAGAAACAGACCCGGGACAAGACCCATCACGCGTGATTATTTCAGCGACAAGATACTTGTGCTTGCAGAAACTGTAAGCAGCAGCTGAGGCCCAGCCCTGCCCTGTTCTAATCATTCATCTTGGCCTCCAGTTGTCAGGTTTAGTTCTGTGGCCAGTAGTTGTAAAGTGCTTTTTTCACACTACGTTAAAAGGGAGTGCTTGGGAATATCTAAATAAGGCTGGCCAAGCCACTCTCATTAAACAAGCATCAACACGTACTTCCCCCTCAGTGCTCTCCCATTCTATATATATTTATTTATTTATTTTTGCCAAGTGATGAACACTTCAGTCTTATAATTTCAAACTTGTTTAAGCAAGTAATACTCAATGAGGACAGATACATGCCTTCAGCAGGAAATTCAACTTACAGGCTCTTTACGTTTTATTTTTCTCCTTCTTTGTACTCTAGAACCCCCAGTTTACATGGTTAAGTGCATTTACTGGGCTTACTGGAGCTAAATATATCCAAATCCACAATATTCAGAATAAAAACAGCTGGACCAATCTGTGGAAAAGTTCCTCAGTTTTTACAAATAAAGGCAACTTTAAAGCCCATGCAAAAAGAGTATAGTCTCAGGTCTTAAACCAGCCAAGCCTGGTATTTAAACAAAGAAAAACTTAACTCAGCAACACAGATTAAGCATCAAGGAGTTGCTTTATAGGGGGGGTTAAGCTTTTTTTTTTTAATGTTCCAAGTAGTTTTTTGTCTGCCACAAAAGCTATCCATAATCAACAGCTACAATCTTCATAACTACCTGCACCCAGAAAGCGTTTAACATCACAGAACAAAACCAGGGATACGAATAATGCCAGAAGAGCATTACACAATCTCTAAAGACCACGCTTCCTAGAGGGGATCAGAGTTACACCAATAGAAGTATCAGCATAAATAAGATTACAGAAGGGGAAAAGGACGGCTTCTCTCCTGCACAGACAAGAGGCAAAAGCTAAAATCCTAAAAAGCTTGTTCCATTTCCACTTTGCATGCAGCAAAGCAATTCCAGATTGCTTAAAACAAAGGCTCAGCCCTTGGAAGATAATGTTGTTGAACCACACCCTCAAAAGACATTCTGAGAACTCAAGCTGCATGTTCTAAGAGAAATAAATCATTGGATGCACCTGCCTCACGTTCTTCAACACAAAGCTAAAAGAACCTTGTGACCTTTCCAAACCTTTACTCCGTAAACTACAAAAAGCTGATAATACTGCATGAAAAATACATTATTCGGGAATAAACATGAAATAAACAGAGATTCACAGGGGTATCCTCAGGCATCCCTGAAATTATCTAACCCAAACTTTTCGTCATTCACCCAAATG
Source organism: Nycticryphes semicollaris (assembly GCA_013400055.1). NCBI lineage: Eukaryota > Metazoa > Chordata > Aves > Charadriiformes > Rostratulidae > Nycticryphes > Nycticryphes semicollaris. Next base: position 250,091 of record VXBJ01005869.1, on the reverse strand, counting down.
TAATACAGCAAATAGAAAAGGCTTAAAGAGAGATTCTGAAGGGAGAAGTTTGCCTGACACACATGAACATGTGAACACCCCAACCAGACTCCCCCATACATCTAAGACCGCTGTCCATACATGCTCTGCTGGTCCAACCTTGGCCTCCCAGGTCATCCTTTTACCCCCATAATTAGATTATCTGAAGAACTTCTAGTACTACAGGTAACTCTCTGAACAACAAAATCCTATTTAAATCTTTAAATGGCCTTCAAATGTTTCTTTTATTTCTGGTATTCCGAGTTGCAACACAAAAGGTAGCCCATGTCTTAAATTCTAGTCGGAGCAAGAGGTTCAAGCGTAGGGTGTCAGGCAGGGCTTTAAATACGATACACAACAGAACCTTAAAGAATATAGAGTTACACAGGTTGGTAACAGTAAACCCCCAACTCTTATTCGAGCACAAACTACAGTGAAAAGCACAGCGAGTAACAGAGTTTCAGTCCGGTATTACTCATTCAAACAAGCTTAACGGAGACCCATCAACCCACCGTATTCCAGAGCACCGTTACAGCCAGCAGATATCCCATGGATGGACAGGAGGGCAAAGAAAAGGAGAGTTTTGGCTATGATGTTCTATAGCTGAATTATTTTTGTGACAGGCTCACTTAAGACATTTGAGAATCCACAACTGAAACTCACAAATCCACCATTCAAACTGTGCCACTGCTGAAGACAAAAGTCCTTTTACATGCATAAAGCAGAACTCCCTTTTCCCTCAATTTCCCTTGTTTTTTTTAAACAATTTTGATTTACACAGTGAGAAAACTTTCTTATCAAGCATTCTGTGAAGCAAATCTGAAAACAAACAAGCAATTCCACTTTCAGACGTGCCTCTCCCTTTTCAGTGGCTTCTTTCATGATCGTGCTTGAAAATTCAGAAATAGTACTACAGCAGCCTAATAAAATCCAGGTACCATTTACTGAGATAATCATGGATCCAGTACCACCTAAATAACAGTTATGATCCTCTCTATTGAGTGAGACCTCTCCACATTAAAGAAAGTTTTAGATTTTACACCCAGGATTTAGGCAGCCAAAATTTATTTTCAAGCAATTCAAAAGAAACACCAATTCTCACTACAGGAAATTGTCCATATTGAGAAGACAATTATTAATAAAGCTCACCAACTGCAAGGTAGTTTCTCTACATGAACATTCTTAGATAAACCTTTCAACTATATATCAAACAAGTTTAAACTTTGTATAGGTCAACTGAAAAAAGAAAATCTTTGGTTTTTGCACTGCACATCTTAAGGTGGCTTTGGTTTGTTTGGGTTTTTTAAACTATGTAAATCATTCAATTACTTATGCTCATATAATTACATCCTTATTCTGTGGATGGTTCTGTAAATTTGAGGTGGGGAAAGAAAAAAAATCACACTTCTTTCAACAGGAAAAAGTTTATTAACCCATGGTCTACATTCTTTATTCATTTCAAGCAGATATTCTACCCTGCAATTCTTTATAAAAGACAAATAATGCATTTAAAAAAAATCGATGTTTACCTCCACACAATTTAGACTGAGCAGAACCAAATCTGATTTGTATTTACATGGGAGGTAGGATTTAAAAAAGCAAGCGCTGTGCTTCAAAATATTTCTAGACAATTACATGTGAAAGAATTAGAGACCAAACCCTCTCACATACTAGCAATAGGAGGGAAGGTTCTATTTTAGGCATATTAAAATAGAGGCTAATGTTCTACAGAAGAGGTGAAAAAAATCTAAAAAATTGAAAATAAAAAACCAAAAATCAAGGCTGTACATTTTCCTACCACAAGAAATAGAAAACACTTGTTTATTTTCCAAGTCAAAGTTCTTTTTTCTCCTCAACAGAACTAGAAGGACGTGCATGTCAAATTTTTCAAGTTTTTTTTCCACGTGGCCCTTTAAACAACTGATGGTCCTTGTTTAAGATCTGATTGTGCCCTAATACCGTAGTGAAAAGGTCTTTTCACTGAAGAACCTCGGAGCACTTCACAGATGTTGCAAAACAAAATACTATTTCTAAACATTTATACTTCTGAAAACATAACCATAAACCAGATGAACTACAGGAAAAGATGTGTTGACTCTTTGTATTCATATGTACCCAAAGTCATAGTATATTTCAAAAGCAAATTATACTCCCATTAAGATTTTTCACTACCATCCACAAAACCTGTACCCTGAGGAACATAAACATAGACATGAACACATGAGCAAAGTTCAAGGCTTCCACTGTGGAATAGCAGAAGAGAAGATTAAGCAACAAAGCTTTTCTTCTTAAAAATATTACAGCTCTGGCCACTGCAGGAACAGGCCCCAGAGCCTTGTCGTGCAAACTAGAAGAAAAGGAGCTGATTTTCATTAGAGGTTATCTGAAACCCAAGGTAAAGTCTGAAACAGATAAAGGTCATAGGCAAAAACAGAGTTAACCAACTACCCACATCAATATGGAGAGAACCTAAAGGAAAAACAACAACATCAGAATGAAACTGAGCATTGGCTTTAACAACTACTGTAATCACAGGACTCCTCCAGTTCTGAAGATAGGAACTAGGAGAGTCATCTCCTCCAGCGACCATCAGAGGTGCTCAGCTCACTACATAATTATCAGGGGTTTACAAAACACAGAAACAGCATTTCCAAACACTCCCCTGAAAGAGTCAAGTTGAATAAAAAATTCATTCCACCCGACAGGAAAATAATAATTCTTTCAGCCTGGAGAACGTGAGAACGTTTTTCCTGGCAAGTATTGCCACACATTTCCCCATTTACACTTGGGAGAAGCCACAGGCAGGCTTACAAAAAAAACACACTTGGAAAGTCATGAACACCCAGATCACCTGACACACACACTGCAAATTTATCCCTTCTCCACATCTGTAGCTTGAGATCCATGTGCGTGAGAGATTATGGTAGGTATTTTCTAATACATGTCAACAGATACCAGTCAGCCTTACAGACTTAAGATGCCTAAATTGCTTAAAGTAGCTTACATGAAGACCTTTAGCATATTCCTCTAAGGCAGGAAAACCTGAAAAAATAGAAACACTAACTTAGTGTGAGGTATATTAATGGAGTTCTGGGATGTAGAGCTAACTTAGGAAGAGCAAAACGCAAAATTATTAGTAGATAGCTAAACATTCTCTCCCAAAATTCAACTTCTCCGACAACAATAAGGGATCTACATATATCAATACACAAATTAATGTGTACTCTTAATTCTAACATCAAATCCTAGAGCAAGTAAAACCAACATCCGTCTCTTCTAAATAAATACCAGAGAGGAGAAGCCAAAGCCACAGGCCAGTGGATGTTAAAACATTCAGAACTTGTAAGGGGGAGAAGGGGGGGAGGATATTTTAAATTCCTATTTCTTTAAAAAAAATGAATCCATGAGGTTGGTTGTTTGTTTTCTATCTAGATGGAAATTGCAACTCTGTAGCCACACTGAATCTTTAAGTGTTGCTAACAAACATCCTCAAAGTAGCTTTTAGCTATACTCTAACAAACATCCTCCAAGTAGCTTTTAGCTATACCCTTAAAGAGGGAAATAGAAGGGATTGCAGATGAATTCTCAGAATACCAAAATAAACACTACCTGTTGTACTACAGGCAAGTTAGCAGAGATGAGTAAATATGCGAAGTTCACCTGGTTCTAAACGCACCTTATATTTTTAAAACAGCTTGTTTCGATTACAGCTGTTTTCTCCCAAGCTCCTATAGAGCCTGTTAGTTGGGCTGCAAGTCAGCCTATAGCACAGCAAACATTAAAAAACCCATCATCAGGCATCTGGACACAGTAACAGAGGAGCAGGGAAGAATAATCACCAGCTCATCTTTCAGGGCTACATTAAAAACAACCAAGAAGCACTTCTGCCTCTTCACCACAACATCGTTCCCATCAATAAGCTAAGGAAAATACAAGCAGTTTTAGACTTGGTAATATCTTTTTATTAAAGGGATTGATGAGACATCCTAACAGCTCTGAAGTTCATCCTCAAATAGGAGAAAACTTAAAACTCCTTCTAAATTTAATCTAGCTGAAAGGTCTATTTATAATCAAGATAAATTAAAAGCACAGTATAAACAGCAAGCTGCTAACAAGAGGCAAGCAGACGCGTCTGCTGGGTAGGGATGGGATGTTTCAATAAACAAACTCAACCAAATGTTTTGAAACGAGACACTAAGTCAGAACAAATGCTAGAGACTTGGTCCTCAATATAGGCCACTATATTATTTAAGTGTAGGTCCTTTTTGCCCAATCATAGAGTGTGTACTCATAAAACTTCACGTTCTGAAGGTATTCAGACAGAAGTTGGCCATTTCTATGCCTTGCAAAGAAAGAAATGTTAGGGAAATTGAGGTTTATCGATGTAGTCAGTGAAGAATTCTGAACATTTAACTCCTATCTCCATCTGACTTAACCCAGCATGAAGATATATCTATCTAGTAATTCACTAACAGTAAGAGCCAAGTAAGATTTAGCAACTGGAACCCAACATAGACAAGACTGAAGCGACAGTTGACTAAACGCAATGGGAAGAGTTGTGTTCTTCTGTGCTGTCAGAACAGGAGGAGAACCAGAGGACGTGTCTGCTCTGACATCTGCACACCTGAAATCCTTCTGGATCTTTATCATTTCTGGAGGCATGGCTCTCTGCTGAGATTAATGTCATCTTGCCAGAGTCAGAAGTATAAGCTCTGTCACCTGAAGGCTGACAAGTTGTGAACACTGTAAATGGAGTTGCACTTAAAACGCTACGGAAATCTCAGCTGCTGCAAAGCTTGGCAAGCCCTTTACTTAATATACTTTCTGCAACTGTGTTCTTCAGACTATATGCAATTCAAAACCTCATTTCTACATCTATGACATCCTGTGTTATTCAAAAACCTGTTTGGAGGAAATCCAAGCGACACCGTTATTAAAATGGCAACTAGATCCTTAAGTTCATCATTATAAAACAATACAAGGGCAAGTCTTCCAACCAAGTATTCAGCTATTTCTTGCATGCGAGACATGGAAGAGTATTTCTACAATTGTCTAAGGAAGATCATTCTATAGGGACATACCTGAATTTAATTGAATACAAATACAAATAACCACACGCTCTTTTTAACTGAAGTCTGCAACAAGGATAAAAGTATTTACAATAGATAGAAAGCAATTAAAAACAGTCTGCCAGGGACTCGCAACCTAGTAAAGCTGAAGCCAAAGCAAAAAATTTTTATATCTTTTCCCCCCCCCCATTTAACTTCACATTACAATAAAGTGCTCTTATTTACACACAGCCACAGCCTCCAACAGAAAGTTCTCACCCGTCCCTATATATAAGTTGCTGAATGTAGAAATTCTGAACAAGACCATCACAAATACAGAAGAAACTTCTTCCCTTTTACTTACCTTGCATAGAAGTGAAAGTATGATAAATTTAAGACCAAAAAAAGTAGAAGTGCAAGATTAAGATTGATCTTAATGGGTGTTGCTGTGTTACAGAAGTGTAATATTTATACATCAGCTTATAAAATTATTAAAAAACACAATAAAATTGTCATCCTGATAAAAACTTCTGTGAACTAATCAACTGTGCTTTTATTTGTGCTAGGTACCAGAGTCTCTGTACATTAAACTCTAGCCTTCTCCATCCAAAATAACCATCTTCTCATCATTCAGATAAATTCCTACATGAAATTCTACCAGCAAAACCCAGACCTGCAGCACCTTCAGAGCAAGAACTGGTAGTTGCTTGGACCTCAACGACCTTAAGTTCAAAATTTAACTTTTAAATGCAGTAGAGTCCTGTTTGTTTCACAGGTTTTAAGCACCCTGACTTTTGTAGAACACACTCTAGAAGACACATTAAGGGCATGGAAACTAACAGAGAGAAATTAGACTTTTGCCCACATTTAAATCATAATTGAATGTGTCTACATTGGACAAAGTAGTTCTCCAAGTTCTCAAAGTACAAACTTATTTTTCATTTTTTTGAGAAAAATTCTAGGAAGAATAAATTTAATTTTAAGTTCTTGCACAGCAATTTGATTTCATCAAGTTCATCTTCCAAGGTCAGAGTACAGTTTGACTGGGCTAATGTGTAATAGAAGGTAACTCCCAGAAAACAAAAAGCATTGCCAAGAATCCGGTTGTTTTATCAGGACAATGTTGATGTATTTCATTTCCAGCTGTCCATACAAAAAAAACGCCACCAAAACCAAACTTGTCATTTTTACTCTGTGCAAATATAACAGATAAAGCACAGGTATATAAGATTGGAAAGCTCTTTTCTCTGTGAATTAGAGATCCAGGGCAAAAGTCTCCTTTCTCTCACCAGCCATTTCAGGTTTATGTGAGCTAGAACCAATGCCTTTAAATCACCAGGTGACCAGCAGACCACAAGGACACTACAAAAGTCTACCTCTGACACTTCAGAGAATACACATCATTGCAGAATAAACTGCATATACTTTTATAATCTACAAGTTTTCAAATACCCAAGTACCAATTTGGCTTTTTGTAACTATACACAGGCACCAGTGTGTGCCTCTTACACGCAGAAACTCAGTGAACTTAAGGAATTAAGGACAGGGATGCCATTAGAAATTGAGTGTCTTCACATTAAAAACAACAAAGTATTTTTTGGTATAAAAGCAGTCAATCTGGCATTCCTTCTTTTATACAAGGAGTTTCCATCAGGCATCAGAAGGGTCTAACTGGCTGATTCAGCTAAATCTATGAAACAGGGAAAGTGTACAAACAATTCAATTCGATATGCCTTAGGATAAAGTACTCCAAACCCACCTAAAAATACATGTTACAAGGTACATGCCCCGTCTGAGGGACAAACAATACCTTGGTTACACAGTGATTTATTAATTCAAGCAATTACATTAGCATTTGTACAAGTTGTTAAATTGATCTTCACATCTCTTTTGACTAAATTGAAAATAAACTACTCTGATAAAAAAACCCTTTAAACAAAACATACACCATTAAATCCTTTCTTTCCTGAAAATAGATACAACAGTAGCCAGTAAAATTAAAGTTATACTGCTTCATCCCCTCCTCAAAATGCACAGCTAAACAACGGGTCATTTAAGACAGTAGTTCAAAAGAATGATCAGCTTGAAATAATTAACAAAAAAGTTTGAATAGTTTCAAATATTACACTCACCATGAAGTTTTCCTGGGGAACACTTATTAGAATAAAAAAAAAAAGAACAACCCAAAACCCAACAACCCACATCTTTTCACCTCACCAGAAATTTACACCTATGAAATAACTGAATCTTTACCAAAACAAATACTTGCCAAATACAGAAGTTATTACTAATTGTAGCAAGAATAATAAAATATTTTTGACTTTTGAAAGCATCATCAATCCTCACCTTCCACAATCATTTGAACTTAAGCACCACTGAGCAGCATAGTTTTCACACCACAACAACAGCATTTTTCAACAGCAATCTACAAAACCTACACTACTATGTGTTTATATAAAATTGCAGTAAAATATCTCCCTCAACTGAACCGTGAGACTTGCTTTCCTACAGATTTCACACAAAAACATGCAATTATGACATTCTTGAAAATGGGAACTGTTTTTTTTTTTTAACAGCATTAATCTTTTAGAAATGTTTAGAAAGAGATGTTTACATGTAAGTAGCTTACTAGATTTAGGGAGGAAAGCTGAGAACTGAAAAGGGAAAAGAGGCAGAGTGCAGTTTAGAGCTTTGGGTGGCTCTACTTCTCCACAAATTCAAGTCTAACAGTTTACAGCTCACACAACTGGTTAACGGCATCCATTAACGCAGCAGACCTGAAATAGCGGCTGAAGAGAAGCCACAATTACTACAACAAAAAAAAAAGAAAAACAAAGAAAGATTTTTGCCTGCAGCACATGATTTAACACAGGGAGCAGCAAAGGTTGAAAACATCCCCTTTCTGATTTCCCTCATACCATTGTAACTAGATTAACATGTCCCACTTCTTAGTTTCTATCCCTGAGTAATTGCCAGTACCAATTACCATGCCAAGCATCATACAGTGATTACATCCTAATGAGAGCAGTGGAAACAGAAGAGTTTAAAACTACTGTTTTAAAGTGTATCAACAGCAACCACAATATTTAAGGACATGTAAACATTTGTAAAAATAGTAAATATTCTTGGAATAATGTATATAACTTTATCATGACATACTTGGAACTACCAAGCACGTTGAGCAAGTGTTAAGGCTATCAACAGTTCAGTGACACCTGAAAGCAGCCCCCACTTTGCCTACAATCAAATGCTTTTCAAAGTGTTCAAAGTTCTTTTTGACTAAAACAGATAAAAAACGAGTTCTGCAGACACCAGTCACCTTTCCTAAGGACACGCTACTGCCCCACTTAACACATTGAGCACAGCCAGCTGTGTACTGGTACGCTCCAAAAAGTCAGTAATCTGTGACTCCTCAACAAAAAACAAATCCAAACTCTCCAAAAAGGAACTATGTGAATTAAACCCCACACTCAAGACTTCTACACTGCCACGACAACTCAGCATGTTCTCACAAGGTAGCAGTCTTAAACTTTGCAAGTTTTTTCAATCAAAGTCAGTAATGGTACCAGTATGGCCTGTGAGTAATTCTTAAGCACGTGAATGAATCAGGTGTTTAGAAACAACTTTTTAAAAAAGAATTACTAGTGACAGAAGAAAGTCCATCAAGTTCTATTACACAAAAAGATGTAGATAAAGTTTCCTGCTCGAGTCAAGCCAAAGAATGGCAGAACCTGGGAAAGCACACTGGAGGGAAAGGGCTGATGTTCCCCGCTCACTTTGCTTTTGTTCTTCTCTCAAAGTGAGCACGCACCAACAGATACCTCACAGAAGCACTAGAGTGATCTTCCCCTAACATAACCTGACTCTTCAGTGGAGTAAATATGCAAAAAAGCCAACAGAACCCACAATGAATACAAAAAATTGTTGAAAGGTACCTTCCTTTCAAAACGTCCGTACCTGTGGAAGTGCAGTATTGAGCTGTCTCTGCAAGGAATCTCTCTCATGACCAACTTCATGAAGCTTGCCCTGGGTCAACGCTAGCGTCTCCTGAGTTTCTCTTAGTGTTTCCAGAAGGCGATCCCTTTCTTCCAACATGGACACCATTAATTGCTCAAAATGGGAATCGGCATCTGACTGTAACGGGGAACCTGACCCATGGCCTCCATTTCCCCCAGAGGGAATCTCTGCCTCACTGATGGTTGGCATCACCTCACACATCATCTTGAAACAAAATAAGACAAAACAAAGACCATAAATTTAAAGTCAAACAAATCAAAACAGGATAAGCAAAGGAACTTTGGATTCTACCCACAATAACAACTCAGCTTTCCCAATGATAGCATCAGCAAAGGCTGCCAACACCTTAGTGTTTGCCACTATTTCATTAAGACTGCAGGAAAAAAGGCATACAATCAATTTAATCAAGGCATCACTTCATAATGAGAATCTTGTGACTTCTTGCAAAACCAGATTTTTACAGCTACGTTTCAAACTGTGATCTCATTTTAATGGATTTATATTTTTCTTAAGAGTAACCTTCTGCTGAGATCTTTAAAAGAAAACAACACAAAGATAAGGCATGCAGCACACCACCAGAAATTATTCACTTAAACCAGTAAGTGATTACACTGCATATTTTGAGAATCATTATCTGCTTCTTCCAACGCTTGAAACATAGAAAGACAGCATCTAACAGAGTACTGTGAGCTTCTGCTGGCTGTGTCTATGGTAAAAGTGATGCATGTACGTTAGTGGTAAATCCACATAGTCCAAAATTCAGGGGATACACACGTAAAGGAAAATGAAAAACAAAAAATTCATTATGAAGGGGCAGCAGCTGTCACTGTGGATAACAAAAGTAAAGGTAAGTTAAAAATTATTCAAGGCAGAGTAGGAATACAATTAACAATGCAAATGTAAACACTCTACTACCATTAAATTGGAAGAACTTTGAAGGGACCCTCACAGATCACAAGAGTCTAAGGCAGGACATTTTTTTTTAAAAGCATGAAAAACAAAACCCCAGTACAATTACTGCACGCTCCCACTGAGCCTCTGAGGCTTCTAAAGTTTTTCAGGCAGCCTCTCTCAACATCACAAACCTACAAGAACCTAAGGCAAATCAGAAAAAAAAATAGTTCTCTCAGCCTCTCAGGTACCACAAAGTTTGTTCTCAGCCTTAAATTTCACACTCGTATCTGAACATTTTAAAGGACAATTAAACTTATTCTGAGCCTTACAGTGGGACCTCTCAATCCTTTGAAAGTTTTGGAACAGCCTGAAGTGATTTATAACGTTTTCATGCATGATTACCATAAGCCCTCTATTTTCAACACCACTACATTATTTACCTTGCTCAATAAAATAAAAAGGCTTGGAAAACAGGCCCCAGGTTTCCTGCAGTACCAGTTCTTCTCTGTTTTTAGTCGGTTTTTGCTACCCCCAAAAACCTTTCGGGTTGCAAAGCATCCATTCAGCTCTAGTCCAACGTCTATTTAACTGAAACACCCCGTGCACATGAAAACAAGTAAACCCGCTGAGAAAAGAGCGGATCCAGTAAAAAGCAGCAGCTTCAGCTAACTAGCCAAGTCCCCGGAACAGAAGAATGTGAAAATAAACTGTCTCAGCTTCCCATCCCTCTATTACTGGCCCATAGGTCCTCCAACAGCTGGGATGGGAATCATGTGCTGAGAAAGAAACAAACCAAAAAGAAATGCAGTGGTGCAACCAGCTTCAATAGTTCATCGCTCATAAATTCCACTCAGGTCACAATCGCATTATTGAAGAGAGCGTGGACAGCATGGGAAAACGGCACAAGCTTTCCCGTAAAGGATTTGGAAAAGCCTCCCTTCTTTCCTCTTCTGTTAATTCCAACGGGAGGCTCCCCTTCAAGTTTCCTGGGTCTTAGTTCAAACATTTATAATCCCAAGAGCAAGGCGCCGGTATCGCTTTGGAAGGCGAGGAGAAGGGAGACCTGTTGTTTCTTCTGTGTTAATCCTCCACCCGCTCTCGTCCTGGCCGGGTCCCACCGACGATGCTCCGGAACCGGCGATATCCAGCCGAGAGGGGGGAAAAGAAACCCGCTGAGAACGGAGGTAGCGCCCGAGAAGCGGAGACGGCGGAGGAAGGCCCCGAAGAGAGACGGAGGCACCGGCAGCTCGCCCGCTCGGGTCTCTCCGATCCTCTTCCCCGCGGCAGGCCCCGGCAAACAAAGATGCTGGCGGAGAAGATGGGGCTTTTCTGCTTACTCCCTTCGCAACCCCCACCGCCCCTCACGGGGAGCGCCGGGCCCCGGGCCTCCCTCCCTCCCCACCGGAGGCCCCAGCGGCGCCGGGAGCTCGGCCCCGCAGCCCGCACACCGCCGGCTGGGGCTCAGCACTCCTCCGGAGGAGCGAGCCCGGCCGCAGAGGCCCCGGCGCCGTGAGGGCCCTCCCTACCGAGCGGTGGGGCAAGCTCCCCCACAGCGGGAGGACTCGCGTCCCTCCGGGCCGGGCCCGGCTCGGCTCCGCCCGCCGCCGCTGCCGCCTCCACGTCCGTGGTGGCAGGCGATGGGCCAGCTGAAACCGGGTTAGGTGCCGCTGCGTCCCGCGACGGCGGTGCCGCGGCCTGAGGGGGCGGCAAAGGCCCTGCGCGATAGGGATAGCCCCGATCGCCGCGCCGGCCCCCGACCAGCCGCGCCAGCACCGACCGCCGCCGCCTCCCGCTTCTCCCGGCGCCCTCTGCGGCTCCTGCATAAATCAGTGCGGGGACCCAGAATGCACCGCGCGGGAAGGCTCGGGCGCTCTTGCACGACCTCGGGTTCGAGACCCGCTCTGCACGGAGGCTCCGGCGAGAGTCCGTTTTCTTCCCCGGCAAGCGATACTCTCGCCGCCCACGCGTGTCCGCCCGAAAGCAGAGCCCCGGGGCAGGAGGCGTGTTCGCTGATGGCTGAGCAACAGGGCAGGACGGGAGTCATCAGCGATGCCTGTGCCAGAGTCACCCCAGCAATCGTAGTCCTTCCCGGGGCCTGCGTGTCATGGCAGGGCCCTGCCAGGCGGGTCTGCCCGCTCCTGCACACAGGCATCGCCCGCTGGGCAGGAGCTGGGCCCTGCCTCGATCCTTCAGCCCGCTCCCATCGCCTCAGCCTTCTCCCATCACCTCTGCCCACTCCCATTGCCTCAGATGCTTTCTCAACCTGCTCCCTTGTCCATAGCCTGATGCCCTCCACCTCAACCTTGGAACCTCCACCCTTGGAGCCTGCATTCGAATGGTGGTAAGCCCCACGTGCAAGCCTTACAGCTGGCAGAGCTGTGAGGTGATGGGTTTACCCAATGGCTCTGTGGTGAGTAAAGACAAGCCAACACCTGTGTGAGTCTGCAGGACGCAGTGAACAGTTGGAAGGAGTGCAACGAGCTGTCTGCTGCCATAATTCACATACGTGTGTGCTGTCTGAAGGCTTCTCCTGCCTTGCCCTGTGAGGAAGAGGTGCCACCATGGCCTCAGAACAGCTCCAGCAAGGGCTGACTTCCCAGGCATAGCTTATTCTCCACAGGAAACTGGCTTTGGCTATACTGACAAAGTAACGTTTTTCTTTTTTTTCTTTTTTTTTCTGTGTAATCTATTTCCAAAACCGCATATAAACATTTTCCACTTACTTTTACTCTCTTCCTGGATGAGCCTCTTTCTAAAGCATTTTCCAAGCACCTGAGTGAGGGTAGAGTTTGCAGGCAAAGGTCAGAAAAAAAAATTTCTCTTTCCACTTGTGTTACCACTATGAATAGACCATTTGCATTTTGGACCCTATTCCTGCTTTTTCAGAGTGGAAAGCTCTGAAAAGCATCTCAAGGGCCAGTTAGGCAGACAGAGGTGGGTTATGCCAAAAACTAGCAGTCCCTGCACTGAAGGTTGTGCAGATTTGTGACTGTGTTACATGACTGAAGTTGTGAATACAATATATCAACGTCTAGCACTGGATAGAGATAGAAAGGATCATTAATGACTTGCTCTTGCTTTCTGCAAATACAAAAATCTTTACAATGACAAATTTACTATATTGTGCTTTTTCCCCTTAGTATTTGAGCTTTGGGGTGAATTCAGATCACATTTTTATGCTTTTCCTGTACAGCCATGAGCTCTAGATTATTACTGTTTTTCCTCTTGAAGTTTCTGATATAATCACATGACTCTGGGAGCTGGAACTTTAAGGAAAAAGCCAAATATTATGAGGCACATTCACATCACAAGTTCTGCCAAATGCTGGTTAGCACAAGTTTAATGCTGAGTTGTACAACATTGAAGTGTAATTGCATAAATGCTGAGATCTGACTTTCCAATATAGAAAGAGTAGCAAAAAAAGTAGTGGAGTCCAGGCCATGCTTATGAAGCGCAGAACGTATTTCTGGGGTCGAGCAAAGACAGTTGCTTAATGCTTAAAACTAGGTCCTGAGGATTACCTTGAACGTAATCAGCTCTTTATTTCTAAGCACATTTCTACAGGTAAATGCTTCTATTTCATTGCCCCAAACTCTCTCTTTATCTTTACCTGCATCAACAAAATTGTTTCCCGTAATTCACATGTAATTCATCGAGGACTGTATTCTATATACACCACAGGTGCTGAGTTTGTCTGAGTCTTCAAAGAAAACAAAAATACCCTGCCAGCTTGACCTGCTTCTTGAAAATTTAAGTAAAAGTTTAAGTAAGAGCTTAAGTAAAAATACTTAAGAGAGTAAACTCTTCCTGTGGAAGTGAAAAACAAACCCAGTTTTCTAAGCATGATCACAAACATATATGAGGAAGATGTATTGGCAGAAGAGGAGGGATGGTATTTCCTTACCTCTCATACCAGGATTTCAGATAATTCTTTCCTTCCTCTACAATGCAGTATTCAGCAGGGTAATACAAAAATATAAACACGTCAAACTGATAGCAGTCTAGTAAAGTAAGACTTTAAAAACGGAAAAGCATTTTTTAAAATATAGTAAGTTTATGGAAGATTCAGGGCTACTTTTTCCCTGCCACTAGTTGAATGAACAATTCCAGCAGAGCTGCAGAGATCTTCACTACAGATCTTAGAGGTTGTGTCTTGCCCCTTCCTAAGCTGAGGTCTGAATTTTTGTTCCCCGTGAAAATGTTTCTCAGCTGTGGTGGTGAGGGCAATGGAGTCACGAGATATTTTTGCTGATAGGACAGTGCTCATTATTTTGTCCTCGTCCTTTGGGAGTCAGAGGGCAAATGTGCTGGAACTCTTTGACCTGGCTCTGCATACCCAATGTTGCAAGTCGAGGAAGTCCTTCCAGGCCAGAATTCAGGTGGACAGTACATGCCAGGAAAGGAGAAATCCTCACCTTCTATGGTGATTACTTTTGCTCTACCACTTCTGTGGACTTCAATCTAAGGAGCTGTCAAGGTGGCCTCTTCAAGATAATGTGTTCAAGCAAAACCAAAACAAGACTGAAAAATAGAGTGGAATTTACAGCTGCATGAACAAACACAATTTCACTTCAACTCATCACACATAAGAAATGAAAACTGTTAACCTTAGAAGAAAGCATCTGGCCTGATTTGATTTGTATTTAACATAGGAGTCAAATGGAGATTTTGTGAATGTAAGCACAAAATGTTAAACACCGTAATAGGCACAGAGTTGATAATCTACTGGACACTGTGATACATCTGGTCAGGTTAACTGGTGGTGTTATGTAGAATAAATGAGTGAACCTCAGTATTCACCTTGATCCTAAAAGATGTCATTACCTTTTGTCTCCATTTGGATGATTTGATTGTGGTTGTTTTTTCTTTTGAAATCACGTTTTGTTTTGTCCTTAAATGGTTAAAATAAAAAATGAACAGTCATACCAACTATAATCATGCTTCGTTATGAAAGCAAAGAACCTTCCACACAATTCTGAAATGGAGAATAAATACGAATGAACTCCACATATTCATCTACACTTCAACCAGTTTGTTAACAAGGCACGGCCACTCTCACCTGCAGCTTTCCCAGCTCCTCACATCTGCGGTACGACTTCCCATCTAAGAGGCTAGAACTGTAGACCCTCCTCAGCCTCGAGGAGTTGTCACCTTTATCTTTGTCACCCTCAAATCACATATCACTCCCTACACAAGTTTGAGAGGCAAGATGGAAATGTCAGTGGTTAGGCACTTGCTTGAGAAATGGGTTTCAGCCTCAGGTGGGAACAGCGTTCCCATGGCATATAAATGTCTCCTGTATAAAAAAGAGGCACTGTCTCCTCATGTATAAAGAGTTGGGTATTTATTCATGCCCAAAAGGATGGCTTAGTCCAGGAGGGAACTTGAATCCAGAATATTCTAGTTAAGGAATATGCCTCCCACATGTCATACTGTAAATACCTTCGTTAGGCACCTCACTTTGTGAATATTGCGCTCAAAGCCCAGACTGCAGATACAGCAGAATTTCTGAGGTGCCTCGAAAATATCTCAAAGGCCTGATTTTAAAGCCATATTGCTTTTCCCATATGCAGTCCACCCTAGCCCAGAGCGGATCAGCAGAGGGTCAGCGCTTCAAATACCACAAACATGGCTAAATAATCAGGTCTTTGCATAATGCTCTGGGTTGCACATAATACACATGAAATAATAAAGTCAGGAGAACTCCCAGGTGTTTACTGTGAAATACCAAAATATTTCTCAGCGTTCCTATCAATTTTGTAGTACAAGGAAAACAGTTTCCTTTTTTCTTCCTCCTGGGCAGGTAGCCTAGGATATACCGTATGACATCACGAGCACCAGCAGCTCAGGTCTTTTGAACTAAATGAGTATAATATCTCTTTTGTAATTTCAGGAAGAGCTCATTTAGTGGGATGTAACACTTGTAGACGTGTCCAGAAAGAGCCACACTCTAAATCAGCTGACAGCAAAGCAATCAGTTGAGAGACCCAGGTTAAATATCTCTTTGGAGCTCAAAACCACATGATGAAATTCAAACAAAAGCTGTTAAAAACAGGGAGGAGGGGAAAAAAAAGAAAAAGAAAAGGCTTTCCTTTCCTGTCACATGATAAATTAGATCCTAATGTTTATCCAAGCTCAGCAAAACAGCAACTTCTTCCTGCCAGCAAGTTTTGCAGGGCAAGGTGTCGGGGTCCAGCCGTGCTGAGCTGGGGGCTCTGAGGACAAACACCTGCTGCCACCCGCTCCCTCCCTCCCGCCCCGAGGAAGAGCTTCTCACCAGAAGGTGAAGGAGCAAAGCGCTCCTCTGTTCGCTTCACGGCGGCATGAGCTTGCATCCGCTGCTTTCTCTGCCCACAGAGTGCTTCATGGTTCATTTGTACTGAAATTTCCTTTGTGAGCCTCAAAGCCACCCTACGCTCGCACAAAACCTCCGCTGAAAATAGTCCAAGTTTGCCTACGCTTCTTTTTTTTTCCCCTTCTGAATCGAGCCAACGGTACCTTATTTACTCCTTGTCCTTTATAGATGATTTAAGGACTTATCAGCAAAATGCATTTTGAACACATTTCAGGCATTTCAGACCACAATGAATAGACGAAAGAACAGGATTTTTGCCAACAGCACTGATTATTCTTTTGTCAGTAGATAGATGTGACCTGGACTATTCTGTTACCGTAACAAATGTCTCCAGAGGTTGCTAGACAGAAGAGACACTTTGCCTGAGGGAGAAGGAACAAGAAGGGAAGAGGCTGGAAGGTGGCCTATAAAGAAGAGGACGGAGGTAATTAATGGTTATGCCCATGTATAAAGATAAGTGCACTAGTAAATGTGTCAGCCCTTCGGCAACAGAAGCCATGACTTCTAGAAACCATGCCTTGACGCGGTTCTTCTTTACAGCAACATTTAATTTATACAATATGTAATATGGGTCTACAGGGATCTATGTTGGATTTGGGCAGATGTAAATCAAATCAGAACTGGCTGCGCTGAAATCTCAGAGGGTTTTGGGTTGGACTACTGCATCTGATAGGAAGAAGAGCCTCCACAAAACACTCTGGAAACCGAAGACAAGCAGAAAGCTCTTAAGAGACCAGATGAACTTACATGATTTATTTTAATGGGAATCATACCTATGTCAATACCATAAATATTTTTCAAATTCAGCTGCTATTCCTTCAACCAAAACCACATAAGCCCACTCAAGTACAAACCCACTGAACTTGAAAAGGTTTTCAGCTAAGTTTCAGCTTCAGTTGTGCAATTTGCAGCTCAGAATTGTTGCAGCTGTTGTCTTTTTTTGTCTGGATTTACAGCAGCAGAAATCCCCCTGAGCAAAAAAGAATTTCATAAAAAAAACGTATCATTTATTTCAATCTCAAATTAAATGTACCTCTAATATCTAATGCAAACAAAGTGAATGTACTGATTTCAGCACAACTTCGAATAGTTGTTTTGGAACTAAAATGAAAAATACCTTCCTAAAAGTGCATTCAGTTATATACTCAGGGCAACAGGATTGCACATTATTTAGCTATTTTTTAAAGAATACTCTCAGGAAAGGCCAGATTCCTGTGACATAGTTGTGAATAATATTGGGGAAAAAAACCTGTCTGGAGTCAAAAAATCAGAGCCAGCTGTGACAGTGCAGCTCCTGACTAACTAGAACAGGTTTGGATACATTCCACCTGGCTGACCACCTACATCATGAACCCATTTACCCTCGGTTGCCTCTATAATCAGCGGAGCGAGAGAGCCACTCCATGGGAGTGATTCAGATCTTTTGGTGTGGTCCATGAATCACCCGCTCAAGATGCTTGTCTCCTCTCATTGACTACAGAGGCAGCCTTGGGCAGCCGGACTCCTGCCGTGGGAGCCGCAGTTAGATGTCTAAACCAGCGTGAGATGAATCTGGGCTGGGATGCTGGATACGTGCGAGAAACAGCGCTTTTTTGTAGGAAAGCAAGTAAAATGAACGTGGATGTCCACAGAAATAAGCAGTGCTGTTATCACCTATGTTGCTTTGGATATAGAAGCCCAAGGTTGGTCTGTCTTGTTAATTTTAACTGGTCTGGAATGAAATGACTGTACTTGCAAGACTGGAGCCTAGAGCTTCAGAACCACAAACCACGGCAATCTATCAGGATATGTAAAGCATCAATTGCCTAGAAAAAAGAATTATGTTATTTTTATTCCATTTTTATTATACCTGTGGGCTCATCCCAGAGTGAGCTCTGTAGGTATTGAGCCTTTCACGTGTTTATTTCACAAGACGCCAAGAGAGAACAGGAGCTGGTTTCTACATGGATCCTTTAAAAACTGAGGCTTCAGTTTTTAGAATGTTTCGAGACCTGTTAAGAGAAAAAAAAATACAAAAGATTGTATTATTTTAATAATATATGCAATCAGCTTTATAAATAGTCTGACTAGAGTAAAAAGGATTTGCATGGGAAGTAACACTTCTGTTCCTGTAAATCAGCATTTGAAGGGGAAAAAGAAGGCTATTTTCACTTTGCTATGCAAAGGCTCCTACTGTTTCAAGTGGCTTTGGAGTAGGCACTAAGCAAATCAGACCATGATTTCTATGTACTCAGCATCCTCTATTATTAGTCCTTCATATTACAGTAAAGTAGATAAAAGCATTTAACAATAAAGAGAACTCATATAGCACTTAAGTCTATTTTTAATCCTTAACTGACTAGATTTCAAGTGATAACATACCTTTCAATACATGCACATTGCCTGCATGAAGTTGTATCCAGCAATCGCTGTCTTCATGATTCAGATGCATGCTGAACTGAAATATTAACCTGTGTATGTGAAGATAACAATGTTGTTAAGGTATCAATCCCAAATCATTATGGATGTAAACAAGGCAAAATTATGTTTTCTGTGCAACCAACTTCAGCTTATAGGCAAATGAAACTGTAAGTAATGCTTTCAGGGAATCATTGGCTTATGTATATGACTTAAAAGTTTATTTTCCCCATTTGAAAACTCCCTGCTGCCTTCACAGTATTGGACTAAAAATACTAATTTGCTAAAATGAATTGGCCTCAAAATGAAGTAATAAAAAACCTACAACAAATAAAAATTCTAAAAACTATGGAAACTTGAAATGGCAGCAATGGATGTTACCAAACCACCCCTCCACCCCCACCCCCAGTTGCAAGGCAATCCTAAGGCTCAGATGAAATTGTCTACCAAAAGACACGGTGTATTAAAGAAAAATCAGTTCCCAATATTATTTTCCTCTTCTGATTCTGCCTGGGCAACCAAGTCATTTAAAACTAAATTTCACCTTCGGCATTTTGAGAAGAAGGTTATTGGGTCAGGCTCTGACACGGAAAATAAGTATAGGTATAAGCCATTTAATAGTAAACATTCAGCTCAGACCACCTACGAGTAGCCTAAAGCAGCAGAGTGACATTTAAAAGCAATCAGAGTCAGAAGAGAACCTTCAGGGAAAACAGACAATACTTTAGAAAAAGCAGCTCTGCTTTTGCCAGAGGAAAAAACCAAGACCTTTGGGAACTGCTCAAGTCAACTTGAAACAAATATTTAAGAGAAACAATGGAAATATAGTAAGTGGAGCTTCTCCTCTTCTGCAAAATAGTCATAGGGTCTTTTCAAGTAAATTCCTTCCCTGCTTGCTTCCCTCTTGGTCTGTCCTTACCCAGAATGATATAGCTGCACCATAAAGTCTACACTCCTTTGATGTTCAACCAACAAATATGAGAAAGGTAGCACATACTTGTCAAAATATAAGCCAAGAGGGCTGCAAGTGGTCTCATCCTAAGCTTCCAAAGAAATGCCATGATTTTGAGCAAAATTCCCTGGAAATCCATGAACCAGAGCATGCAGCCTGGGTGAGAGGTGCAGTGGGAGGAGAACTGGCAGTGCCTGGTGGAGAAAGCAGGATGCCAGCAGCACCCTCTCTAACATCAACGGAAGCGATAGCTGCCTCTGCACCGCCCTGCTTGCACGGGTTATCCCCACCACTGGATTCACGTTTCCCTTAAAGAAAGGCAGTTTTAGGGTCCCTGTCTGAAATTACAATTTTAGTGCTGCTAAGACACCTGGAGTACCTGTAATACTGGGTCCAGCTCTGGAGTCTTCAACATAGTAGGGACATGGACCTGTTGGAACAGGTCCAGAAGAGCCATGAAGATGCTGCAAGGGTTGGAGCACCTCTGCTGAGAGAGCTGGGGTTGTTCAGCCTGGAGAAGAGAAGGCTCTGAGGAGACCTTACAGCCCTTTCCAGTCCCAGTCTTGTAGGGGTCTACAGGAGATTTTCCTTCCCAGTCCTGTAGAGGCCTACAGGAGAGATGAGGAGGGACTTTTTATCAGGGCATGGAGCAATAGAATGAGGGGTAATGATTATAAACTGAAAGAGGGAACACTTAGTTTAGGTATTAGGAATAAAATCTTTCCTGTGAGGGTAGTGAGACAGTGCAACAGGTTGCCCAGAGAAGCTGTGGCTGCCCCATCCCTGGAGGGGTTCAAGGCCAGGCTGGATGGGGCTTTGGGCAACCTGGTCTGGTGGGAGGTGTCTTTTCCCAGGACAGGGGGGTTGGAACTCGATGATCTCGAAGGTCCCTTCCAACCAGAACCATTCTGTGATTCTATGAAGATATCCTGATGCATTAATTTCTCAATTATACAACTGAAGCTCAGCTGGAAGTGGCCAATTTCTCCATCCACTCCTAGGAGAAGATATCTGTTGTTAAGAACAGAGCAACACATGCGGAGCTTTAGAAAGGTACTGCTGAGCAGTACTTACACTGGAAACTGAAGCTAATGCTGCCATAACTATATTAACCTCCTGTTTGATATTGGCACGACGTGGCTTTCTGTCTGTCCCAAAGACACAAGTGCCAAGTCCCAGATGAGGTTTGGCTTCGCGCATAATGGCACTCACACTACAGTGGTGCTTAAGGAAGCTCGCAGCAGAGCGGTGTCCTGCCGAGCTGGCAGCTGCCATAGCAAGGCTGACAGTGAAAGTGGACCCCTGCCCCTCAGATGGCATTTATGAGCACAAGCACCATCACAGCTTGTATCACTGGCTCAAACTGGAGTCAGAGTTTATATAAAGCAGGTTGTGCTTCTCAACCCATCCCTCAAGAGTTCAAAGCATCTTACAGGAATGCGTTTTACCTTCACCTGGGGTTTGATCCAGCCTGTCCTCAGCTGCCACTAAGGGCTTCACGTGTAGTCTTTTGACTCATCTTAGCTACCAACAAAAGATTTGTCCCTGTATTGTGCCAAATAATTACCTTAGTCACTTCAGTTTTCTTTTGGCCTTTTTCTTTCTGCCTGAATGCCCGGTTCCTTTGTATGGTGGTATTTACATAGCTTTTGTCAAATTACAATTAATTAATGCTGGCAGTTATTAAATAAAACCCCACAATCTAGCTGCTGAAACTAAGATTACACAGCATGTAGCTTTCAAGAGAAAAGAAAATAAAACCAAGAGAAAAGGGTATGAAAGGTAGTCCTCTCCCTGCTCTTGGTTAAGAAATCATTATTTCTAAGAAGGTGGACAAAAGCTGAAAAAGCCTTGTCGTTGCCTTAAGTTAATCCTTAAACAAAGTGAGAATAACTGAAAAACATTTAGGAAATGGCTAGAAGGCGTGTGTAAGATATAAAGGGGAATAAACCACAACTGAAAAAACAGCAGACTTGACATTGTTCATCTGTGCCATAACAAGGAGGGCAAGTGATTTATTTCAGAGCTAAATTCCTTGTTCTCCTGAACACAATTCACATGAAAGACCCTTTGACCGTACCATCTGTTTGCATTGTAATTCACGTTAAAACAAGAGTCAACAGAAATATTGACTCACAAACAGGTTCTAGCCTAGGCCTGAACTTAAGCTGCCACAATACGCTGAGGCTTTTTGCGCAAAGAGCTAGAGGAATATTGGTCACTTTTCCCTCTCATGTTACAATCAGTCAGTACTCCAAATACAGGTCAGATCCTCCCCAAATCCAACTTCCCATAGTCCCTTAAACCATTTTAAATGCTGATGCCTAAAACTTCCAGGAATCATTCACATTTCTTCAGACAAAAACGTGCGATATTAAGTCTGCCCAAGGTGAGATTAATTCGGCAGTTTCAGTCCAGTGAACTGTTGGCCTCACCACAAAAGCCGTTGAGGAATTTGGTGCTAACTCATTCTTTGTAGTTTTTACCTGTGAAGCCAAAGACTGAAATGCCAGGGACTCACTTATCTTCTGCCATAATCATTGTGGGGCACCACGAAAGCGCACGCAGAACAAGAGGGAAGGAGTCCTCCATTCGCTCTGGCCAGGTAGATCATTTCTAAACTGCACCGTACCTGTTAAATCACCTCTTTGGTGCTACAGCTGCTGCCTGCAAGAGCAGAATTAAACAGGGAAACAAAGAGCATCGCAGCTCTTGTATTGACCCAAAATATTAGATTCGAGGAAAATGTTGAAAATTATAGTAACCGAGGACCTCTCGATCGTACACTAGGAATTAAGACAACTCCTGCATTTAAATCTGTGAGATAAAAACAGTGGTTTAAAATCACTTTTGCTCTGCCTCTTGAAGATGCAGCTGCTGGCCCTGAATTTGTACTTAATATTCAGCGTTGGCCCAGAAATACCTCACAGTTGTTTCTAGCAAAACTGGGGCTGCTCCTGGAGATTGTCATAGGGATGTATTTCTTTACGGTGATAGACTTAAGTTTGAGAAGCAGGATTGAGAAATAACCCCGGCAGGAAAGTCTGGTTTTCTAGATTATATCAAATTACTTTACTTAAGGGTGTGTGTATGTATGCATATGTATACACAGGCTATATATACACAGAGACAGATATGTGTATATATGTGTATATATAAACATACACAAAAGCATCAGGATTTGGGAGGCATGTCATTCTCATGTCCACTACTTTTGTCTCCCATAACAAACTATGCAGTTTCACCGAAATAGTATGTCACAAGTTTGATTACAACACATATTGAAGCAATGTGCAAATGGTACATCCTCCTCTACTCTGCCCTGGTGAGACTGCATCTGGAATATTGTGTCCAGTTCTGGGCCCCTCAGTTCCAGAAGGACAGGGAACTGCTGGAGAGAGTCCAGGGCAGGGCTACAAAGATGCTGAAGGGAGTGGAGCATCTCCCATACAAGGAAAGGCTGAGGGAGCTGGGTCTCTTGAGCTTGGAGAAGAGGA
This sequence comes from Nycticryphes semicollaris, assembly GCA_013400055.1. Classification (NCBI taxonomy): domain Eukaryota; kingdom Metazoa; phylum Chordata; class Aves; order Charadriiformes; family Rostratulidae; genus Nycticryphes; species Nycticryphes semicollaris. The sequence continues at coordinate 226,913 of VXBJ01005869.1, read as the reverse complement.
GACTGAGGGGTGACCTCATGAATGTTGATAAATATGTAAAGGGTGAGTGTCAGGAGGATGGAGCCAGGCTCTTCTCAGTGACAGGCAATGACAGGACAAGGGGCAATGGGTGCAAGCTGGAACATAAGAGGTTCCACTTAAATAGAAGGAAAAACTTCACAGTGAGGGTGACGGAACACTGGAAGGGGCTGCCCAGAGAGGTTGTGGAGTCTCCTTCTTTGGAGACATTCAAAACCCGCCTGGACGTGTTCCTGTGTGACCTGATCTAGGTGTTCCTGCTCCAGCAGGGGGATTGGACTAGATCTTGCAAGGTTCCTTCCAACCCCTGGTGTTCTGTGATTCTGTGCTATCTACCTTCCATGAGCATTTAGCTGCTAAACATCCATGGATAGTCAGCTAAAAGGGGCATATTTACTAGAAGTGTCACAGCAAAAATAAGTTCTGCAGCAGATTTTTGCTATAAACGGAATCATCAAATTTTACACCAGCCAAAATCTACAGTGAAAATGTAAAGTTTTAGGTACCAAACCCAGTGATGTTTTCTTTATCAAGCATTCCACAGAAAGGTCAGGATGGCCAGTGGGAGCAACGGGAAAGGTTCTTGACTCCCAAGTTTAAGTGCTCAGAGGGACAGCATCTCCCACCTGTTTTGGTTTGTGGCCAAAATACGGCAGAAAAGCCTGCGCATGGGGACACCAGTTAGTTCTCAGCAAGGTTTACAAGAGCACAAAGGAAGGGTTTTTTAGCTCCTAGGGTTCAGTTTGGTTGCATGATTAGAGGCTCCTTTTTTTGTCTGCCTTTAATAATGCCACCTTTGTAGTACCAGAATACGTGACTGAAAGAAGCTGGCAGCGTTCTTCAGCCGGCAGCTCCTCATGGCTTCTCTCTGCATGGAAAAAAACAGGAAGCTGCCACTGCTGCTGTAACATTTGACATGATAACGGTTCAAAAACAGGATATCCCCTGACCTGCATACAGGTACTGCAGCAATCCCACCCATGCCCATTTTTCCCTAGCTGAGGTTGTCATATCCTATTTGAATATATCAAAAACCACGGGAACAGGCTGTCCGAATAACCAGGGATGGTTCAAGAAATGTCAAAGTCCTCTTCAAACCACCAGTGTTTGTCCTCCCTCAGGCTTGTATGTTATAATTATTCAACATTTAATAACCGGGGGGAGGGAGGGAGAGATCAGTTTGCAGGAGGGAGATAAGGAATGAAAGTAACCTTTTAAAGAAGAAAATGGAGCAAGCCTACGGGGCACTTCAGGTACCGTTTAAAGAAGAGAAACTGTGATCTAATTGCTCCATAATTCTTTCTCTAGTTCCTCTGAATTAGCCTGCGGGAGCTTCTCAGACCTCGCAAAACAAATTGAGCTCCCCACAGAGGGGTCCTGAGCATCAGAGATATCAGAGATCAGACTCTGCCAGTGAGGCCTCCTCTGGCAGAAGACATGGCACAACCCTACTTGAGTCATCAGTTATTAAAAGTCATCCTTAAAAAATTCAGTGTAACCTAAATGCAGGTATCTGTAATAATTCCTACTCTACAAAGCAGTAGGAATACCAGCCAAGGAAATGCACAACCTATGGCATTACATCAGGCATGAATGCAGACTGAGGATTTTCAAAGGTATTGATTGACATTAAAATTGGTTTTAAGTACTCTGGCTGATTTTGCAATGGTATCTGCTTTGAGACTGTCGGCCTAAACGCCTCTGCAAACCTCAATTCACAGAAGTAAAGACAGGTGAAATCTGCCTTTGGCTTTCAGGCTGCAAAATGATCTGGTCCTTGCTTGGTAGCTTATCCGGTAGAAATGATTGCTGGAGAATCTGGAATTTCTAGGGCTGAGGATTTCTCACTCTGAAGAGGACTCACATGTCCACAAAGAGAAAAGAGGAGATATTCCTTGGGAGAAAATAATGATCAAAGTATTCTATGCCACGCTCCAGCTGTGTTCAGTTCCCCACAGAGGTTGTAGGGAGTATGAGCATCAGCTGTGTATGCCGAGGAGCTCCAGGGCTGTTGGGGATCTTGGCTCAGCACCGACGTGGTTTGGACACCCTCCTTCCCCAGCATTTCATTCAAGCATTGGATGCAGGATGGAGAATGAGGGTCCCATCCACAGAGTCACCATCCAACACCCACGGTTTGTGTGTGCCTCTTGCTCACGCGAAGGTGTGTACTCAATGTTACTGTTTTATTTTGTTCCTCTAACATGAAACTAAGGGGTTCAATTTCTTATTCGTGCTTTCGGTCACATTCAGTCTTGCAAATAAAGTGAAGTGAATCAGGGCTGGAGTGCTGGTAAATAGGAAGTTCCAGGAAATGGAAAGGAAAAAAGTACTGCATGGACTGAAGGGCCTTACAAATACAGTCATCTAAGATATACCGTAACATTTAATATCCCATAATATTCCCAGACCAGATGTGGAATTTCAATTTAAAGAATTCTACCTACTGGATGGAGACAGGAAGTTCTTTACCATCAAAGTGTCTATTTTTTGTAAAAAGGAGAATGTGTTTTAACAGAAAATTGTATGAGCGGGTCCACAGCAAAGCTGCGAGCAGCCATTAGCTAGAAAGGTACACTCTGTTGGCTTTAGCTCTAATTAGGTTTAATTGATCTGCATATATATGACAGAGATCATGCACAAACATGCAGTTAGACACACAAGTTTGAATTTTACTGTTCAAGCTGGATACCGTGTGCTAAACTGCTGGTTTACTGTTCAAGCTGGAAGCGCCGTGTGCTAAACTGCTGCTTAGAAAAGTGTTGAAAGTAAAATTTCTTAATTTCTAGCCCCATGCTCTCTGTCCCAGTGGGGCAGGGGAACAGGAGAGAATTTAGTCAAGAAATTTCATTTCACGTCCCTGGATTCGGAGCTTGGACTTTTGACATGGTCACCAACCAGAGACTGCAGCAAAATCTCACAATTAGTAAGAGCTTCCAAACGTTACTGGGCTGGCTGGGATGGCCAGAAGGCAGCGTGCTGCAGCCCCACGCTCCATGTGGTGGTTGCCATGGGAATAATGCCTTTGGGGGTAATTCAGGCTATCCAGGGTTTCCCAGCTTAGGGACTTTGCAGCCGGGAAGCTGTGACTAAGTTCTGCTCACAATGAGCATAGCATAAAGAAAAAGAAAAATAAAAATATAGGATTTGGATCACAGAAACCATGGGCCCGGACCTGCCAGGTGCTGCACCCTTTTCATTCACATTTTCCCTACAACCTTTTTTTCCCCCCCCCCTCAAAATTTGGCAACATGCCTCAAAGCGACAGGAAGCACCTCGCTGGGAGGCTGCTGGTGGGAAAAAAAAAAAAAAGTTAGGCATTTAGCTCAATTATTGACATATTTAGTTATTTTTTCTTTAACACATGTGGGAACCTATTTCTTAAAAAATACCCACCAATGTTCTTCGAAAAACAAATAGTACAAATTCTGAAAAAGAATGGGAAAAAGAAGGGGTAATTTTTGAGTAGAACTCTAAAGTGAAAAGCCTGTGAATACTCAAAACCTCAAGACATTCATGACAAGGAAAGCTTTGTAGCTTAATTTTTATACCAAACCTTTCTCAGTTTATATGGTCACCGTATGTAACAGCTGGTACCAGGTTTGAACACAAAAACCTCTTCACTTTTGTACAGAAGCGCAGTCTTCAGACATCCCCTTGGACAAATCTGTACCACGGGTGGTGTGCACACTCACAGAATAGCTGTTAAAACCTTTTTCAAAGTTAAGACTACAATAAGAAGGTCTCACTCATTAAATTCTGCAAATTACTTTCTGAAGTTAATAGTCCTGCTGGGATCAATAGGAATAACGGAACTAAGAAGCGGAATAGAAAACAACATTATAAAAAATTGCCAACATTTTAATTGCAAGATTATTGCTTTATCTAGTTCTGTAGAACCAGGCTCACCTGTAATTAAAATATCAACTGCCAAAGATCCCAGCTGGATGGATTCGTACATCTCTGATGACAACGGTGTAGGTTCACAGAGCACAGGAGCCAGGTCTGAGGGCCTGAACACTACAAAGTAAATCAAAATGCCAGCTTGATAATTTTTTTTGAAACATTAGACACACAAAGTTGACCTGAAGCTCTTTTCCTTAGCAAAGGTACTCACTACGTGGTATTGGAGATCCAATCCTCAAACCCTCTTTTATGGATGTCGGTTTTTTATAGGCCAATCTCTTCAGCGTCTCAGAGAATACCTACAAAAACCTTCACATGGCTACGACAGGCGGTTACTTTCGGGAGCTGTTTTAAGTGCTGTGACCTGCCAGAAACACCACTTTACCCTGTTTTTTGAAACACTAAACCCCAAGCTGAAAGAAAGGAAAGCTCCGTTACCATCCATAGGAACAACTGTACACACTGCACCTTTTTAGAAAGCTTTCAACTTTGATCAAATCACTGGAATTACTGAGTTTAAACTCAATCAACTTTACCGATTTAAGATTTTCTTTAAAAATGTCTATTGCATCGAATGTTACAAGAACAATTCTCTGCTGTTTTATTTTCAGTCTGTTTTAAGAAATGCATGTCTAATGCTCTCCAGGTGAAACTTACGCCTATTTAATCATTAAGAGTGCCTGGAAGTTTATTCCATGCAGATTCCCACACAGAAGCCTGCACTGATCTGTGCTTTCCCGGCAGCTGACTAAAGCTGTGCTTCTTTTTCTCTAAACCTACCATTCCCAGAACCCATTGCCACACACCCTCTTAACGTTAAGCAATCCTTAAGCGACGAACATTTTTGGAAGGATCTATCTTGGTCTTTGTAAAAGTTCTTGAACCTTTACTTGAAATTCCTGTCCCTACCCCTCATATCTCACCCCCACGATTCCTATTTTTATGTAGTTTCTTTGGCAGAAGAAAGAAGTAATAGATCAAAAAGGAAAAACAACTTGAAAAGCAAAAACCATTTTCCACACATTTGAAGGACATACATGATGCACGCAGGGTACGGAAAGAACAGCACAAACCACCTTTTGGTAATTGTGAAAGAAAGAGTGGTCAGAAATCAAATTAAATTGAAAAATACTCAGTCAAAAAAGCTTAAATTAAGAACATGCTGAGCGACAGAGAGAGCTCCGAGCTGCAGCGTGTGTTACGAAGCTTTTTGTGTCAGATAATTAAATGAAACAATTAGATTTCATAAAGTAGCCAATTACGTTAGGTCTGAAACAAAGGCTGGAGGAAATACAGCTGTGTTTGGGGAATGAAGAAAAAGGAAAACAAAGCACTACATTTGAAACATTCACGCCAACCAATTTGTAGAAAGGAATTTTAATTAAAATTCTAGAAAATTTCTTTTTACTCAGTAAAGAAAATAACGTCATTTTAAAAAACCCCACCCAACTTCATATGCAACACGTAATTGCTGTCTTCTAAAAATCATAGGAAACGGCAGCAAGTACTGAAAGTGACTGTGAAGCCACAGGGAAAAACAATCCTCCAAAACTGAGAATTCCCTCCGTAAACTGAAATGACGCTTTTGACTCAGAAACTTAAATCCAAGATGACGCTTTTGACTCTCAGCACGTGTTGATGTGTTGCTTTCTCAAGGCTGTAGGAAACAAGACTCTCAGGAGACTGAAAGGTTTTAGTAATTCCTCTTGCAGAGCATCCTAGAGAATTTGACAAAATGGGTAATTAAGTTATTTGTCTTATGTGTTTAAAGCTTTAAGTGTGCTCTTCAGTGCCAGGACATGCTTCACAGAACGCCGAAGCCTCGATCCGTTTAACTTCTGAACACATCTTCTAAAAAGCCTGAACAGGTGTAGAATAAGCTATAAGCTGTGGTTTTAGTTAATTATAGATCAAATACAACCTCCTTACCACAGCGTGACTGGCAGAGAAAACAACTGTAAGGCCCTTGCTCACAGAAGGCCTATATCCCATGCATGTGCTCCCACTCGAGTTCAGGATCCTGAGGGCTCGCTGAGATTCTTTTTTTCCCTCTTGCACCTCCCCGAGTGACAGCCTTCAAATGCTATTCCTGCCAGGAAAACTACGGATTTTTAGCTCTTCTGTGAAATTCAGTAACTAAGCTTTTTGCCTTTTTTTTTTTTTTTTTTAATGTTCCAAGAAAGCCACTGGCAACGTAACACCCCTTTAGCCCCACTCCTTGCTTTAAAATGGCCCTTAACATCTATCTGCTCCCAATGAGAGATGATCATAGACAGCAATCCCATTACATAAAAAAACAGTTCCAATTCATTTGTTTACAAGGAAATATTTTTTAATGAAATGTGCACAAAATTAAACAGTACAAAACTTGAATTCAATTTATAAAAATATGTATATTTGAGTCCAAAATACTTAATTTGAAATTAAAGCTGGATCACAACACATTTCCTTACAAATTGCACTCTTTTCCCTTACCCCTCCTCCCAATAAAAAGGTTTTTGTTCCCTTTGTTCCACTTGGTTCCATTTAATTTTCTTCTCACATAAGCAACTTTTAAATCTCTAATAAAAACAGTTTTAAATGGGCCCTGAGGTACTGACCAGATCGATGCAGTCTAGGTCATTGCCTTCATAGGCAGTAAAACATCCGCTATCTATGAATTCTTAAAAGAAACAAGAGGTTTTTATCTTCTGAGGCAGAATATTCCTTGTAGCTGATGAGCACTTGGCTACAACTAACAAGTAACTCCTACTGATTCTTAAAATATCCTGGCTATATCCAGTAGGCAGCGTATGAGTTGTCATACTCCAGATACACGTCTCTTATGTGAACCAGAAGACTTATTACCAGTGGATAAGAAAAACATGTTACCAGACAGACTGAACTTGGAACTGTTGCAGAACTGGTTCACCACAAACATAACTCATCTTACTGACTTCACTTCTGTTCCCCTCCGCTCACAAAAAGCCCCGAGAGCCGTGAAGGAAAGGAGTCCAAAGCGATTATTTTCTTTAAATACTGTAGAAGGAAGACCATGTCTGTTAAACAATACTCTCTGAAACATCTGAGCTAGTCCTTTAGCTGAAGCACAGCACTGCATCTCCTATTGGAAGGCTGGAACTGACAATCCATACTGACAGGTATCGGAGCAGGTACTGTGAGGACTGTGGCTGGCCAAAAGGCTGACAAGTGGAAACTTCTGTATTACCCATCGTTCCTTTGCTTGAACACAATCCCTGATATTTAGTATACTGTGATTAGAAAAATACTTGTGAGAGTCATTTAAGGAAAAACCTTAATAAAAAGGTTAAGTCTACTTTACAGCAGTTTTCCATTAACTACAATCAAGTATTCCAAAGTGTTATCTTCTAAACTAGGAGCACCAACTGCAACAAAACCTTGGAAATTATCGATGTCCCAAGATTTATGCAGAGTAGTGGTATATTTCATGCTGACACCCAGCCTTCGTAGTAATGGCACCAAGGAATAACAGCCTGGAAGGAGCTAAAAGTCACACAGGTACAGTAGCATAAAGAAGCCTCTCTTCTTCAAGTATATTTGTATAGTTAGAAGGATGTTTGCGGTAACAAACAGTCCTACTCATTCAAGCAACACTGATTTTGGAGAACTTTTCCCCCTTGTACAGGGGACAGTCCCCAGAGGCCTCTACAGCCCTGCATGTCTTGAAGCTTGTGCAATTTTTCCAGTGTTAGGGTTAGGCATGAAGGCCATTTTTCAAAGCCTGCTCCAAATTAAAGCTGAAAATTGGATCTGGTCTTGTTCATAAATCCTCTTTCCTCTGCAAGTTGCTTACAACCACTTTAAAAAAATAATAATAAAGGAACAGGAATGTACTACAAAAAATCTGCAGAGGATTTGGAAGAGCTACTGGATCTGGAGCGACCTTTGAAGGTGGCAAAAGACAACTGATCTTCAGTGGGTATCACTAGAGGAAAGTCAGTACCACGTATTTGCTCTCAGTAGCTTTTCACATCCCTCCACTAAAAAGAAAGCAATTTGCTTTCTTGGTTTTTGTTAGGCTACAGATTTTTTTTCACCCAAGAGCACAGATAACTGCTGCTTATCCTATGAGGTGAGCTGCAGCTTTCAGCAGATGTGACCAGACTCTGATATTGGTTACAGATTCCTAGTAAAGAATCTTAAAACATTCACAGCGGTAAAAAACAGGCTGCTGTAAACATCCGAGACACATAACTTCAAAAGAACATTTCCTTCAGGATGATGAAGGCACTTGATACAGACATTTGACTTCAACTGGTGAATTTTTCCACCTGGGCACGTTTTCTGCCAATAAAAAGCCACCACAATAGTGACTAGCCCTCTCACACTGCAGTCTTAGGGCCTGAGGTTACGGTTGTCTTAGTTTCCTTTTACAGAGAGCAAATATATTTGACAAATTATGGAACATACTATCTTATGCTACTCAAAAAAACCCCTCATTACACAGCTAACAGGTCTACTCCTTCTGCCCTTCACGCTGCAGTTATAATAGGCCAAGGAAAAAAAACCAATAATCTCCCCATTGAAATTTTAAATAACAGTTGCCTCATAAGTATCCTGTGGATGTACTTCCAGACCTGCAGCAAAGCAAACCTTGTTTTCAGGTGGGTGGTAGAACAGAAGCGTGAGACTGTCTACAAAACTGAGTTTAGGTCTTCTAAGTTAAAATCTCTTAAAAGAAGCATCAAGCTACAAAGCATTACCAGAATAGAATTTGGGTTTATGTGAATCCTCATCTCACCAGAAATCAAGCTATTCATGCCCATAAATTAATGGCCGAATAAGTAACAGAACAAATTATATTGATTTTGATTTTGGTAGGGGTAGAGGCACAGAAGAATAGAAGGCACTTTTAATTTTGTCACTTTTTATGCGGGACAAGGGAAGTGCTTCTGTATAGATTTCACCTGGCTTCAGTGTCCAGTTGCAAGAGTTTCTGTTCAACATTGTCTGCCACCAAATTCATCTTACAGGCCCGAAGAGCTTTTATTAAGTCAGTCACCTTCGCGTCTCTTCCCTTCCATTTCTGCCACTCTCGGAGTGACTGGTGCAACTGTTCGCGCAAGTTATATGGATTGGCTGCCACTACTCGTTCCAGTTTCACTTCAGAAACCTCAAGTTTTCGCATCAGCATTTTCCAGTCTTTCCCGATGTTATCACATATGACTTCAATAGCTACATTCTGAAGACCTGAAATAGCAAAAAAATACAACGTTACGGATAGATTTACTAAGAAATACACGAATTTTTAAGTTAGGGTGGGTCGGTGTTTTTTTTTAGCAAAACACTTCGACTCTTGCTGCATCAAAAATACTGAAAGTCACACCCTGTTCTTAAAAGCTGCTGGACGTTGTCAGAGCCCTGCATACAAAGCAGGATTCCCAAGTCACCATTCCATTAACAAAAAAAAAAAAAAAGGGAAGAAATTAGAAATTTCCACCCGGGGAAAGCTGTTTGCAGTATATACTGCCCTCATGGTATACTTCCAGGGTGCGACACACTTCCCGTGCAGCAGTTCATAGCAGAAGCACCCTTAGCAGTGGGCTCTGCTACAGCAGGCATCTGAGGGCAGCCGTGCCCTGTGTCTGCTCTTGGCATACCCAGAAGCCCACAGATTTACTAGGGTTGCTTAGGGATGGGAGGAAATTAACCAAAACAACAAAATAAATCCACCTACGTTTTTCATGTGCATCTGCTTGCTCATCAGGAGCACCAACTTCCCCTTCCTCTTCGAACTGCTTTAGCTGCGAAATCAAGTCTCGTCTTTTAATGTTCTTCAACAATTCTTCAAGAAACGACACATTGTCCCTTGCAATCAGCTGCTGCTCGAGGAGGATGCTGAAGAGATCCCTACCACTCTGCACAGACTCCAGCTTCTTTTTCGAAATTTCCCCCCGGCAAAGAAACTTCAGGGCAGCGAGCTCACTGTCCGACAAGAACGAGGAGAAAGAGTTCAGCAGAGCCAAGAACGGATCCATGGTGCCGAGGCCTACACCGCAAAGCACCACCAGGCCCGGGGGCGGGAAGGCTGGCGGTGTCCCGTCCCTGCCCTCCGGGGGCGGACTGAGTTTCTGTTTTCACAAACTAACTTCCCGGGAGGTTGGAGGGTGCAGGGAGATCCGAATCTACCCGGCTCCAGCTCCGGCCCCCGCACCGCCGCGATGGCGGGGCCCGGACCCGGACCTTGACCCTGACCCTCGGCCCGCGCGCCGGCGGCGGCCTTGCCCGGAAGTCACGTGACGGCGGCATGTTCCCCCCCNCCCCCCCCAAGATGGCGGCTACCGACTTGCTACGTTGCCGAGGTTTTTAGGTACTCTGCCGTGCTCAAAAGCCCCTCGGAGACGAACGGGTTTGTTTAGTGGCGCTGAATACAAAAGGTGTGATGGAGCCGAGCTCGGCGTAGTCTCCGGCGGCAGGAAGAGCAGGGCCGGGTCCCGGCTCCTCAGCCTCGGCTGAGGGAACTTACAGTTCCCCTTTTAATATAGGATTATTGACCTCTTTGTGAGGCACCTAAACCTACATGGGTTAGGTTTTGGGATTTTTTTAATTTATTTTTGTTTTTGCAAAAGCTGAAAAGGAAGTACAAGCATGAAAGGACTTGCTTGACAAAGAGCAAAAAGATGTTACCGAAGCCACGCTTCTGAAGAGACTGCTGTGTGTTCTGTGTCCCTCCCTGGCAGCTGCCTGAGAAAATGGTCGCTGCTCTCCCTCCCTGGCCTCAGACCCCCTGCCTTTCCCTGGAAACACAGGGCTTGGAGCCTGGGCTTGGTTCCTCATGAAGATTAACTGTGGCATGAAGTAACTCCTGACCTTTCAAAAGGAAGACGCAGGGCAAATGTTACGTCCGTTTATTTTTGAAGGCAATTTTTATACAAGGTGAAAGGTTGTGAACTTCACAAAAATGGGAAAGTTCAAGTTCATCCCATTATTTCTTGGTCCTCAAAGTTCAGAAAAAAATGTAATGCTTTTTCTTCACGGAATGTGTAGGTAGTTCAGGCTTTTCCTTCTCCCTTTTATGAACACTGGCACGTTGATTCTTTAAACTACTGCATTTCCAGTCTGGCTTCTAATTTACTGTATCAGCCCACAAACAGACCTACAGTCCTTGTCAGAGTGATTACCATCTTGGATACGTGAGCTTACACTTTACCATTTTCCACATTTCCAGTATCTCATTCTGATGGAAGGAACAACTACTCCCAAAACATTTCTAAAACTCCCACAGGCACAAGCCCTTCTTAGATAGAACCGCTAGATATTTAGCATCCTGTTTCAGCCTGTTAGACAGAGCTAGTCTTACATATGATCAAGAAAACCCATCTATGGACTGGGCTACACACACAAAGCCCATCTGTGCATCCACAGCGGTGGGCACAGTGATACAAGAACAATGGTATTTCATACTGAATTCAAGATTTGTTTCTCATTTAATCCTTTTAAGGTTACGTGAACGTTGAGTAGCCTCATCTCCTCCAAGTAAGCATTCCCTTAAAATCATTCCCTTTGCTACAGCAAAGCAACATTTCCTTTGATTTTAACTAGCTAATCCCCAAATTCACAATAAATTTGTGACTTTCCATCGCCCTCCTTTCCCTGCTGCCTCCCCATTATGTTCCTCATCCAGGAAAGATGACAGGGCATCTAATCATGCAAACCTTAAAGGCCAGTTAATGTACACATTACCCCCAGTCTCTCAGATGAAATATAAAAAAACCTGTTTAAAAAAAAAGATTTTTGTGTACTCCCTAAGTGCTGTAAATTGGGGGAAATTAACCTGTTGTAGGGTCTCACGGTGAAGTAAATAGTGAGAGGAATTGTCACTAAGAACTTGAGCTGGGATGAGATGTGCCTGTGGTGAGGGATCGTACAATCATCATGGTTAGAGTTGGAAGTGACTTTAAAGATCACCCAGTTCCAACCCCCCTGTCCTGAGCAGGGACACCTCCCACCAGACCAGGTTGCTCCAAGCCCCATCCAGCCTGGCCTTGAACCCCTCCAGGGATGGGGCAGCCACAGCTTCTCTGGGCATCCTGGGCCCAGATACATTTTCTTTCTGCAGCCCTGAATATGCTTTAAGCTGAAGTAAAGAAGATTAATAAAAAAGGTAGTGTGATGCCAAGGAGGAATAGATTTGCAGCGTGTGGATTAATTTAGAAAGCAAATGTAAACCCTAGTAACAATGTAAGAAGTATAAAATCCAGTTAAATAAAATCCTTTGACTCTACAAAACAGGAGGAACCAAATCACCTGGAGTGTATCTTGTGCCTGGTGATGGCAGCCGGCCGAATTCAGAGGCAAGTCCATGTGAAAGAAATCTAAATCAACTTAATTTATACCTTTATTCCCTATCCCTTGCCATGCAATTAAAAGCAACATGAACTGATATCTTGGTAGTTGCACAGGAACTTAGTGGCCAGATTCAGCAATGATGTACAAGGAGGTGTGAAAGTAATTCCGTACATCAGTGGAATTCTAAGGGAGTCTAAATTAGTAACAAACGTGGAACTGAAAGATACAAACCATCCTTTAATTAAGACATAAATCATCACTTAAATGCTTTTAAACTTCCTCCTAATGCCTGGCACAGTGATTTAGTAGTCCCTTTTATTATGTCTGAATCTGACCCGTTAACTCTACTTTGACACGTTCACTGATGGAAATACCCGAGCAACGTGCTTTCCTCTGGTTATTTCCTTTGAAAGCAGTTCATGGGGCTTTAGTAAAGAAAGTGTTTGCCAAGGTCAACAGATCATAACCGCTCCACATCGGGATAAAACTTAATGGAAGTGATTTATTAGCCAGCTCAGATTTCAGTGGAAGTTTCCCAGAAATTAAAGTCCTGTGATTGATCCAGTTCCCAACCAAATTCACTCAGCGGTTTCTCAAGGCAAAATCGTTCCTCGCAAAATACTGCAGAGGGAGCTCGAAGCCTGGGAGTGCTTCAATCTGAGCCTTTTGACTTCATGGTTTTCACTGCAGGGGCAGGGCAAAGAGCGAAAGAAAAAGATTAATTTCTGCCAAGCCTTCGGTGAGGTGTCGGTCACCGGGACATTCAAGCAATGAACACCCATTTAGAGACCGTGGGCATGAAACGGCCAAGCACGTGGCTGTCCTTCGTGGGGTCTTTGCACCATCACATTGAGTGGATAAATGTGGGGTGGCTGAAAGGTTGCTTGGTAGGGTTTACGACCTAAAAAAAGCAATATGGTAATCCACATGCCCCAAAAAGTAAACATTTTGGTAAAATGTGTGTGGCTGTACTGAACCACATGTGACTGAGGTGAGTTTGCACGGAAACTTCGGAAGATGCTTTATGTTTTTCAGCCAAGGCAACATACCTTTCTGGCTGGCCCTTCTTCTTGGCTCTAGCCTTCTCCTCTGATCTGCTGTGGGGCTGTGGAAATGTCTGACAGTTCCTGCAGGTGCTGCAACCCCCCTGATGTAATCTGATTTGCTGTTAGTGCTCGTTAACACGTACGTGAGTTGCTGAGTCTGCTTATGATGACTACTTTCTCTATCACTGTCAAGCAACTTACACTTCAAATGACAAATAGCTTTCTGTAAATATTAATCTCTTTTCTGCCAGCCCCTCTTCTGTAACAAGGGATGTACTTGCAGCCTGCTGTTGGCACAGCAGAACTAGTTTTAGCCTAGTGATTTCAGATGCTGGTTGCAACATCACTACTTCAGCCCAGTACGTGACATGCTCAAATCAGAGACGGTAATGCAGGAATTCAAAGAAATCTCTCTCCTTTCTGAGGCCCACAGCGAGGGCTGCACACACCAGTAGAGTTTCCAGTGTTAATATGTGTATTTTTCTTCTTTGTTCTCGTTCTGAACTACAATACCTGCTGCTTCTTACGTACTTTGCTTACCTTTGGTATGTTTAAAGCTTGAATCCCTGCTATTAGTTCAGTCCTGTTGGATGAGGGTGAAGCTCTACTCTCAGATTTGTAAGGTGCAAAGGATCTGCTTCTGTAGGATTTCCCGTCTGGTTTTACAGAGCAGAAAGGGGTGAAAGACTCAATGGATCAGGACTATGCCCTGATGGTGTAGTTGCTACATGGGATGAAGAGATGGTAAATAGGGGTCTTCAGGGGCAGAAATTGGCATCAAGTCAGGGAGCACTTGCTGCTCTCCTGCTGTTTCTTTACAAGCTGCTGAATATTACTTATGAGATTGGCTGGGCTGATTGTCAAGGACGAGGTGGAATTGTCAAAGTTTGGGTTTTTTAGTAAGAGGAAGGAAAAGAGGATATCCATGCAGCAGAGGTGGCATCAAAATTCAAGCCATCCATTGCGATAACAGAAATCATACAGATGCACACGAGTATCAAAGAAATGCAACTCACTCCCTCCTCACTGAATTGAGCAGGGATCGGGGTTTTTTTGTTTGCATGCATGCTTGCTTTTTTACTCTCATGGAAAATTAACTGATTTCTATCATATGTCTTAATATACTTAATCATTCCCTCTCATCCATTGTTTGCAAAATCCTAAAATGCATGTTTTTCAGCAAAGAAAAGACAGTTTCTGCATTTTCTTTTGTGAATGAATTGATCTGTCCATGTTTCTTTTGTCAGATATTACCTCTCTGTTGCTATAACGCCTAGCCTAGAAACAAGTGCTCTAGTATATTTGTGAAGAGACTTAGGATCCAAGGAGAAAACTGTCCGTGACAAAAGGGCCTAGAAGAAATGTCAAATTATGGTGTGTAGAAAGAGAGAAAATTAGAAGCAGAGTGTGGGAAAAGTAAATAAGTATTGAAAAGAGAATGAACCCTGGCATGAATAGGTTGTCTACAGATAAAAGATCTGGCCAAGTAACAACAACAACAAGCAATAAGTTGTTAACAGATGCTTGAACTTAATATTGAAACAGAAGAAGTGTTGATATAATTCTGTTGATATATTTCTGTTGTGTTATTGTTGGCAGAATAAGTTAGTTTAACTTTAGGGGAAGGGTAAATTGTAGACTTTTGTTTATTTTCTCCAGCTAAAAACCTCTGACTTGACTTTTTACCTATTTTTGTAGGGAATTTTCATCATACCATGTGAGTATGAAATCATCCAGACAAACATTTCACATGTCAATAAAGCTGTGTGTATATATTAGACCAGCACATTTCATTCCTCTAAACAGTATTTATTACTCAAGTTCTGCAACATCAGTTTTGCACTTGGGAAAAAAGAGAGAAACGGAAGACGAGGTTGTCTGCACAGGACTGTCATTGTGAAATAAGCTAGAGAAGAAATAAAAAACCTCCCCAAATAGTAGAGAATGATCCTTAGATTTCTTTTTGGGCCCTTTCTATTTCTGTTCTATTCAGGCCCTGCTGGAACTAGACAAAGCTGACCTGTAGAGCATTGGAAGTGTCCGCATTCTGAGGGTTCCCTTAGAATCGCCATCTGAGGAGGTTCCTCCTGAGGATAAGCCTACGGCAGAATATGATACAGAGATGCCAAATCTCATGTTAATTTATGCTGAGGTATGTCCACATGCATGTCTTCCACAGCGCCACACAGAAATACCGGCGTGGGTCGGTAGGCAAAATATCTCCCTTAGGCTGGGGAAAAGCCACTGGAATTAAACAAATTGTGAGTCCAGCACTTGCTCCAACCCAGTGACTCTCAAACCCATACTGGGGACCGTGCCTCATTGCGCACTGGTGGGCTCTGTGGCCGGTGGAAAAAAATAAAGCAAAGTTCAGATATGAACTGGAAGTTGCTATTCTTCCAGGGAAATGGTCCAGCAGTTTTGATTGCCAGACTTGAAAGCTACTACTAATTAATTTCTGAAGACTATATAAATGTGTTCTTTATTTTCCTGAGCTGCTGCATTGCCAGTTCCCAAGCCCAATAAAAACATGAAAAGGTAAATACGTACCACATTAAGAGTTATTTTCTTGGCTAGAAAAGAAATGGAGGTGTTTTTCTTCTGTCTGCTTTGGAAAACACAGTATTCTAAGCAGCTATAAAAAATGTTAGCATAATTTAAAACTAATTATTTTGCAGAAAATGGCTCAATTTTACACTAGTTTGCACCACTTGTATTTCTCACAAGCGTGCAAATAGTCCTATAACACAGGACTTCATCCTCCCACTTAAGGAAAGGGTTTTTTTCCCCTTACTGAGTACAGCAGCACTCAACTGCCCGCCACACAGCATTGAAAAAGCAGCACAGGGATTATTTTTTGTGTGTGTGTGTGAATATTCCAGCTCTAATCTTTTCTGCTTTAAGAGACCTGGTCATTGTCACAAAAGTGTATGTGAAAAAGGTAACCTTTTTCCCCCAGCCGTGTCTCTGCCTGCACAATGGCCTCTTGGCCTCTAAGTGTCTCCCAGAGCTACTACATTTTCACTGTAATAAATAGAAATGAAGGAGCCTGGCCGTACTTGCTTGGTTTCTGAGTTAAACTCGAGTGGTGTGAGCTCACTACAGTGACTGGAGATAATGACAAACCAGGAGGAGGAGGGATACATTTCTTAAAGACTGGTATTACCTTAGATACCCGTGACTGGCAGTAGAATTACCTATTAGAGGAAAGATTGGTGGATTTTTGTTCTTCCCTTCAGGAATGTGCCAATACAGTATTTTCCGGCTGAGTCACTATCTCGCCGTCATTGAAGTTGGAAGGTGTAAGGTTTTTTTCAAATCCGATTAGAGAGGGAGTGCCTTGTCTGCCCGAACACAGTGCAGTGATTATCCACAGCGCTCATTTCCTTTTGAAACGTGAATAGTTTTATGCAACCATTAAGTGACACAGGATATGACTAGGTTAGTTACTCATAGGGATTTAGATATAATAAGTAAGACAGCAAATCTGGTTTTGTTATCCCCCTCCCTCGATTGTTTGTTGAGGGGGAGGGGGAGAGGAAGTATTATTTTCTGCTCTCTAACGAAGCATTTTGATTTGAACATTTAACTCTGACTACACTGTTGTAGGCAGAACCAGATACAAGGTCGTCTTAACCCACAATCTGGAGTTCGTTTTCATACAC
This sequence comes from Nycticryphes semicollaris, assembly GCA_013400055.1. NCBI lineage: Eukaryota > Metazoa > Chordata > Aves > Charadriiformes > Rostratulidae > Nycticryphes > Nycticryphes semicollaris. The sequence goes on along the minus strand of VXBJ01005869.1, from coordinate 209,968 downwards.
AAACATCATGCAAAAAAAAACAAAGGGGTGAAAAGTCTGTGAAGGAGCATGACTCACTGAGATAACAATGGATTATTACAATACAATCTATAGCATCTATAAATTTTCCTTACAGTCTGTATACTTAAGAAGGAAGTAAGTTACACACACCACAGGTTTGTCTGTCTACCCTCCAAAAATTCATCTTTCTTTTTTTTTTTGAGAAGCTCTTGTTCAGAGATATTACCAAAATTAAATTACTTGCAACCTAAGCTCACCCTCTCTTGTCTCTCAAATACATAGAGATACAGCTTTGCTGCTATTCACCAATTTTGGAGTGAGGCTTTTTCAAGCAGAAGTAGCCTGTCTTACATCTTTGCCAAGTCCCTGAACCTCAAAGTGTTTAACTGTCATTTCTTATCCACGGGAAGCCCCAGAGATGATTACCAGCTTAGCTCTACAGCTGTCTCTGGTCAAAGCTAAAAGCCAAGCATCATAAAGATGCAGAGAAATTTGGGTTCAGGTGCAAAATTCAAAAAGACAGAAGTGAAGAGCTTTAGTAGAATTTCAGAACTGACTCTCGGTTTGACTCCTTTTGATGCTGGGAAGAAGATGTAGCTGAAATCCCAGTAATTTACTCTCAGGGTGCTCCCTGTTCCTTCCCTGCTCCCAACTCCCTCTCACTCCCGACAGTCCCTGAGCAGAGTAAAATACCTAAATAACTCTGTCAGTGTGGCCCAGAATCCCCCAGATTGAGGAGCTGCTTTATTACACATCACCGTCTCTCGCTGACCTCAGAGGCTGAGCAGTAAAGGCTGGCCTGCTGAGATTTATTACTTTCCCATTTGATGGTTAATTACTTGCAATTACCTACCTTCTTTACCTACAGACGTAGTTTGAAGATTAATACATTAAGAAATGTGAGCTGCTCATCTAATTCCTTACATGCTTCTACCAGGACAGAGTGGATTTCCATGCTGGTGAGCACCATGCTGTGATGACCCAATGCTGTGGTCTGGGCTGAAGGCAGCACTTACTGGCACGTGGCCTCTGGGGCTTGAGAAACTCACTTGCTACAGAACCGAAGGGCTCCTACCACCCTGACTGCAATGTCAGAAGCTGTGAGAGAGTTTATAAATCATTCTGAGCGTTAAAAAATAAGTGTGTTCCTAGAGGAGCTGTTTATTTTTGATCACCCGTGATCATGGTTTTATTTGCAGGCAGTGGAAAAGGCAGAGTCACTGAGCCCGCACTGATACTTAGAGAGGTCTTCTCTTTCTTGCTCTGTTTTCATCCATTTCCTTCCAAAGGACTGAAGCTGTCCAGCTTTCACCCCAACACAAGACCAACCACTGCTCAGCAGGATGAGATTGCACATCGCTGCAAAAACATGGGCAAAGGCTACCTGATAGCCTACCCACAGATGGGCTCACCTTAGGGAGGGAGTGTTTCTCTCTCCAAAAAAAATAACAACAGTGACTGATCTGCCAACTAACTTGGATCCAGAAACATAAACTGAAAAATTTTTCTTCCTCCCTTCCCTATTTGCACCTTTTCCCTAGCCTCCTTATTTTGAACTAGAGAAGGTGGCCACTCTTTTTCCATTTAGAAGTAAAAATGGGGAATAACCTTTTCTTCTACTCCAAGATTGCCTAACTACCTGCATTTAGCTCCTCCTCTGTAAAGTTAGGCTCTGAAGCTTCCTCAGCACAAGCACTCTGCTTAATGCTTTTCTTCTTTTTCATGCGAGCACGGATACATTTCCCATTTTGGCGTGAATTTTCTCACGCAGGTTATACTAAGCGAGATGAAAGCTGTGACCTCAAAACCCTCAAACTCCTGTAACTAGGTTCACATGACTGCGCCGTCACACCTTTGGTCTTCTAAGCCCTACTGGTTTGATTTTTCCGAACTCTACTGCTCGTGCAACCCAGCTGCATCAATGAATTTTGGCTGTAGCTGACCCTCTGGGTTATGAAAGTACCGTACAGTAAGTGTCATGATTTTTTATTCTGAGTGGAAGCAATCATTCAATACTTAGTCAAAGGGAGTCAAGCGAAATATTTTCTTTGGCTTGAGATGGCCTCAAATCAGGCAGCACGCTGCCTGGTATTAAAGATTAAGGAAAGAGCTTAAAATTAAAATGACACCACATTAATAGTTAGGTTCTTCTTCAGAAAGGCCTGTTGGGCTAAAAAAAGATGGAGGTTAAAAAAAGAACTTTAGTTTTCCTCTGCTGTACTAAAAATGGAATAAACAGTACTCACATGCAAAAAGAATTGAACCAGAGTTTGAATGGAATCCATATAAATTTTAAGACATGGATTCTTCAAGGGCAAAAAGAAAAGGAATTGATTACTCTGAAAACTTCATCGGAAAATATAAATGGACTCAAGTGATGTACGAAACTTCAGGCGAGTTCAGACTCCTGAGGTAACAATGAAAAGTAAATTGTTTTATTATTGCTTATTGGAAATCACAACAGCCAAAAAGATCAGTAACAGCTCAGGACCAGAGAGCATGGAGGGTTTAAAAATAGAAATGTATCTGTGCCTTGACTTGAAACTTATTCACCCTTAAGCTATTTAAGACTGCAAAATATTTGTAAGACAGTATCTTAGAAACACAATGACATGGAAATCCAGAAAATTCAGACTCGTACCGTTGACACAATAGGGTGGGTATGATTTCCTCCTCCTCAGATCCACCAACTCAACTTGTGTCTTTGCCACAAACTTTGGGTTTCGAAAAGCGTATTTTAGCAATGGTTCCAAAATGGGCCGGGCAGCCACTGCCAGCTCTGCTCTGTCCTACTATTGTCTGCATTTGCTCTTAGACTAAGTAAAAGAAAAAGGATAATGATTTTCCTTTCAATGCATCGATACATTGGGGTTTGGCTTTTTTTTTTTTGTTTTTAAATATCTTTGATCAAAGCAGGGCTGGGAAACAGGGGTTTGTACTTACAATTTTGTGGCAGCAGCACGCCAAGAACAGGTTGAATGCACGTCATGGAGATACTCTCAAATCAACACAGAATTCAGCTGTATTTGTACGAATACAAAGATTGCTGTCTTTCATCAAATATGGCATCTGTGAGATGCGTCGAGGTGTATCCAGTTATTTTTTGGTGACTTCCAGATCCTTGCTTCTCTGTGTTAACTTCCCCCCACGCACACCCTTTCCCTCCCCTTTTTCCAGTGAGTCCTTAATCCTGTCTCAAATTCGCTACTGGCAAAACCAAAACTTGTTCCTACTTGCATCACAAATACGAAATAAACCTTCCATGAAAAGTACCACAAATGAAAGAGCAAATCTCTTTCTGGAAGGCATTATTTATATCTTACAGGCTCCTGTCTACTATTTTGCCTTTAAAAAGTGACAAAACCAAACCAGTCACCAACTTCACAGTTATTTACCTGCTTCTGGTTTTCATATCCTTTATTTTGGAACTGAATTCCCGCCTCCTGACTAAATTTCGTTAGTTAGACCACTGATTTTTTTCTGGCTGGAAAGGGAGCATTGGTACAAAGCCTCACGTTTTGCCTTCTTGCAGAACAGCTAAATGGGAGCAGGATGAAAAACTGGAAATGGCAAGAGAGGTTCTGAGCCCAGCTTGGCTTGGACAGGTCCCATGGGGCAATAAAAATGCCATCTACACAGTGTAGCCTTTCTGCTGCCTGAGCTACTCCCCTTCAGAGCTACGTTCAGCAAGACAGAGTCGAAGGAATCCCTCAGTTTTATTCCTTTAGGTCTACCTTTTCATTTTTTTCTTAATAGTGAATACATTTTTCAGTTTCAATGCACAACCCAAATAGCATTCTCCCTCATTAAAAGCCTGGTTCAAATGTCTTAATGGAAGCTCTTACATCTTACATTCTCCTAAATGCCTAAGACTGAAGTCAGAAGAAAATTCAAGCTCCCAGGATATGATCCATGCCATAATATTCAGTGTCTATGTTCCATGCTTCTGCTAGAAGCCAAACCTCCCTTTGTGCTCACAGAGACAGATGCATTTTAGGGGGGGGAGATTAATTTAATCTCCGAGTGGGTATCTAGAGCCGCTAGAACCTGATATTTACCTTCTACATTGCTAGGAATGTGCTTCATGTCTAGAAATGAAGTAGTCAAGACCTGCAAACACTTCTTGAAACTTGGTCAGACACTGGGACAGGCGGCCCAGGGAGGTGGTTGAGTCCCCATCCCTGAATGTGTTTCAGAGTCATTGAGATGTGGTGTTGGGGGATAGGGTGTAGGGGAGGAATTTGTAGAGTAGGGCTGATGGTTGGACTCGATGATCCTCAGGGTCTCTTCCAACCTGAATGATTCTATGATTCTCAGTTCTGGCCTCTGCTCTACCAGGAGCACTGGAAAGGCAGCTCCACTTTCAGGCAAACTGTAACACGAATTACTGTATTTCTCAAATCTAACAGTACTCATAGTTGGAGACTCGGAGCACAGGGAGGGATGGGAACAGAACCTGTCCCACAGGAGAAACTCTTGCATGTTTAAGTTTATTTCAAATAAGTGTTCAAGGAAAAAAAAAAAAGAACTAAAACAGATTTAGTATATATTTGCTTTTCTTAAAAAATGATTTCATGAAAGAGTTTTATAGTTATCTAAGTAGTAATACAGTTTTTATATACAAAATTCCATTTCAAACAATTTACTGTACAAAAGAAAGTATAAGCAACTGTTACTATGTAATGATTTCAGCAAATAATGAAAAACTCTGATAAGGATGTGTTCAGGATACAGTTCTACCATTTACAGGAATGTCAGTATTAAGCTGGGAACACTTTTGCATCAGTATTTACAGATGAAATTCCCTTTGAGGAAGTTCCCCTAAGATTTCTCTTCAGAATAGGTAGTTCATGTTTGGTTTTCTTCTGGATCTTTTGGGCTACCAAGGAATGAGAGGAAGGCGGCTTTTTTTTCCCCCGAGCTGTAGGGACAGAATCCTGCCTGATTTATTTCCCCTCACAGTCCTATTGCAGTCAGTGGGCCTGATCTGGTGAACGCTTCCCACCAGGCACAGCGCTTCTTGTGGGAATGAACCAGGCAGGGTTTGGCCCTGCAGCAGTAAGCTACCATAAGATACAAATTTTAAAAATAGTGACATTCCTGCAAGTCAAAATACAACAGAAACAAGAGATAACAAAATATAAGCCCTTTATTAATAAAAATCTTTGGTTGGATCAATACTTTAAATAAGCTTCAAGAATATTTGGTTAATACCATTTTTTTTCTTCCACGTAATTTCTTTTTCTGGTACCTTCTTTGGACAGACTGCAGAAAAATATCAAGTTTATCACATACTTTAAAACAAATAAATATATCAAAAGCTAAATATGGCATATTTTTTTTTTAAATTCTAGCATAAATCTTTAAATTAGTTTGGCAAAGGAAGAAGAAGAGGAAAGAAGAAATAACTAACTTCTCTTGAAAACAGTCTTTTGACGTTTGGTTTTGTAACAAACCATACAGTAGTTAGACTTTAAAGAAATCTTTCATTTTTATTTTATTTTTCAGTTTTATATTTGCAATGCAAGTGCCATGGACAAGACAAAGCAATAAAAGAACTGAAGTTAATTGCACCAATATTATTTGGAAGTGCAGTTTATCACTTGACAAAGCAAAACTAAAATGTACTATGCTTAAAAAGACTTGTACTGATGGGATTCAGCTAGGCATCGTATGTAAGGATTTTAGTTATACTTTAAGGAAGCTCCTTGTACAAAAGATAAGAGTATTTTAAGACAAAAGTAAAGTCCTGTAACTAACTGAAGGTCTGGTCCTGTAGCCCCAGTGCAGGCAAAGCTTCCATCGAGGACAGTAAGTGGGACACGGTTTGGACTTACTGCTCCAGCACAGACTCTGGGAAATGCCATTCAGTAGCAGAAAACCTGTGGGAGCTACTGGCTGTGAAAAAGGGGTGCAGACTCCTTTCTCCTGCAAAGGATGGAGGGCTACAGGGAAAAACCTGGCTATGAACGGGATGTGCTAAAACAATGGGAAAAAGGGAATTTCCTCAACAACAACAGTGGCCCGAGTACTAGGCAGGGCAGTGTGAGTCACTGTAGCTCTACGTGTGCTCGTTAATTCAGGGCATTTAATTAAATGCTCTGTGATCATCTACCCGCTGGGAGGGTCTGTGGAATTGTGCTGCTGCTGCTGCCTGGCCACGAGCGAGGAGCTGCTGGGGGACTGCTCAAACTCAGCCCATGGCAGCCGGGGACACTGAGGTAGCTTCATCCACATCAGTTGTTTGCTGGTTAAAAAAATACCCAAAAACAACAACAAAAAACTCCTCCAGATTGATTTTTCTGATGTTTCTGAAGAGAGCAGTGCCCCGGTGAAGGTCTTGGGTACGTAGCAGATTGCCTGCCACCAGTGCCCCACGCACCCCTGTGACTCTAAAGCTCAGCAGGAGCTCTGCTTCTTTCAGACCTGCAGGTTCAAACGCAGACGGATGTCTGCCAGCAGAGCTAAGCCCTGGCTTGGGAAGCAAGTCAGCCCGGTAGGCTTTACGTGGTCTCTCTCCTGCCAAAAGGAATACCAGGGCACACTCTAAAGCTGATTTGGGATATATGTTATCTAGTTACCCCACGGACCGACAAGACTGGGGTGCCAAAAATATTTTAAATTAGTAGTATTATTAGTTAAAATTTACCTTTATTTATTTAGTTAATTAATAGGCTAAGGTCAAATTCTCAGAGAATATCTCTATCAAGACGTACTAAGTACCTGCACTTATTAATGCACGCCAACTTCATCCACCAATGAAATATAAAAATTCCCTGCATTACTGCTTGTGCAAAAGAAAAAACAACACCGTTATCAGAAATTGAATGTGGTCCTCCATATTTGTAAGAAGAGCATTTCTCACAAAGATGGGAGCAGAACGGCAGCACATCCTTCAACATGCACCAGGTTGTCCATTAATGGAGTCCTGCCCTTTACGCGATGGCTTGTGAATCAGTGGAATGCCCCGACATACGCAACTCCCTCTTCTTCTATACGTCCAGAGGATACGAATGGCAGGAGGACAAGCTCCCACTGCGGCTCCTGGAGAGTCTGGGGCTGTGATTGTTACAGTTTTCACCTTTTTTCTTGTCGTTGTCTTTCCAGGTTTCCAGCATTTGCAGCTTCCCTTGCTCTTCTCTCATGAAGACCTCCACCATGAGAACTTTCTCTTTATGAATCTGCTGACTAATGTCCTTGGGAATGTCTGGGATAATCCAGTCAACAAAGTCACTCATAAACATGACCAAGTTCTGAAAATGAAATTGTGAGAAAATCTCAGCAAGGTCAAATGAAAGGATGACTGTTGGGGAAGGGGCTATTTTTGGTGTACTTAGGAAGAAAGGGCAATATTTGAGTTGGGCTCAACAGGATGTCGCAAGCCTGATACTGAGCCAAATTCACCTCGACTTCTTGTTCGTGCTAGAAGCAGAGAAAAATGGCAGGCAGAAAAATCTCTATGATCTATGTACAAATACTGGCACAGGCACTTAGAAATCCAGGGGAAATACTGTCATTGACAGATGAGTACCACTGGCTTACAAGTTTCACATCAGAAAGGCAGAAGCAAAGAACAAGAGGTAAAATGGCAAGGTTGGTAACAATGCATTCCAATGAGACGTTTCTGACTTAAAAACCTTCATCCAGTGAAAGGGAGGTCTTTCACTAAAAGATACATATTTTGTCCAAAAAGAAAAGGAATTAAAGTTCTGTAACAAGTTGTTTAGATAAGGCAGACTTAAAACCCTTGTGTCACAACAACCAGCATCACTGCTGTGATCAGAGAACACCACAGTAGTGAAAAATGACTAAATCTTGCCTTCTTGTTCAGATGCGAGTTAAACTCGAGCTGGGAAAATTTTGGAAATTGCATTTTTTGGCTAGGTCTAGGAATGAGTTGGGATGAAATTTATGCTGCTTCAGTGAACTTGTTGAGGTCCTACTGGAGAAACTGGTGGGACCTAATTAGTATCAGCCTTGTGCTTCGTTGCTCACTAAGGTCATTAAGTTGCTGCTGCATTAAACCAGTTCAGGGGATTCCTGGGGCTGAATTTTCACCTGGGTGGGTGGGAGGAGGGGGGTGAATGAAGATGGGCAAATTTCTTTACTTTTCCATCAAACAACTGAGAAAGGTATTTTCTTTGGCATCATAACCTATTTCCAAAGGTGGCTTGTCTTATGTAGCTGAAGAAATATATCTCTTTTTCTTTCTCATATAAAAAGTGCCTGCGGTATAAACCTACCTGGAAAACTATCACAAATGCTAATCTTGCTGCTAGGACAGCCCAGAAATCCTTTGAAATGTCGTACTTGTTTTCGGACCAAGGGGGTTCTCGATAATCTTTGTATCTGCAAAAGAAGACTCAGTAAATCAGTGCTGTCAGTCAGACACTTTGGCACCAGCAGGAATTAATACCCAACAGTCAAAGAGTAAATCAAACCATCTAAAAGCAAGTTCACTCTTACATCATGACGCTGTCTTAACTTCTCAGTAACAAGACACAGCTGAAAGCCTCCCACAGCCTTCAAGTTTCACTCAAAATTAAATGTATTCAGTCGCAATACCCTCTGATTAGTACAAATATGTCAATTATGCATAAGGATGGAGTAAATTACACAGATAATCGATTTTCTTTTAGGATTGGTATAAAAAATTACAACGTATACTTTTCAGACTAATTTTGAAGACAAAAATACTGATTTTAGATCCACAGAGTGCATTATGTTACGTGGTGTTCTCCTTGTTCATGATGAATGAAAGCTCGCAGCTGAATTTCGCCATATAGAGAGAAGGTAAGAATTTTGCCTTAGCTGTGGCTTAAAGAAAATCTATGAGCTTATCAACAATAGAAATGGGACCAGGAAAAAGACATTAAATTTTAAACCACAGCATCCTGACAGTATGTTGAAAGAATTAGGGCTCCGTATTTTTGAATGATTTTAAAAAACCCTGGAATATGGAAGAAATGATGGGGTGGGAAGAAGAAAGAGGTTAGGAAGCAAATTAACCTGGCTTTTTTCATATTGGACCACGCCACCAACACTTCCATTCTCCAAGTCCTGTGCTAACAGCATGTTTGCTAACCTCATTTATCCTGTGCCCAAAGACCACCAGTAGGAAACCAGGAGAAAGTAAAAGCAACCAAAGCTAATATATATGCAATTTTGGTTAGTTTTTTTCTTTCATCTCAAAAGCAATTTTTCTGTTTAGCAGTCATTTCACCAGATTAACTTGTGCTATTCAAATTTATAAAGAATAGAAATTAAAAAAAATAATATGACTGTAAAGGTGGAGGTTTATTCCTGGTCAGTTTATGTAACTGGAGTAAATTTTTCTCTTTTTTTCTTCCCTGGAATGTCACTTTCTTCTTTGTTCTCCCCTTTCCCTTTCTTACCCCCACTGTCTCCCTTTCAGTTTTGCTGGTCTACATGCTTTCAGTGTGATATTTGGCTTTGGTCCCCAGTTCTAAGTGTTAAACCATTTGTTTTGAAGATGATGCGTATTCTAAGGGTGCCTTGGCACTGACCTGGATTGCTTCAGAAGGAAAAAATATGCAACAATAATTTTCCTTTACAAATGAAAATGTTATGTAGAGTTTGTTACAGGCATGCAGATTTCCTGTACCATGACACTTGCAGTGGGTCTTAAGTTCCAGTGCAGATAAGGATGCTATTGCTCTCATCAGGAATTGCTAAAGAAACTGGACATAAAAGGAGAGGTGTACTGCAAAGTCATGGTCATTCTCTCAAGTAGCACGTGATACAACAACATGACATCACAATAACATTGGTTTGTTCCCTTAAAGCACCAGTGTGCTGTTTATTGTTGTTTATCTCCTATCCTGAAAAAGGGAATACATAAAAATATAAATCTGTGCATGGACAAACACTGAAGGTAACAATGCTGATCTCTATTTCCCATAATAAGCAGCACTTTGTATTCAGGTGTTGTGGTTAATATTTAAGCCAAGGCGTTCAAGGCAATGGATCCATCTGATATAAAAGGCTACCAAGGTGCTAAAAAAAGTATTGAAAACACAAGGGGGAATGTACAGATTTGTCCCATTCTTAGTCAGCTGTGAAGACAGGCAAAGTTAGTTATGGCTTAAGAGAGTACCTGCATATCTGAACCTCGTAGCCCAGATCCATGGGGTCGTTTGGAGCTGTTCCTGCTTGAAAATCGCTGACATTAAAAGAGGATAGTGTATGGTTGACGAAGCCATGCATGGTGCCATTCTCACTGTACATATACAGGTACACGAGGCGTGGAATGAAGTCGGATGTGAATGAGATCACAAATGCCTAAGCCATAAGAGTAAAAAGTGAGCCCAATATTCAGGCAGTGGTTAAGTTAATAATACACTCCAGTTACGTCTTGCCCAAACAACTCGCGCAACTTCAGAAAACGAGGAGGGAGGCTACAGCTGATGGGGCCCTAAAAATGGAACATTTCATGGTGCAACAAGAGCGTATTTACTGCTTACTCTTCTGAGTTGCAGGATATTCGATGGAGCAGTTCCACTACTGAGATTCTACCTGGATAACAACTTGAATTCCCCAGGGAATGGAGCAGCCGTATCCCCCACCCTCCTGCCCCAGTGCCAGGGGAAAGCCAAACACGGCGCTGCTTCCCCCTTCCCCGGTCACAGCTTGGCCCTGGTACATTCTATAAGGCCCACCTGATGGATTTCCAAGTACTCTTCTCTTCTGACAGCAAACTGACTCTTTAAATTGTCATTGCATTGCAAAAGGCCATTAATTGCATGTGGCTTTTAACTCCATCAAGATAAAAGGATGAGCAGACCGAGCCCAGTTTTATTTTTACGGCCGCAAAAATTGCATTTTATTCGGTCACTTCAAAAGGCTTTCTAAAAATGTCACACCCAAAATGCAAGACAGCCAATTCGGCTGAGTTCTTCACCACTTTAGCCTTTCTCTTTTATCGTTATTATGAAACATTCTCACTGGTATAAATCTCACGTACATGCAGAACAAACAGTACAAAATGTTTTACTTATTTTATGATAAAGAGAGGTAGTACATAGATCAAAGAGGGAAAAATAACACTGGATAGTGACAAAAAGACTGAAAAGGGGGGGTGGGGGAAAAAAAGAAAAAAAAGATAAATTATTTCCAAAGAGAAAGAGGAGAAATGGTGCAGACAAATTAAGGCAGCGTATCAAATAACCCAAAGAATGGTTTGGCCACAGCACAACAGACACCTGTGGGCAAAGTGGAGGGGTTTCCAGTCTGGATAATGGTGGAAAAACCAAGAGAGCCCATGGACACGTGGCCAAAAGCCCCACACAACGCCTGTTTTGCTACACAGCAAACACGCTTTCAGCTTGTCATTCAGCTTCTTTTTCATCTTCCCCCAGGTGGGGTGCCATGAAGGTAATTAATGTCCTTGTTTATTCATATAGAATATTAGGTAAGTACATAAAAGGCATATATTAAGGTGTGCTCAAAATCTAATTTCACTGTTGAAGTAAACAAAAAATACTTTCATAGATTTTCAGAGCTGTCTGTGTGAGAGCAATGAAGTTCGAGGCCAGGTTTTGAATGGAGGGAGACTGTGCTCTGCTAAGCTGAACTAATTCCCAGCCAGAGGACTACCTGACCCTAAAAAGGGCACCAAAATGAAAAGACACATCATCTTAGCGACAGTATTTCAAAAAAGCAAAAGTAAGCAGCTCTGGTCTTATTTGCTTGAAGGGAAAAACTGTATTATGAAAACATTCTGGAAAAGAAGCTGCAACAGCTACTTACTATTTTATATTATTGCTACTGCTCCTGCCACAGCTTCAAAATAAACACTGCATATGATTCCCTAATATTTCACACAATTTCCAAATCATATACTTTCATTTGATTTGAAAGGCTGAAATAAAACTCATGGAGCAGAATGGAAAAGCCAGCCTATTGAATTACAATTCTGTTCATGCCAAATTACTTACATTTATTATGACAGCAAGCTTTCCGATACCTCTGAGGATATTATACCAGATTCCTAAGGAAGGAGACAAACACATAAACATTTTTCCAGTCACTAAAATTAGATAAATTACATTTTTAGTTAACAGTGTTAGAAGTACATATGACTGTGGCGAACTAGAGTTATATCTTAAGTAAAAAAAACGAACAACTTATAAGAGATTAATTTAATAAGCTTTGAGCAAAGGGAGCCCAACTTTGTCTTCCAAAGCTATGTTTAGGCACCTATTATTAGTTTTGTAGGTTTTAAACTAAAAGCTTCTTTGAGGAAGAGGAGGGCAAATGTGAGACAAAAGAATGCTGGCATAGGTAGGAAAGAAAAACATCATGACATTTCATTCAAACTTCTCAAATGCTTGAGGAGAAAAGAGAAAGCTACAGATAGGGAGCCGGGAGCTCCACACATGTGGTCTGAACATACTGGTCTACCAGTTTTAAGGACCTGAATCCGTTTCTACACCTTCTCATCACTATCTATCCCACCTCACTTTTGAGAAAGCCAAGCTCCATTTGCATCTGGAAACCACGTAGATAAAGGCTTCCTCAGCATGGGCTCTGTGCATACAACATGTAATTCCAACCCACCCCGTAGTGACTCAGGTTCAACTCCTCTGGATTTAGTCTGACAATGATGCATTAAGTCCTGCAGGTCTGTGCCTTCCCCATCTCCAGATCCCATTCCTCATGGAAGGGCTTCTCTGAAGTCCACATAAAGTGCTGGTTTAGTGTATGTGCAACCCTTGGCCTGGCCTCTCAAACATTCTCCTGGTCACTAGTGAGAGCTTGGAAATTTCTTCTTAATTGAAGTCTTGATGGAAAAATCCAGGGTTGCTACCAGATCCGTGTGGTTACAGCCCTGATGAGCTGCTCTCTTACACTGGATCTGAAAAGGAAGGAAGATGTAGGAGGCTTTATGCAGGGTGACATCCCTGGAAGAGTCCTCCAACCTGGCCAAATCCTTTGCTTGGTAACTAACTTGTACTTCATGTAGCTTTGGTCTTCTGGTACAGCCTGGGCAGAGTACAGAACTGAACTCCAGGAACAGCTATTCCAGTATCAGTGGAAGCAGAGACAGTCTCCGTTGCTGCCAGTGGTACCCACTGCTGTTAGCAGGTGGGACATTCTCCTTTTCCAATCCTGCTTGACTCCTGCCCTAAAAACTCATCTGGTTTGTCTGTGGCCACCTCACAGTCTCTGACTTTGGGATGTCTCTGAAAGAAGTGAGGTTCTTTCACCCACAAGAGTGGGACTGAAGTCCAACAAATTGCAATTAAGACACCCCCCCCTAAAAAACAAACTCCCAAACTCCAAAACGCAACAAAAAACCCCAACAACATCCTCCATAACATCTCCCTCCAGCAACCTTAGCCCTCAGCATCCAATGAACCAGCCACAAAACATCCCAAAAGCAGTGTCATGGCAAAGGCTACTGCCTTTACTGCCGTTTGCATGACAAAACACAATGTGTTCTTCAACTCTAGGAAGATCCTGAGCCACAAGGATGAGCCCAAGGAAAAACTCTGCTTGCACAATACAGTGATGACCCCGCTGACTGGCTCTGTAATACAATTATTTCAGTGACCTCTTCACATGTAAATAACCAACATGTGGGTGAAGCAGCTTCCTCATGACATACGCCCATAGCTGCCAGCCCCACTCCGCTGTCAGGGGAGATTGCTCCGTTGTCACCGTACAACCGCAGAGCCCAGTTCCAGTTAGATCCACTGCGGCTCTCAAGCTTCACCCATCCAACATTCATGCTGAGTGGGGACAAAGGGATAGATTTTCCCACCGACTTTGCAGTCTCCTCTCATTCCCAAGTGTATTTCTCCAGCCCAGTCCCGAGTTATTAAATGCAGAAATTTTTCCTTCTGCAAGAAAAACTGCATTGCCAGGAAGAACCATTGATGTGCAGAACCATGAGAGATATTTCACTATTGTATTGATTATTTTGATTTGAAAAGCGATATTGTTTACTTAATAAAATATTTAGCTGGCTGTAAAGCGCTGGTCTTCCTATTTTAAAAGTAAAGGCTCGATAAGTTATGACAGTTCACAGTTAAGCCACAGTCTAATGTTTTGAATTTTCCTATAAATACCTTCCTGTTAATGAAACTAACTCAGCATAATAACATCCTGCCATCAATCTGGGAACAAACAAACAGGGATAACAATAGCAACGTGCACTTACCTATATCCTTTGCTCTGACTGCTACCGGTCTCCTCAGCTCAGTTACAAATTTTTTCGCGTCGAGACGGATTTCAATGATGTTGTTCAACAAAGCAAATAAAGGCGCCAGCGGGAAGGATGCCACGAACAAAGTTACAAACCCAAACTGGATAACTGAAAAGAAAAAGAAACCATTCCAATGGCTGTGGTCAGTATTTATCAAATACGTGCATCATCACGTCAGTGCCGTCCCGCCAGATTCTCAGACAAGCACGTGCTGGGAGACTAAATCAGCATTTTAAACAAAACTGATTAATAAAGATGATTAAGGCAACAAAGATGATTAAAGGATTAGAGCATCTTCCTTATGAGGAAACGCTGAGGGAGGTGGGACTCTTTAGCCTGGAGAAGAGAAGGCTGAGGGGAGAATTTTTCATGCCCGCGAGTATCTATCTGAAGGGTGGGTTGAAAGAGGATGGAGCTGGACTCTGCTCAGTGGTTCCCAGTGACAGGACGAGGGGCAATGGGCATAAGCTGGAACATGGGAAGTTCCATTCAAAGATAAGGAGAAACTTGTTTGGGGTGAGGGTGTCAGACCCCTGGCAGAGGCTGCCCAGGGAGAGTGTGGAGTCCCCTTTTCCGGAGACCTTCAAGCCCCACCTGGATGCAGCCCTGAGTGATGTGCTCTGGGCAACCCTGCTTTAGCAGGGGAGTGGGACTGGGTGATCTCTAGAGGTCCCTTCCAACTCTGACAATTCTGTGATTCCATTATTTTCTGCCTCAAGCACGGTTGGCCTTGATTTGGTCATCAGAGGGCCAGTTGCACCTCCTGCTTAAGGCAAGGCAAAGTAACCAGAAGGATGGGGAAGCTCCTAAAACAATTTTTCCCTGGGCGAGGCTGGCACAGAAGTGATCGGAAGGAGCGAGATTGCTGCAGCAACTGTGCTAGTTCTGCAGAAACTTGTCAGGATTTTAGCCCTCACTAATCCCAGTGGAAGCTTTCTCTTCTGAAGTGCAGAAACTTATGGTCTTTGAACAGGACACAACTGATTCTCTACCTTTTCTGGGAATAACTTGCTTCCTACAACCTGGGATCGTATTTGCTTTTGTTTGATGAGGTCATAATCATGATATCATAGTCATCGTGGTACCGTTAGCACCCCATCTTTCCCTCTGTTCCTTCCAAATGCTGATCTCAGTAACTGCATAATTTCTTACTTTTAGGAACTGACAGCATGACCTCATAGTTTGTTCCAGTAAATTTCAATCTGTTTCAATTACTCTGAACATCAAGGTCATCAGATATTCTAATTTGCCTCTGTATTTACTGGGCATGCCAATTTTGGGCATTAGTATACTTCATTATCCTTTACCACCATTTTTGCCTTGTCATTCCTTAAAATACTAACTAAAATTGCTCTTTTACGAGAAGTCCTTCAGCAATGTCTGCTACTGTAGCAAACAGCCTTAGGTTGAACAGTTCTCAGCCTTTCAGAGACTGAAAGTATGAAAAGAAACTTGCTGTACAGCTGCAGCAAAGTAGAGTGATACCCAGCGCTTCAACTCAACAACTTGAGTTGAACAAGTCGAGATCAACTACTTGAAAAAAAATTTGTATGTGATCTGTCAAGTACAACCTGGTCCACAGGCACGTACCTCTCCCAGATTTAGTCCAGATTCCAGAAAACAGAAACAATCTGGTGTGAGAACACACCGTGGAAATGATCAATTCTGAATTAAGTAACTTATTTCCAATGTAGGGTGGAACTGATGATAGCACACGCCTCACCACCTCAGCATTTTGCCTTTTAATCATTTGCATATGAACCTGGACAGTGATACATCACATGGCTTGAAAGAAAATATTGAAAATACAGTGCTAAAGTAAGGGCTCATGAACAGCAGAGAGCACAGTTCATCCCTGAAGCAGCCAGTGCCTGAAACATACTGTACTCTGAGACTATACGTTTGAATAATGTATAAGTTATGCCCCATATCTACTGTCCACTGAATCTACATTTCAAAACCATCAGCTCTCCATCCCAAATAATCAGAATAATTACGGTTTAAAATCCTTTCCTTCCACTTCACTCACTCATTTCCATATATTCAGGGGTAAGTCCAGCGAAAGGCTCCAGGTTATAGTCCACTTCGTAACGCTGCTTTTTTTTCATGTGCTCTTCATGGTCTAAAGAACGCCGACGCTTTAATTTCATGTATCGTATAAATTTCTTCATTTTTCTGGGGGAGACAGAAATAATCTGGTTAGCGTGCCATTCTGGTCACAGTGCCCATTTTTCAGTTATTTTACATTACCTAAGCCATGCCCATACCTATACCATACTATTTCCATACCTATTTTCATAAAAACTCTGCAAGAGCCACAATACACTAAAAGTACCAGGGACCAGCATATAAAGGTTCTGAAACACGGTTATAATTGAATTATTATACAATCATACAGAATCATAGAATGGTTAGAGTTGGAAGGGACCTTAACAATCATCTCATTCCAATCTCCCTGCCCTGGGCAGGGACACCTCCCACCAGACCACATTGCTCAAAGCTCTGTCCATCCTGGTCTTGAACCCCTCCAGGGATGGGGCAGCCACAGCTTCCCCGGGCAACCTGGGCCAGGCTCTCACCACCCTCACAGTCAAGAATTTCTTTCAAGTGTCTAATCTAAATCTCTGCTCTTTCAATTTAAAAATTACCCTTTGTCCTATCACTCTACTCCCTGAAACAGAGTAATGATATTATATGTATTAATTACATGTAATTATATTATACCTCTTGCTAACAAGTAGGAAAGCAACAGATTGCCTACCACTTTTCAAAGACATCTGCATTGCTGGACGCTGCACAAATCTTGCAGGTGGCCTATGAACCATGTTCATGTCAAGGGGCAGTGGATGCAGAGTGCACTGCCCCCATCGTAAAAACCACAAGTTCTAAAAAAAAAAAAAACCATAAAAAGTTGCTACTTACGGGATGCCAATCTCAAATAAGTTGTTCTGGATCAGCTGCTTGCCCAACATGATAATACTGAGCTGGATACACAACTCCATGAGGCAACCGCCAGGAGCACACTACAAGGGACAGAGGAAAAGTCGGTCAGAACATCTGGTGGGTCCCCATGGCCGGGGCGGATGGTGCTCCCATCAGCTGAGATCACAGACAGGGTAAAATGCAGTTACCTCTTCCATTCGGAAAGAATGGAAAATGTAGACATAGTCTCCCGGCCGTCCAACAAATCTAGGGCATAATGGTTAGAATTATAAACTTCGTACATATTTTACAGTTTTTATATTTGATTCCTAAGGTCATTTATGTCGAACTCTATGCCTTTGAGTGGGACCACCTAATGTTTAGCCCTGGAAATGTGAATGAAAATAATTAACTTAGGTTTTGTTTTAAAGAGTAAGTCCTGTTTACCGAGTAAACACCTCAGTAAAACTCCAGTTGTGTTTCCTACAATATTATAGGCACTTCCTGGCAGAACTCCTCTAAGGGAATCCCCATTTCTGTTGTGTTGGTCGGCATGTGCCACATGGAATATTTACTTTAGCCTTGTGCTTTCATGCTGGTTGCAAGATAAGAGATGATACTTGCTGCGATGTCAAGTTAAGAGTGGCAATTAGACAATGGTAAATAGCCTGATGGGGGATTATATCTGATCATATCTCAACAAAATGGCATTAATGACTTTGAAACAACAGGTCCCTGCTTTATCCCATGAGGCTGCAGAGTTTTGGGGTCAATGCTGAGGATTTTGTAAACTAGATTTACTTTATCATCCAATGACGGTCTTAGCTCAGCTGTCTCATAAGTAACAAGCTGAAACCCTGAACAGCCTTTGGCATTACTCACCGGCCTTTGAAGAAAGCGACGTAGAAAATGGGTGTGTAGGCATTGACAAATTTCAGCAGAAAAGCCTTAAAAATCAGCCGCTCTTCAAAATTCTTGTCAGTTTTGGGCACCTCTGGAACCAATGTGACATGGATAAGAAATGCTAAGGCATTATTCTACCTGCAACATTTCAAGACCTTATAAATGTGGACTTTGGAAAACATCAGCCATCTTTTAACCAAAGAGGTAGCAAAATAGATACAAATTAAAGCAATATGGCCTCGCTGAGGTCAGTGGTCAACCTGTGGAGGATCCCAACCATTCGGATATGTTACAACAGTAATTCTATTTTCCTTCCACACCTGGCTGAACTCTGTGACAATCGCTTGCAGATGGACAAGAATTTATTTGAAAAGACTTCTGGCCTTTTGTCACCGATGCTTTTCACAAAGGATTAAAAAAAAGTTATTTCTACAGTAGTTTTTGCACTGAAAATTTTGTGTTTCTTGATGTGTCTTTTGCAGAATGGCAGAAAATGGAAATAGGAATTGGGTGATGCAGAGGAGTTAAGTTCACGATTAGGCAGAGGAATTTCTGCTGTATCCCATATCTCCATCGCCCATAACTGGATTAGTGATTACTACCACCACTGCTGAAAGAAAAACTTCGCAAATAAAGGTGAATCCATGCACGTTTTGGTATTTATAAATAGCTGGTTAGAATTTTAGCCACACATTGGAATTGCCCATGTTTGCTGACCACTTTGAAGTTAACCACGAAGGCCAGTCATTTGGGTCCTCTCATTTAAAATCGCTCTGGCAAATACCAGTCGAGGATTGAAACCTACCGATCTGAGTTAGCCACCTTGCGATGCAGCCGTACACTTCATCCAGGATGATGATGACGACCAAATTGATAATGACCGCGGTGGCAGTGACGGTGACCCTAACGCTAGACCGGCCCGAGGGGGTTGAACTGATGGCCAGCGCCGCTGCAGTCGAGATCCTGTATATGATGACTCCAAACACTATGGCGAACGTCAGCCCTACCTGCAAGCAAAAAAAACACAGCCTATTAGGAAAGATTTAACTATAAATAATTTCGTGGGGGACTTGGAAATGACCTTAAAAATGGGATCTCTGGGCCACATCTCAATTCCACCCAAATCTGCATTAAGGCTCCCAAACGATTTCATGAACTGTGGGAAAAGATCTTCTTTTGCTAGTTATTTGATCATCACATGAAAAAATTGATACAGTGATGTCACAATCACATGCAAAAGGATTTATTTAATTTTTACTTTAAAAGGCACCTAAATGTAAATTACTTGTTTATATTAAAAGTATTAGTTGGTTTCCTGTCTGCCCTAACAGCAACAGCATTTATACATGATACCTGCTGTATTGTAAAAGAAAGCCAGGGTTGAGTTTGAGCCTCCTTCTCTGGAGACATTCAAAACCTGTCTGGACACATTCCTGTGTGACCTGCTCTAGGTGTTCCTGCTCTGGAAGGGGGATTGGACTAGATGATCTTTCAAGGTCCCTTCCAATCCCTGTGATTCTGTGAAGCACAGAGGAGTATTTAATCTTAAATCTGCACAGAAGCCTTCAAATACCCTACTCAGGCTGACTGTGCTGTCATAATCCCAATCTGAAATGAAACCTGATTAAATCAACGCACTTCCTGGCACAAAATCTTACTCAGATTTTCATTGCTTAAATACAGGAAGAAATTAAAACGTGATTCCTGTAAGGTACCGATTCATCAGCTGAGAAGGTTAGATTTGTTGGACTATCAGTCTCTGGAAACACAAATATTAAAAAACCAACCCCAAACCATAATTCCTATCCCCCAAAACCAGATGAACTGAGTTAGCCTGGCATATTATACAATTGGAAAGGGTTTAAGCCTTTTTATGCATCTGCCAATGTGTTCCCCATCTTGAATTATTATTATTTCTTTCAAAATTTGTTTCAAGTGCTGATGCTTTATCAGCAAATGGAAAACGGCTGTTCTCATCATTATTTCACCTTTTTCTTGAACTAAGTGCTCTGTTTGCAATTCTCCTGTTATATGGTATAACCCCAAATTCGACGGATTGATTAAAAATCTTTCCAATCAGGATTGCAACTGTCTGCATCGTTTCTTTCAAAATAAGTGTGGTAAAGAAATTAGACCATTCCCTACTACTTCCTGACTGCTTTCTGAGGGGACTCTCTCACCATTTTAAGTTTCATCCCATCAACAGTGGCCATCATTTCCATTTCCACATGCTCACATTTTCCCCCTACCCTATTACAGGTATGCTTATTTCTTTAGTGGAAAGACACGGGAAAGTAGAAATTCAAGCTCTTGAGAAGATTTTAAATTATTAAACAATAAAATGCTTGATTTTTTTTCACTGGGGAAAAGCCATTGCAGACCACATCAACCTGATAAAATCTGTCGCTGTTTCACTCATATTTCCATCCCTTCTGTTCTATACAATGACTCAGTAACATCAATTTCAGGTTTTGCTTACCATGAAGATGATGCCAACAAAATTGGTTAAATAGGCTGGAAAACGATCCTTCCACGTCAGCTTTTCTTTATCCGTCTAAAATTTGGGAGGGGGGGAAAAAAAGGTACATTTAATAAAGAGAGAGCGTGTGATTTTGCATGTGACAAAAATAGAGAGGGGGACAAAAAGGCTAGCAAATACGCAACCAGTTAGAAGATGCAAAGACACAGTGTTTACAGTTACAATTCCACACAGACAAACTGTTTACCCCGTATCTAGGTTCAAACTGGTCAAGCGCCTGTGCTGCGGGTATAAATAAAGCAGATTTTTTCTGTATACTTTTTGAAGGAAACATGCAAATAGGCTGTCATAAACCATGAAGTAAGATCTCTCCCTACTCTTAAATATTTTCTTTTGCTTTCCCTAGAAAAATTCCCCTTCTTCCCCTCTGCCTCCCAGTTAAGATTTGCAGCTTTGCAGTTGCACAACTGGTCCCACTGAAATCCAGATTAAGTGTGCTACTGAGTAACTCCAAGCTGAACTCACAGTTGACTGGGAGAGTCTTGGTTTGGTGTGTGGTAAGACTCAAAATTCCTTCAACGTGAGTGATTTTTAACTACCTGACAATCCACGTGGTCTTCAATGGACCACGCCAATAGGAATTAAGATGCACGTGTATAATAGCGCTTTATCACAGAATCAGAATCACCTGGGTTGGAAGGGACCTTTAAGATCATTGTCCAACCATTAACCTAACACTGACAAAACCACCGCTAAACCATGTCTCTCAGCACCATGCCTTCTCGTCTTTTAAATACCTCCAGGGATGGCGACTCAACCACTTCCCTGGACAGCCTGTTCCAATGCTTGACAACCCTTTTTGTGGTTAAATTTTTCCTAATATTCATCCTAAACCTCCCCCGGTGCAACTTGAGGCCATTTCCTCTTGTCCTATCTCCTGTGACTTGGGAGAAGAGACCTCTCTACACCCTCCTTTCAGGTAGTTGTAGAGAATGAGAAGGTGCCTTTTTTTCTCTAGGCTGAACACCCCCACCTCCCTTGGACTCTCATAAGACTTGTTTCTCCAGACCCCTCACCAGCTCCGTTGCCCTTCTTTGGACCTGCTCCAGCACCTCAACATCTTTCCTATAGTGAGGGAGCCAAAACTGGACACAGCGCTTGAGGTGGAGCCTCACCAGTGCCTAATACAGGGCAATCACTTCCCAAGTCCTGCTGGCCACGCTGTTCCGATACAGGCCAGGATGCTGTTGGCCTTCTTGGCCACCTGGGCACATTGCTGGCTCATACTCTGCTGGCTGTTGACCAACACCCCCAGGTCCTTTTCCATCGGGCAGCTCTCCAGTCACCCTTCCCCAAGCCTGTAGCACTCCATGGGGCTGTTATAAACACACCCAAGTAGCCACTGCCTGCATTTGGGTATGAAAACTTCATATAGAACAGCTCATCTAGAATCTTTCATAAACTTTGATGCCGGGAATTGTTTCTAAACACCAGAAAATAAACAACATAAGGGTCATTATGGAAGATGACGCACACGTTATAATGAACATAAAAATATTACTCGAATTCTATTTTTATTACATGCACGTTGTCTCAGGGAAGTGCAAGCAACTCTTTCAACACACAGCCCATGCTCCACTGCAAAACGTAACGTCAGTCCAGGATGGTAAATCTAAGATTAGCCATGCAGTGCCATTCCCAACGCACAGAAACAGTGTCCCACAGAGTGCTGAAGAAACAAGGGGAGGTAGGGGAAGAAACCCAGAACTGAATGTGAATATTAAACAAAGGTTCAACAGCCAAAAACAAATTGATTTGTGTCTTCCATAATTACTCATAATTTGAGTTTCTTCATAAGTTTGAATAAAAAGAACCAATTTCACCCCAGCCATGACTGTCTTAACTCTTTGTCTCCATTTGTTTGCTGTCTCTTCTGGAAAATACCGATGCTTCTGATGGCAGTTGAAGGAAACAAAAAAAAAAGGATGGGGCGATATAGCATTACAAAGCACTACTCAATTAATTTATATACTTTCTACTGACTCAGGGTACATAGCACTTCAGGCCTGAGTAAATGCTCTATTAGTTTGCTCAAGGCTTTGTGTTTCAACTTTAGGTCAGTAAAACACAACAACAAAAGACAAACCCTTGCCCCAGATCCTGGGGTAGATCAAATAATCCTGCAAAGGATATTATATTCTCTTTTAAATTTAGGATTGTGCTCTTTTTTTTTTTTTTTTATGCTATAGGGAATCTTTTATGATAAAGATTGTCCAAAAAGTTTTTCCTTTAAATTTTTATTTTTTTTTTTAATTTGACTTCCCTTGAAAAAATATTAGCAATTCCTGGTTTAGCTTCATATGTTTTTCCTTTAAGACCATTTCCAAGTTGTCTTACAACTGCTGAATTTGAACTTCAACACTCTAGATCCCAATGAAAGATAATTACTGAGTCTTTCAGAAAAAAACTCCTTTTCTCACGTTTCCCAAATTAGTAACATCCAAATTGAACACTGCCCAAAAAATTATAAATAGCCTGGTTAAAAAAAAACCCAAACCAACAAAACCAAACGTCTCTTAATTGCTCAACTTTCATACTCTGGTATTGGGAGACCACCATGCATTAATTGTCCGATTAACTTAGAGTCTTTCACTTTTAAGATCTGAATCCCTAATATACCCTGAATCACAGTGAGCTGTAGGATTTTAGCAGAATACAACAGAGTCTGTATTCCAACGTTGTTTTTCCAGCTGATAAAGAGGGCAGCAACCTGAATTATTTTTCTTCTGGAAGGGATTTTAAAGCAGCTCTGCAAGTAAAGCAGACGATGCTGAACCACTCACACACCCTGCATCCTATAGAGTAATGGGGACATACCACCATCAGCTTTGTAGCATCTTTTAAGAGGGGCCCAACGGTACTCAAGTATAAGCACATGACAAAAATCAGACAAATTCAGTTTAACACCAGTCCAATCTATGTATTGCTGTCTCAAAGCGTATTTCACGTTAATGTGGTTATTGAAGTATTACTTTCATAGGGTTTTCATAAAATCCCAATTTAGGGCATGGTTACATGCTACTGTGCCACCAGCAGGTAATTCTGCTGATAGATTTTGTTTATGCCAGAGCATTTGCTTCTCTGCTTAAAAACCTGGTCACACAAATGGCTGAGTTCTTGCAGTTAAGGGAGAAGAACCTCCGGTAGGGTGGCGACCGGTATTGTGAAGGAGAAAAGGAGCTGCTGCTGACAGACAGTAATAGGGAAGGAATTACAGCCTTCAGCGAAAGGGCAGGGAAGCTGCTCAGAGGGATGGCACCGTTGGCTGGCGAGATGAACCTGGCCCTGGGATGACCGGCAGCACCTTTCTCACGGCGATGTAAAGAGCGAGTTAAAAGCAGAAGTGAGCGCTACCTTATTCAGTGGAATAAAATGGAAGTTACGTTTTTAAAAAGGCAGAAAGTTATTATCAAAGCTGGAATTCCGTCAAGGAAATTGGTGTTAGTACTCCTTATTAATGCTTTAGTAATATTTTTTTTACCAAATAAAAGCCTAGCAAGATGGAGAACCTCTCCTGAGAGGCTTTAGGTACTTATACTAGCACAGAATGTTTTGGTACAGTTTTCTCAAACTTGATTCGTTAGCCTAATGGGAGCACCCATAATCAGCACCAATTAGCTTCCCTAAGCCCCACTCTACTTAAGTTATTACAGACATTTCTAGACTTGATCAGGTCTTGTGCGCTGGAATGCACCAAGTATCACATGTATTCTAGGACCAAAGGCATCTGGAATTTAACCACAACATGCAGTGAATCTGGTTTTTACCTATTTCTCAGTCTTGGGTCAGTGTCTACTCTAACAACCTTCTTTTTCAAATGTTTTTTATAAGTCAAACAAACAGATATTTTTACCATACCTCTTTATGTTTGTGTTCTTTTCTCAGTGATTTTTCTAAAACTTTAGCTTCATATTCTGCTCTTGGATGATCCTGTGAAGTAAGTCATATTTAATAAAAAGCAAAGTTACTTATTTTCTGTATCAGCTACATACAAACTGTTTGCAGGTTGATTTCCTGATCGTTTCCAAGTTTTCTAACTGAATTCTAATTCCCTCTGTGATTTATGCCAACTGAGAGTCGACTGTAATTTAAAAAGATGTTAAATCCTGTACCATTCACAGTTCTACAGCAGGAACTGTAGAATGATCTGCACTCACTATCAGACAGTGAGATGCGACGCTACGTAGAATAAATTTAATATATGAGTATACGGCACAATCTGCAGATAGCATGGTTCGTACCAAGTAATATTATGCTTGGATTTTAATTACCTATCTTTTTGATAAAGATTGAATTTGGCGTGGCATTAACTGTCATTTCAGTGATCTTCAGCTGATGAGGGAAACAATTATCTGCTGTCCGTATGCAAAATACTGGCTTTGGGATCCCAGAAAATTGTCAGCTGGGGTCTTCCCCTAATCCTGTCTTGGACAGCATCCACGGATTACCCTTGTGTATTGAAGGAGAAGGGGAAGGAAACCTCAGAAGTAAGAGACAGCCAAAAGATTCAGAAAGATTCATGGATTCAGAATTCACCATAATTACACATTCACAAAAGAGTCAGAATTCACAATTACGCATCGGATGGGAAACGGAACGGAGTGGAAAAAAGTCTGAACAAGTGGAGAGGGGGAGGGTGTAAAGGCAAAGCAATCAGTGGGAGATCTAAAGAAAATCTGATGCTTGAAAAAGAAGAGGTGGAGGTCAAAAGATGGCATTCATCAGTAGACATGTAATAAAAAAGGTAGGAGCAATTAAAAAAAAAAAACATTTTCCAAACCTTGACTGCCTCCTTCAGGAAACCAGAAAAAAACACGAAAACCAAGAAAAAACAAAAACAAAAAAACAAAAATTTGATTACTGAACTGTTGCAGATCATATTGGATTTATATTAATGGATTTATATAATTTAAAAATCACACGAAACAAACATAGGTACAGTGAATGGCTAAACACTACCAGAGAAAATCAGTCTACTCAAGTTCTACAACATTCATTAACATTACTGTAAGCACTGTATGAAGTAGGTGCCCCTAAAAACACCAGAAGATGAGACACTTTGGGGTTTAGTACATCGCTTGGAACCCTGACTCTTCAACATGACACTATCTTAAGTTTCACCCAAATCAGAAACAGGAGGGGCGTAAATTCTTTGCTGAACTCCTGATGGTCTTATCTACCATTGACAATACAAAACAAAGAATAACCTCTACTGTATTAACAGCTGCTGTTTTAGCCCTGTAGGGCTCTCAACTCAGACATGAAGGGGATCGACATTGGAAAGATACACTTAATCCTTCCTGCTTTCATGTATGCTAACAACAAGTTACCAAAAATAAATAATAAAAAAAAAAGCAGTATAGTATCCAGGAAAGAAATTCCTGTATTCTCTCCCTGTAGTGAAATAGGTATAATCCAGCAAAGAGCATGGCACAGAGGCTGCTGGCATAGTGCACCTAAATATTTTACGGGGAGATAAACGTATTGAGAAGAGATAATTCAAGCAGAATTGGGGGTGAGGGGAACAATAACCGTGCCAGGCTCACCAAGCTGCATCGTGTTAAGCCCAGGGCTGGTGAGGTTTTAGTCTCATGTGAGCAATATTTGTTGCATATCTATTTAGAACATCTAGAGATGTGACAAGGGCGGTCATACTTCTTTTAATAATAACAACAGTAAAAAATAAACAAGCCAGCCAACAAAGCTAGCTCAGATGTTTTCACAGCATGGCTTGTCACGTGCAATGGGCAAATGGAAGGGACCTGTACACCAAGGCCACCCCTGAGGCTGGCCTGAAAGTGCCTCATGGTCTAGGAAGGTGTTTTCCCTTTTTTGCACAGCGACAAAATTGCACACAAAAACGGGGGATAGAGCCTCTCAGCTGGCTGAGGATTTTCTCTCCTTACCTTCTAAAACTTTGTTGATTTTTAAGACTTTTTTTTTTTGATACAGATTTGGCTCGTTTCCCCTTTACTCTCTTTAGAACATTTAGTATAAACCTAGCTAGGGATATTTATTTTTTTTTTTAGCAAATGAAAAAAAATAATAAAATACACCTCCACATTTATGTCCCTCCCAATGCCCCAAGCCCACATGTCTGGCAATATTTTCTTAGGTATATTCCAAGTCAGGGCTTGATTCTGCATCGTTAAAACTTAATAGGAATTTTTCAGTGCATTTTTACAGGGCTATAACTTTATCAACCTCAATACATCCGTTTCTGATTCACAGCAGTGGGAGATGAATGAGCTCCTTGGCTGTTAGCACCCTGACATCAGCCCAGGAGCAAGGTCTGAGCTGTATGTTCCATGCCTACACTGTTAGGTGTGACTCGACTACACACTTTAAAAAAAAACATAGGTTTTGTGGCTATACAATTACATTTCTATGGCAACAAGACCTACTAGTCATATCCTTGCTATAAAAACCTCAAATAGTTCATGTACAGAGATTTTCCTATCTTCTAAATGACGGAACCGCCCATAAGAGCAGTTCCCCATGGGGCAAGGTCTATCAGCTCAGGGCAAGGAGCTATCTGTAACACCACGGTGGAAGCCAGAGAGTCAGAACTGAAGGGACAAACCTCCTCCTCTTCAAACCCAGTCAGGTCCCACCTGTAGTTGAGACGCATCTGCTTTCTCTTCCAGTGTTCCATAAAGGTGGCAGCTGAAACGATAGTTTAACAATTACTTTTGACATTTTACCCTCAACAAAAATGGCACCAGCCTTTGGGATTTGTCTAAGGAGGCATGCTGGGCACGCTGCACATCACCTGCAGGCTCTCACCTCCACAAGGTCTCAGCAGGTACAGTATCGTATCATATATTGGGCCAGGTAAATTTCATTTTTGTTAACTCTTTTATTGAGCAGTAGCATCTGTCTAGGAAATACTGATGTGGTAGGAGCCAAACTTTTTATCTAGGTATGCTAAAAATAGGAGCATTCCTTACCTACACAGCTTCATGTAGAAAGATTCCTACCATTTTTTAAGGTGTCTATGGAAATCAGACACCCCAACCTATTAAGATATTTGTAGGTGTGGGCAATGATATCGTTATCTCAATTTACATATAATTCCATCCATGAATCCAAATAAGCCTGTGTTTTATCTATACAAAATATGAATGGTTTAACAAGCCTTGCACTGTTGGTATAGTTATTCCCTCAAAGGTGTAAAGATAAAGCATTTTTGTTTTCTTATAATTACATCCATTTAGTGGTCATAACAGGATGGTAAGATAAAGCATTTTTATACTGTTATAAGTACATATGTTTAGTGGTTATAATAGTATGGTTAGCTCTAATCATCACACCCAAACCCAAATACTCATACCAGCATGAAGGCTGCAGGTGGGCAGGGTGGTGAAGAGGAAACCTTTAAGGGTTTTAATAATTAAAAACATTGCTGTTTTCTTTTTGATAGAGAAGACTTACAGAAAAGAAACCTTGTTAAAGCAACTCTTGAGTTCCAACAAATGATCCTGGTCTATATCAGTCTATCTGCCTCTGAGACCGAGCAAATTCTCAGAGGACATATTTAGATGCTGGGAATACACCAGTGTTGTATAATAAATAGGCAGTTAGGAAAGAGGCAAGTCTACCAAGAAATGGTGCTCCCAGGGGAGCATCCCGCAGTGAGTATTAACAGATGTGCTCAGAAACATTCACATCCAGAAAAAACAGAAGAAAGGAGAGGGTAGGAAAGCCGAACAGAGAGGAAAGGACACCCTCATGACTGGAACCCGGCTAGGGTCATGGCATTCACTCGCCTTCCAAGTGAAACTCTCACACACACAACTTAAAAAAAATGAGCCCCTTTACAAGCCATAGGCTTCCTGTAAATCAAGATGGTCACAGCTGTATGGTCAGAGGGTCCCTGTCATGGTCCTGGAATTGCCTCCCCTTTCCTTGCCACCGGCAGTTCTTGTGCTGGGGTCTGCAGCTTCCATGGACAGCCAGAGAGACGGAAAACGAACGAGACATCGTTTCTCAGAGTTACTCAGAATCTTTCCGTGGTGCTGACTTACAACAACTCCCCATGAAAAGACTCTGTCTGAAACACAGCCAGCTCGTTTCAACAGCCCCTTGGTCAACGTGCCAGGTAGCGATGCACTGCTGCTGTGCCAAGCGTACCTGCATTTTCATATTTTATCTGGGCCCATAAGCATAAGTGGAGCTTAATATTTCCAAAAAGTTACTGTCCAGATGATCTTATCTGGATTCTCTGACGTTTTTAATGCCATTTGATACCAAACAGTGTTGGGCCATGGTCTGTGGTTAAGGCTGAACTTCTGAGCGGGGCTCAGTTTGGTGCTAAATCTGTTTTAACGCTTGTTTGAGTGTTCCCCCAAGTGTTACAATACCACCACCGCACAGAGAAAGCCTGGCCAAATGGTTGTTCACAATAATACCCCTGAGCTTGGCTAATTTTCTTGCTATGCTAAGGATGCCCTGGACTTGGGTCTGCCTCAACTCTTCAACTGTACGTGAACCTAATGAAACTCCTCATTACATGCAGAGGTGCTCACAAATGGCACTGGAGACTGTATGTGCCTACATCTGGAGATGGCCAATTTTAGCTGATCCTATTTCCTTAAAAAACAAAGTGCTTTTTTCATTTTTTTTTAAGAATTGATTTGACAAATCCTTTAGAAATGAAATTTTCGATAGCACAAATTCAAAACCACATGAAAAAGTTCTGACTTTCCCAACTCACAAAGACCTTTTTGAAACCATGTTTATTTTATATGGTATTGTACCGCAATAAAATTTTACGTTGACCCCAAAGAACTTGTGGAATTTCACATCCCGCTTCCAAAACTATCTCAGCCTGATTTTGTACAGAGCACAGAAACTGGCTTCTGCCAATCTGCTTTGCTTTGCCTAAGAAGGTAAAAAAAATTGAGGGACCTATAGTTGTTTGGTAAGGAAAGGGAGGGAAAGAGCATTACTTTGGACAACTGAGCATTATGTGCCAAGATCCCCATAGGGTTCACAATAATGGTAAATGATGGAGAAGGAAACTGATATGACTCTCCACATGAGAGAGTAAGACTATTTAAAGTCTCTGACACTGCATCCTGCTGTGGGGCATATCACATTCCTCCCTATATGCTACATGGCAAGGCGATCTGTGAGGCAGCAATCCCTCCTCTCTGCCGTGAAGGTGGTGGAGTTCAACCTCCCCATGCTTCCCAGCTTCCCTTCTCAACCTGCAGTGCTCCTGACTCCTCACTGTTCCCAACATTCCTCTGCAGGATTGTCTTTTTCCTTAAGCAGAATGAGCTCTTAGTGTTGCACCTAAAACATTGTCGTCTCAAATGGAGACCTTGGTCAAAAAAGCAGTGCTCTACATTGTTGAATTGTATTAAAAGCAGTTCAGATGAACAGTAATGTAAAAACGCTTCCCTACTTACTAGAAAAAAACAAACAAACAAACAAACTTGGCCTATGGTTTTAGGATTAAATATAACCCCAAAAAGGTGCTTTGCTAACTCATAAGGAGGTGTATAGGAGAGGGAAATGTCATCTTATGCTGCTGGACTGACGCTGGGTGTAGGTGGCTAACCAAATTCAAAGCTGGAGGGAGTAAGGTACATTTCCCTGTGCTCTGTAGCCCTTCTGTATTGAGCTGCCTGTTACAAACACGGGGTTTGGACTCCATTTATCTTAACGAGCCCTCCTGGCCCTCAGTGAGAACAGCGGGAGTCTCCTCTCCTCCAGTGCCCAGACAAGGAGGGTCTCCATTCCTCCTCCAGCAGGGAGGAGAAAAGCCCTCTATAACCTTTCCTTAAGACTCTCTCACCAAGATATCATGAGAGGGTTAATATTTTTAACCAAATTCTACAGACATGCCAAGAAAGGTTAAGTGACGTGCTCAAAGTACATAGACAGCCAGCATCAGAAAAAATATCCATAATGCCACTGCTCCTGCTTCACGGTCTACATGCATGATGTCTGCTTGCTGCTAAACTTAATTGCAGCTCGCAGCACACTCAAGAATCAATCTCAGTTTGTCCTGAGACGCTAAAGGCCATTACACTTCCCTGCGGAGCCCTCCCCTCAACCCCAGAGCACATTAATATATCTCTTCTCTAATGTTCTAAAGTGGAAGCTGGCTCTGCAAATAGATTTTTTTTTCTTTTTTTTTTTTTTTTTTTGGCAAGCTGTGCAATCCCGTTAATGAAATTTTGACATGCCATGCAGCAGTTTTATGACAGATGCTTAACAATTTCATTAGCTATTCATCTTGAGCAACTTTTTGAATTTTAGCCTTCAGTCCAGAATATAAATTTGGGAGTGACAGTTTCATGGGAAAGGAAAAAAAACCAAAACCCAAAGAGAAGTTCTTTATATAATTAACTGCCTGAGTATAAATACACTGCTTTATCTCTTCTGTTTCTTCCTGTTGTTTTTTAAATAATTAAAAACTTAACATGAAAGCATATATCTTCTCACCCCAGAGAGCCATGAAGACCGAGAAGAAGACAGTTGCAGGGTTATCAAACAGATGACTTGCGCGAGCAGTCGCACAAGCAGAGCTCATCTTCCAGTAGCTGCACGTTCTGTCACACAAGGGACACATGGTGATATTGTTCCTCTGGTCACACATTTCCATACTGCAACGAAACAAGAAGATACGGAAAAAGCATGGTCAGTATGGCTCCACCTTCCCTACTCCAATGATCTTTCCTCCTCTGCACAGCATCTGTTTCTGGTCTGCAGGACCATCAGATGCTAATCTCCCAGTCCTTCCCAGCTCTGGCCCCAGCGAGCAGCTCTGTCCGTGACCTACACCATTGTAGGGGCTGCCTGCTCTCTCCATCCCCAGCCCTACTTCTATTCCAGGGAAGGAGAGAAAGCAGTATGAGATGCGTAACGCTCTATTTACTACAGAATCTTAAAGTAAAGCAAACAAACAAAAAATTAAAAATCCTTCTTGTTTTGAAATCCCAACTACAGCACCAGATAAGGTAGAAGGCGAGTGCTGAGTGTCAAGAGAAGGGAGTTCAACAAATTTAACTTCTCTGCACTCCATCTGCGAAATAGCAACAGTGACATTCCCTTTGACTTTCTTCAACTCTTGGAAGCAGTACAAAGCGCTCTTAATGAACAAAGAAAATATATCTATTTTTTGATACCCATTATCTGCTTTGTTACTCAGTGGTCACGCTGCTTGTACAAAGGATGTAATTTTCCTCTACAGCTGATGATGCATGCAGGGTAAATAATGCAAAATCACAGGGCTTTAAAATATTGTAATACAAAAGTTATTAAAAAATTAAAAATAGTAGGGCATCAGGATTTTGCTAATCCAACCACAATTGCTTATTTTAGGCTTGAATGTTCTTGATTCATCTTAATGTCACACAAAGCCCTCCTCAGCATTTTATGATGGGAAGCACTAAAACCCATCATTAGCAGTATTTTGTTGGTTTGCTTGGACATAACGATCTGAGTGAGGAAAAAACCCAACAAAACAAACACCTGAGCAACCGGCCAAGAATTATTTTTAGTACATCGATGCAAACTCCACAAGAAATATTGACAATAAATGCTAACGATTTAAAAACATGCTGCAGTTTCACTGCCCACCCTCAGCCCTTGGTAGCAGCGCTACACGGCTTACTGGAAGCAGAAATCAGTGGGTCCACAAACTCCCCCATCCCTGTGAGCCACAGTTTCAGCTGTGCTCACCCTAGATATTAGTGACAAAACATTTCTAGAGAAAGGTAACTTTGAGTTTCTAGTGGCCTCCGATAAAATAATCTATTTTTTTATTTATTTTACCTTGGTATATTCTCATCCACAGTTGCACAGCCATATAGGAAAACAATAATCCCTACAATTGAAGCTGGAATAAGCATTTGTGTATAAACTCCCAGCCAGGCAAAATAGAGTCCAATCTTCTCTCCGAAGTATTTTCTGAAATACATTAAAAAAAGAAATGAGAGAGAGAAACGTTTCCTATTTCTTAAAATATTACAGGGCTAAAATTACGAATTGCAGCTGGATTAAGCATGGAGAAAGTAAGATCTAATGACCTTTCTTCTCAGAGGACTCTCTTTCTCATGATGTTTGGACTTAATCCAGAGATACCGGCACCGTGAAAGCAAGTCAGTCCAACTAGTCTTTTTTTCCCCTGTGTTTCTCCTGTGTAAATTGGTATCTTTGGACCTTCTGTGAACAAATCTTCTTAAAGAAACATCTAATTTTCTTTAGAGAGTCCCAGCTCTCACCATGAGCAAACAAAATTAATTAAAAACATGTTCTCTGAAAGCTTTCACACTAGGTGGGACACATCAGCATGTTTCTATAAACCCACAGAAAATTCCTTGACCGTCCCATTCTCTGGAGTCTCTCAGGGTGGCACCAAGGGCAGCATCTGCACAGGCACACTGGCATGAGTGTCATAGAATCACAGAATGGTTTTGGTTGGAAGGGATCTTGACATGTTCCAACCCATTGACACAGGCAGGGACACCTCCCACCAGACCAGGTTGCTCCAAGCCCCATCCAGCCTGGCCTTGAGCCCCTCCAGGGATGGGGCAGCCACAGCTTCTCTGGGCAACACGGGCCAGGCTCTCACCACCCTCATAGGAAAGAATTTCTTCCTAGTATCTAATCTAAATCTCCCCTATTTCAGTTTAAAACTGTTACCCCTTGTCTATTGCTCCACTCCCTGATCAAGAGTCCCTCCCATAGCCCCTTCAGGTGCTGGAAGGGGTTCTAAGGTCTCTCCAGAGCCTTCTCTTCTCCAGACTGAACAACCCTGACTCTCTCATTGCCGTGCACAGCTTCAGCGTGGAAATAACGATGTTAAGGGCCGAATTCTCACCTCACCAGGTCAATTGGCTGATATTTGTAGAAGACTCCGTAACTTGCCCACTCCTCACACAGGAGCTGTAAAACAGAACTTCTCTTCTCCAGCTAAAGTGCCGCGTACTCAAGTGTTTTCTCCTTTGGTCCCAGCAAAGTCCAGAGCTCACGCTGTGGATCCGGTCTCACCGCTTTGTGGTTTCAACCCATAATCTGCCAACACACGCAGTCTGCATTAAGTATTAAAACCAAATTTGATGACTTGGCATGCTATGATACAGTGATGAAGTCTAGTACTTTAAAAGGCTCTTCAGCCATGGGACTGATGGATAACCATAGCAGGTCGGGGAGAGTAGTCCTAGTTTTATGATCCAGAATGGATGTGAAAGACGAACATGCTTTGAGTTACAAGGCAGAAAAAAAGTAGAATAAACTAGTTTGGTTTCATCATACTAATATTTGGGATCCATCAGGAGGAGCTGTGCAAAGGTGCCTTGAAGGCTGCATTTAAGAGTTTTTCAGCTTTAAACAAAACCAACATGATCATTTCCACTTATTCTTTTGGTTAGGATAGGGGCCAAGGAAAACAATGATCCCCATTAGCGATTTATAAAAATGAATCCCTCACAAAAATAGGTTCCTCTGAGACCTTCAACTTGTCCTTTACTTCATAAATTACATAAATAGCACTTCTCAGATCTGGTTGGTTGGGTTTTTTTCCTTAATTCAGTTCAGTCAACAGAGCGAACAAGAAAGCAGCACGCGTACAAAAAAATACTGGAGAAGATAAAACTGTGCTCGCTGGCCACCCAGCCATCACCTCCTCGGTGGGACAAGAGGAAGAGAAGCTTTGCATCTGCTTGTCAATCAGGTCTCCCTTTTCTGCTTCTCTCCCTGCTTCAACTCAGCAACAGGAACCCGAGCCAGCTACTGATACTTCAAGGAGATGATTTGATGGTCGCTCCTGTTCTCATTAATTCATCTGGCAACCACATAATCTTTTTCCTTCTGCCTCAAATGTGAGAGCATGAACTGATTATTACTGAGGTATTTCTTTTCATGGAACATTGGGTAAAAAAACAGAGGCAGAAGATATCAGGGCTTGCTTACACAAAGCTCCATCGGTGAGTGGGGGCTGCACAACCAGCTCAGCCGTGGAAGAAACTGCAACCCAGACCTAAACCAGGGAGGGCAACGTTATTAATCCTGTTCATAGAGGAACAGACCAAAAGGGACGTTATTGCTTAAATCCGTTGGCTGTTTTATCATGGGAAATTTGTCACCTGTCAGCCTCCTACACTTCTCCAGTGAAAGGCAGCAGAGCAGGGACGGGCAGAGGGGCAATTCCCGCTCCTGCCCCTGCCCGTTCCTACCGCTCCCATTTCATCGCAGAGAAGTCATACAGAGAACAGCCTTTCTAGAGCAGTGTCACAGTCCCCCTGCCAAATTGTTAAACTTTCCGAGCCGAGCTGTCGTACACCTCATGCAAACAGTTCGAGGCATTTAAAAAAATGCAACCTCTTCACTTCTACAGAAATAAGCAGACTGTAGATTTTTACCCTCGGATACGCCAAATCATTCATCTTCGTTAGTCTCCTTACAAAAAATAGTAGTAGGAGCAAACCCAGCAACCTAAAGGTAGGCCTTTTAAAGAGCAACATCCTTGCAAATTTTATTTCCATTCTGCTTTAGGTTTCTTTCAACCATGTTTCCAAAAGTTTAAGGCTAGCTGCCTGTGTCTGGGAAACCATGAATGACTTGGGCCACCTCAACATCCATGGGCACTAAGACTTTTCCTTTTATTTTTTTTTTTTTTACTTCATTTTTACAAGCCAAGTTTGGGTTGGAAATTAGATTCCTTTTCTGTGATCTAAGCGGGTCAGGCGTATCAGGAAAACACTAAACTAAGGACATTTTGCATCAGTGTCGTGTCAGTTTTGCACAGCACTTCCAACCAAATTTGCAGCTAAAGTACAAATGAATTATCTCATTTATCCTGACATTTCTCAGTCTGACACTCAAAGTACAGCTTCAAAGATGTGATTAGAGCAGATCAGCTCACTAATCCTAAATATTTACTTCATTTCTATGCTTCAAATCTCTAATTTTGTTGTTAAAAAAGGCACGAGCCTGGCCCAGCACTGGATTAGATTAAAGCTTCAAGAAACCAGAAGAGACATGCCAAAACACACCAAAAGATTATTTGAGGGAACTGGAAGTCAAAAGCCAAGGTCAACATTTCCAAATACACACTGAACTTGTGAAATGAGTGAATTTGTGAGGTTTGAAAAGTTAGGAATAAAGATGATGATCCAGACGCTTCGAGAAAACATGGACTTTCATCCTATTTTTGGTTGAGCAACGTGTTGCTTAATGATGAAACGACAAGTGTGTGGTATTTTTAACACCAGTCAATAGAGGGGGAGAAATAACTTGCTGGTTTATGATGAGCCATTTGCACCTTAAGACTCAGCAGACCTTTATCTTTGGGTACCTTCTTTTTTTTCTTTTTTTTTATATGACCAACTTGGAAGGTTTTAAATCTGCTTTTTCTACAACCTGAGCCCACACTGGTCCACAGTGTCTCTTTGGAGATGTGTCCACGAAACAAACTGGAAAGGCAAAGTTTCAAGCCTAAAAGCCCAACATATGCACCCAAATTTACTGTCTCCTCCTGAGAGAACTGGGCGTAACCTCCTCCCTTCAGTTTTTGTCTGATACATGGAGAAGAAGCCTGTCTTCTGTAGAGGAGTGCTATGGGGAGGGGTGTAGCAATTGTGCTCTGAGTTTAAGAAATCAACATTTCTGCAAAGGGTGAAAAAATTGCTTTGTCCTATGAAAAGTATTTCCTTAGAATAATCCATACCCACTTGACTACAATGCCTTTTTGGTATGCAGGCAATCAAAACACAATTTAAACCACAGGTGCATCAGTATGCATCCACAGGGAAGTTTCTGGCTGAAGAGTACACATTAAAGCTTTGCTGAGAATGTCTCATTTCTGATAATTATTCCATCCTCATCTTTCTCAATAACTTTTAGGCTTGTGCTTTCAGCTGCCTTTCTCCTCCCCGCCCCCCCTGCTCCTCACACTCCAGCCCAGAGGTCACGGTGCTGAGTCTGGAGCTTGCCCTCGAGCGAAGCAGGATTTATGTCACATACAGGTACCAGAATATGACGGAACATATTTTCATCAGAGCTGGCCTGAAATTACGCCATCTGGGCTTTAGGGAGAGCTATATGTGAATGCCGTCAATGCTCTTACCAACATGGCCAGAAATACATCGTTATCAAGCTTGGTAATTTATACATATCCACACTGCACTCCACGTTCAGGCAAATTTAAGCACTGGAAAGTACTTCTGTACTTTTACTGCTTGGCATTTAGTGCCATTTTGTGGTATTTTCTGTGAAATCTTGGGAAACGTCCAGATTCTAACAGGTGACTCGTCAGGCCGGGACTCTTCAGAATATGTTAATCCTCCTTTTTATCAACTTACTTTTCTGTCATTGGGTTCAACGTTTTCACCTTCATAGTCACCCTTTAAAAAAAGAAGAAAGTCTGCGTCACTCAGCGAGCTGTGCCCAGAGCTGCTATGCATCTTGCATACCCATGCATCCCACTCACTTAATGCATCAAAACCAGAAAAAGCAATCTGTAAAATAATGCTGTATTTTAGGAGTTCATTTGTCATAGCACACTTTGTCTTCTGTCGTCAGGCACATTAAGAAAGAGTAATAATGTCTGTCACTGGGGGGAAAAGGAATGAATAAGTGATAAAGGTGGCCTAAAAATGTCAAGGGAAAGGATGTGGTATTGCCATGGTATTTAGGGTTCAGCTCAGTCCACTTGATGGAGAAGAGACCAGCTGAGAGAGCTGATCCCTATCCAGACTCTCCCAACACTCAGTGCTGATTAGATTCCAGGTTTTAATTTGGAGCTATTTTTAAACACGATAAAGGAGTAAACTAAGACAATAAATAACTTATATACAAGACTATCAGTAGCTGTCTAAAGTCGTGAGACAAGTACATGCAGAGCAGTTTATTTAACATTTCTGAATTTCTAAGCGATATTGCTATAATTTAAGAGCGCCTGACATTTATGATCAACATCAGGCAGATAAAGAGGCTGTTCTGGTCTCAGTTACACCAAGATAAAAACATTTGTGGGTCCTGTGTAAAACCAGCGCGAGTGAGGGGAGCAGAAAACTAGGAAGGCACATTTCATCTTCACATCCCATGCCGGAAAACCGGCACCTGGCTCAACAGCCCTGGCATGTTCACACAGCCAGAACACTGTGAGCAGCACGATTGCCACGTCCCCTTGACGTCTGTCAAGCCTGTCTGTGAAGGTCTAGCTAAGAGCGTGTGCTTGTCAGTTCAAGCCATACCTCGGAATTCTAAGTTAAAAAGTCACCAGCATCCCACGGCTGTGCACCTCTGGCAGGATGGAGATCCCCAGCTTGGGTAGGATCCCCAACAAAATTCCCCACGCCTCTCCCCAGTCCCCTCAATGAACACTCTCTGATGCCTTATCAAACGGCTCAAAAGACGATTTCATCAGTAAGAAGGTCTGCAGTCACATACGCTCCCATGAAATACCTCGCTTGGAATTCTCACTTAGGTTTTTTTCCTCCAGTGGCAACCAATGGCACAAACACACAGCCAGTGACATCTCCGCGCTTGCCAGGGGGATGCCAGGGACGGGGGTGAGGGAACCAGCCACTCGGTGCCCCAGAAATAAATACATTTCCTAGAACTCACGCCAGGGACCTCGGGAGCAGAAGCTCAGAAACTAACAGAAGCGTTTTCGTTCACTAAGCTACACAACACAATTCTTCTAATGTTATGTTCAAACACTCACTTATGATCACCAAAGGTAGAACAGAGATGGGGAATTCATTAAACCTTAGCAGAGCGATAGAAACAGCCTGCAGAAGTTACTGCAGTCGTGATACAAGCAAGCAGGAAGTCAGGATCCAAAACACTCGTGTTTGGGATGATGCCATTAACACGTAACACACGAAGGATTTCTTGGTGTCAAATAGTAGACATGTAAAATATACCATAAGATCACTTACGTCATGCAAAGGATATGCAGCACTGTAAACTCCATTGGCAAGCAGACTGGTGATCCCTTGAAAAATAAAGACATAATAGTTATTTACAATTTCGAGGTCTGACAGTCTCACTTTATCATCTTTCCTGGAGATTTCCCTCAAAATAACAGCCATTTGGTCAGATAATGATTTTTCTGCCATCTCATTCCTTTCCACGTAGTTTCATTTTTAATCATATAGGCTATTAAACATGACTCATTTTACAAAATGGAAAACTACAGAGAGCAAGAGGAAGTCATATATATTTGAGAATCAAGAATTAGAAGCCAATGACTTGAAATTAGTCATTAAAATAAATTACATTTTCTGAAAAGTCAGTTTGATTTAAGGGCAAGCCTGCAGATTTGAGAGTGTGTAGCAGAAGGCTCGATCACGAGAAGAATGTGGCTGGAACTGATGGCATACGGGAACAGGCATACGCACACATCATCCACACAAAGTTTTGAATTCAGATTTCAGATTGATTAGAGAAAATTGTAGGGAAAGCCTTTGCGAAGACCTTGGCGTAATACTTACCATATTTACCACATTTTCGTCTTTTATTTAAAAGGGTAGTTTCCTTCTTTCTTCCCTCTCCTTTCCCTGTTTACACATCCGTTTATTAGTGACAGGCATGAGGCTGAAAGCAATTAATGCTTCATCTATAAAATGTATGCGGCACGAGGCGCTTGGAGGAGTCCTGCCTTCCCAGGTGTGGTGTCACTCCTTCACTTGGGGACAGAGTTTGGGAGGCGAGGGTGGGTGGGGAAGAGTCAACATCTAAGCTGGGAGGAGCACAACAGCGAGGGGCTCCTCAACACTGCAGCTTGCTGCACCATTCCCAAAGGCCACTCGGTTGGACCCGGACCTTTGAGGGCTGTAGCACATTACTCCTCTAAAATTCTTGTGGCAGCTGCTGGCATTAATAGAGCTACTTCCAATTACGGAGCACTACCCACGTCTGAACGTGTCGTGTTATCCGTGAAGACACATTTGGGGTTTCAACAAACCAGCCTTGGGTACTGAATCAGAGCTAAGTCACGTGCTTGTCTTTGTGCAGGGCTAAGCTGATTAATGCCAATAACAATAATAATAAAAAATCTGGCCACTTGCACCATGGGGAATTTAAAAGGACTTAGAAAAAGAAAAGAAAAATTATGTGCTACAGTCTGCTCCGTGTTCCCCATCAGTTCATTTCTAAGAAAAGAGTGTGCAACTGGATTTGAAGGAACAGCGACGATGAACCAGGCAGCAGCTCACTGTAGGTTCCCCGAGACATTGAAATGAGAATTTTTCAAGCTTATTAACATTTTAGATATACTAATCACCTGCTGGAGGAACTGCTCCATGAGTGCTCAGTTTCCTGCAATGTCACTACTTTTCAAAGTCCAATTTAGGATTTATACAGTACTGTGAATTGTCTGCAAATGTTTCCACGCGTCTGGCAGAAACAACTGGTGAGCAGATAAATTGTTTTTCTAGGGCTGTGTGACCGACCAACGAGCTGCAGGGTACCCTTCTACATAGCAGTATTTAACACTGAAGACAGATTCACATTTTCACAAATTTGCAAAATAAATAACAAAGACTGCAGTGTTCATGGGGCGGGCGCCTTTTTCCTGCTGGGCAGAAATGCTGCAGCATTATCTGTGTTTGCTCTGATTTATTTGCAACCTTTGCTGGGTTGTAACCCAGCATTCCAGCGCTGGGACACAAAGGACCTGATTGAGTTATGCCGATTATACCCATGGACAACCTGGTCTAATGACATTTCTTATTAGGTATACTGTGTGACCTTGCCAGTCTCAGGTAGAAGAACGATCCAGGAATCCTAACACTTTACTTTCCTTGAGCTTTTGCCCTAATCAACTAATCTCTAAAGTGTTTCCCATTTCTGAACCAAAAGGAAAAAAAAAAAAAAGAAAAA
Source organism: Nycticryphes semicollaris (assembly GCA_013400055.1). Taxonomy (NCBI): domain Eukaryota; kingdom Metazoa; phylum Chordata; class Aves; order Charadriiformes; family Rostratulidae; genus Nycticryphes; species Nycticryphes semicollaris. Next base: position 169,526 of record VXBJ01005869.1, on the reverse strand, counting down.
TAACAAATCAAGTGAGTAACCAACTCCGAGGCAAGAATTCAAACTGAGCTGTATGACCTTCCACTTCCCAGAGTGCAAATACGTAATTTCCAATGAAAATGATCCAGCACCAGACTCGAAAAGGGTCCTGAAAGTCACAGATTAATTTAGATTTCCCATGCTACAGGGAAACAGTGCTTCTGTTAATACTGGCTGAACACCAAAACTTAGTGTATATAAGGACTCAACAATTGTACATTGTATGTTGTTACTTCAACAGAAAAGTCTGTTGGACTTTTGGAAATAATTTCTGGCAGAATAATTCTTCTATTATTTGATGTATTTCTAAGCAGCTGATGGGTCAACATTGAACACAACTGCCTGTAATTCAAGTTCCCATTGTTTTATTTAACTGGTTGTAGGCAAATAAATGCTATAACAGATTCCAACAATTACCAAACATTTTCTCCCATGTTCATGCACTTTTCTCATACAAATTTGTTTCTACTGGCTCTATGTTAAGAAGCTTGGATATGAAGGAATTTAGCCTTCTGCCCTACATATTTGGTTTACCATTAACTCTTAACTTTGGTCCTACAGTCAGTGTATACCTATATATCATGGTATGTATAAAATCAAGTATGTAGCAACTGAACAGGAGAACCTGCCAACAAAGCTTCAGGGTGACCTGATTTGCGATTCATGTTTACCTGTATTATGAATTTCGTTCTTGGAGGCCAAGCCCAAAGGCCGAAATCCTAAAACCACTGGCCGTGGCAGGACAAACTTCACACCCACTGACTTGCAATAACTGTTTTGAGAGCTAAGAGAGAGCCCAGCTTTCTGTGTGTGCCTTGGTCCTTGGCCATTCATCTGTGTTAATCTCAATTCCATTTAGGACAGTGTTTTGGGCAGTCATCAGTTAACGACCATTTCACTCAAGCCTTCGACAAGCCATCCCACCATAAAAATGTGAGGTTAGTACTTTATAGGAATGGTCCAAGCCACAGACTTTCACCACAGTTACTGAAATTCACGGTATTACTCTCATTGGCTTTGGTGAGCATAAAACTGAACCGCGGCAGAGCGTGTATTACCCACTGATTTATATCACAACCAGTCCTGCTGCAAAGGAACTAACATCTGCAGGAGCTTTATGCTCACTTACCATTTAATTTAGAGTTGAATCTATAAATTCACATTTGAAAAAATTCCAAACAGCTACATTAATTAAATTAAATTTCCACATAAAACAATTATATCCATATACGTCAAATTAGAGAGCAGGGGAAAAACCTAAACTCCGCAGCCAACAACTTTGCAATTATTTTCAATACCTGAAAATGATATCGATCTTAAAGTTAAATAAAGTTCCTTACCCATGCTATATTTTGCTTTGGTACATGTCGTTCTTTTCAATATTTCATAAACCTACAGAAGTAAAATAACAGAAAGGAAGGGGTTACTTCAGATACCGCTGGTGAAAAGCACAATCTTTTTTGTGTACAGCTCAAATATTGGCAAAACCAAGATGTCAATGAAGTCATCATTCTTTAATAAATCATGGTATTCAGGAGAGCAGGGCTTAAAGATTTCCACATTGAGTACAAGAGAGGAAAGCTTAACTAAATAGCCAGCTAGCAAAATAATAGATCAGGGGAAACAGGGTTACGTTTAACCACTTGCACAACAGAAATGCTATTTTTGCTCACGTTAGACACCGATCAAAGATGAGAAGCTCTTTTCTACCCGGCCCAGTTTTTCCCTCACCCCCAGTGGTGCAATCTGGCTTCAACCCCAGGACTTCAGCAGAGCTTCAGGCTCCTAACGTGTATGCAGCATCAAACTGCACTAATGTGGGCTGACCTTAAAATTTCTGAGCTTGTGCAACCTCAGTGGCAAAACAGGTGTATTTATTTTATGATTTATTTGCATTTATTGCCCAATAACCTTTGTGCGTCTCAGTGTGCCGCCCGAGTGGTTAAAGCTTTGTCCCCGGCAGCGATGCTCAGAGAGAAGGCAAGCACTCGGAGGAAAACCATGGGCAAAGGCAACTCCTCCCCGTCGCCTGGCCTGGCTGGGATGTGGTTTCCTGGAGATGCTCGCTAATTAATCCCTGCGCTAACGCAGCAAGGGCTCGCCCAGTTGACAGAGGGAAGCCAGCAAGGGCATACGAGGCAAGGCCCACAGCTCACCCGCCCCATGTCATCTTCTAACTCCAGTGAGTTAAAGGCCTGTCACAGAGTGATTTCCATTTATATAATGTTGTCAGTTTGGGTTGTTTTTAATAAGTAAGAGGTCTCTGGCTTAGCCAAAGATTCACAGGGAGTGACTAGATTCCTGTTCATTTTGCAGTTGGCGGAAGGGTCAATATTTGCGCTGTGGTTTAAAAACACGTATGAGAAAGGCAGGAGAGAACTTTAAGAAACAAGAATACAAAGAGAAATGCAACCAGGAGAAAATAATCCTGGGAAACATTCAATATGTCTTTTACTACAAGATGATCTACGGGGATTTCAAAGCAACACACAACTTGCATTATTGTTATATGCCCAGTGTTCCTTGAGTAATTTAAAAAAAACCACTCCTCTTCCTCCCAGCCTCTGCTATGAGGTCCTTTGTTTTCAGCCCATTTTTTGCTTAGTTTTGCTCAGCCTCTTGCCCTGCGGTGCCATTTGGTCTTGCCAGCTCCTTCAGACACCCTGTTGGCATCAATTTTGTCTCTTCATTTGCTGCCTTAAGTTTCCTGTACTTGCAAGTATTTTTACTATATATTTAGACATACAAAATAAAGTCAATGAACCAAAGCTCTGGGGTTTTTCCCAATCTCAAATTAAACATTCCATCCCAAATAAACCAATTCAATGTTTGTCTTATTCTTTGCCATTTCTGTGCCGCTGCATCTGCCTTGCCTTCCCTGGTCAAACTCACCCAAGCCCTGATAGCCTGCGCTCACATCAAATCACTGCACCTCAGGCTACAGGGGAACTACATCATGGGGTCCCCGATGGAATTTCTAAAGCGGGAAAGAGAAGTTAGGCATCTCACTGCCCCTTATCACCGTAGCAATAAAAGGCATCTATTATTGTGATATAAGCTCTTTTTGAAACCACTTAGCATCCAAAAGGCTAATGTTAAATACAAGATAAAAGCACGGGCTCGCAGTCACATTCCAATGCAGTGATTAGCAGCGGGTGGAAGGAGGCAAAGAGTCCACATTATACTTTGAAAAGTGTTGCAGCAAGTGCTGCTTGGCACAGTCCCTTCCAGCTGCCCTGGATGTCACACGAATTGTCCTCTCCATTCCCCTCTCAGTGGCTATAAAGGAGGCTACACCTTCTCCCCCACTCTATTTTATTTTCTGTAAGTCACAAGGAAGTACTCAAATGTAGCTTGTGATGCTGTGTTCCTCTATCAGGCTTCACTTCTGTAAGGGAATCGCAGAATTTTAATTACAAGAGGAAAAGCCTCATGCTAGGGCTGGAGGAGTAGAGACACCTCCAATGCGAAGGGCAGGAATGGCTTAGCTCAGGCCCGGTGTGGTGGATGTCTACATCACACTTGCTAAGGCAACAGGGGCAAACAGAGGCATTAAAAAATCACAACAAGATACAATTTTCTGTCCTTGTTGCATTGCCTTCACGTAAACTTTAACATTAAATAAAAATCATAAACCTCAACACTTTTAAGGCCATTCTAGAGAGTGGCTCCCCAAAACTATAAACAATATTCTCTGTAGACACTGGGCTGTTTCATAGGAATTTGTCTTGGGAGATTTCCCGGCGTTTTATAAAAAGAGCAATGTTTAGATACGAAAAGGTAAACGAGCCACAGGGGCTGCAGGTAGCTGGTGGCAGACCCAGTGGGAATACGGAAAGCTATTTCTTTCTGGTGATCTGCCGCCTGAGAAATTATGTCCCAGATTAACTGTGAACTAGAAAGAAGATCCGAATTATTTTCCAAAAGGCAGCAACCTGTTAACATCAAAGATTATTCAGCACATAAGCTAAAGCTGGAAATGCTTTATTTATAATTTCAATAACTGATGTCACAGGCCATCCCTGGCGTTTGGTTAAGAAAAGCAGACTCGCAAGAGGCTTTGTACTAAAGCTGGCAAAGGGGCCATTAACATTATGACTAAGACACTACCCACCATAAATTATTTATACACAGTACTTACTATAGTGCTTCTTGTTTTGCTGTCAAAGAAGGAATCTCTGTCAGACAAATCAAATCTGTTAAAAGAGTACAAGGAAGCCCATTAGGTTAAAAAAAAAAAAAGCCAGTAATTTCCCGCTCTTTTTGACCCCCTCATTATTTTAATTTCTCCTGGGGATCTCTCATAGCCAACATTAAAGAATAGCTTGTAGAAACCTTGTTAGAAATAAAGTCCATCACAACTCTCCTATTTCAAAGAGGCTGTTTACATGCTTCATGTATAACGTTACTTGTTTTATATATTTATAGGTTTTTCTGCACAAAAGAGACTGTAGACGCTCATTTAAGTTGAATTTCCAACCACTGCTGGCCTTCAATTTCTCATAATATTCTCTACATTTTGTCTGTACCTTAACCCCTGCGAGGCCATCCTTGCTTCCCTTATTCAGCAAAGACCTGGGTGGCCTCACTAGAAAAATCACCACCACAAACAGCATCAGGCATGTCCACGCCTGAGCTGAGGAGCATCTTTTGGGCTTTCTCTGAGCCACCAGGCTCTGTCACTGTAAGAATGGTATTAATGCTCATCAGTATCTGAAGGGTGGGCTGAAGGAGGATGGAGCTGGACTCTTCTCAGTGGTTCCCAGTGGCAGGACAAGGAGCAATGGGCACAAGCTGGAACATGGGAAGTTCCATTCAAATATGAGGAAAAACTTCTTTTTGGTGAGGGTGGCAGAGCCCTGGCAGAGGCTGCCCAGGGAGGGTGTGGAGTCCCCTTCTCTGGAGACCTTCAAGCCCCACCTGGATGCAGTCCTGAGTGATGTGCTCTGGGCAACCCTGCTTTAGCAGGGGAGTGGGACTGGGTGATCTCTAGACGTCCCTTCCAACTCTGACTCCATGAACATCCCACAGGCAAAAGGACTTGCAAATCCATCAACACCTCAAATGTCACATATGTTGACTGGCCCAACTAAAAAACACATCTCCATTGGTGTTCTGCATCCCTTCATTAAAAACTAAAACCCTCCGCATGTACAGTGAAGAAATCCTGCCCTAGGACTGTTATTTGTTCCAGCTGGCACATACAGAAACACAGTCTTCAAAGCTTCTCCGCTGGGATGGTGGCCAAGGAAGAGCAGCAGCAAAGCAATCCAGGGCAGCCAAAACTCTGGCAGGGCCCCACCTCCTGATTTTTTCCTACGCCCACATTTACAGCTATTCTTAAGGATCTGCAATCGATGGCAAAGCCAGCACTGACTTCATAGCACTCCCAAGGACACGGGCTGGTTGGCAGGACACGTGTGAGCTGCCCATACCAGGTGAATGAAATTAGTCTGAAATTGATCAACCCACATCTTGGGCTACAAATTTTACTGCGCATTTTATATTTCATGTGGAAAAGAGACTATTGTAAACCGCATGATAAATTGTGTCTGGCAGTGGCAGTGTTGATGTGTGTGGTGAGAGAGAAGGGAGTTATACACCATGACAGCAGCACAGAGATTTCACAGAGGGGCTCTACAAAGCATCATTCAACAGTGAGGGGAAAAAAATAATAAATAAATGTACTGCAAAATGGAAATATTCTTTCCCTAACATAGTATGGGCAGTCATTTTTCCTTTCACCTTCTCGTGCCTTATCAGACAGGCTGGGACCTGTTGACATGAACATTTACAGAAAGCTTTCACTTACAGGTGCTGTTTCTCTCTGGAAAAGGGGTAGGAGAGGCGCTTCACTGTCTGAGGTTTGTGTTCCGCTACTTTTGGCTGGATGGGCTCTGTTATCTTTTGAATTACGGAGTTAATCTTCTTCAGAAGACCATGGGTCTGATTGATCTGATACATCTGAGTGGGCAAAGAGCAAAACAGTGAGACTTCGTTGCTTTTTGCTTATCTGTAAGTGAGAGTGAACTCTAAGGAATAAAGCATCAGTTAAATAAATACATTGAGGAGCTATTGAGGAGTACAGCTTATCTTCTCGGAAACATTCAGAAAGACATAGATGGATGGGAAAGTCAAAACAAGCAAGCAGAGGAAGCCTATTGTTTTTCTGAGGAAAAACATGACCCACGATTCCAAATAATTAGGCTGTGGCGTTGAACAGAGATATTCTTGGCACTGACTCCCGAGATACTTGCTCCTCTGGCATTTACTATTTTCTTGGTGCAATGGGACAAAGAAACAAAGGAGCTACAGAGCCCCTGTGCAAATCAACAGCAGTGGTCTCCTCTCCCAGAGGGCTTTCCTGGGAATCCTGTGCAGGTTTCAGGAGCTTCCCCTCTTCCATATGCAGGAACCAAAATATCTCCAATAGTCTATTGCATTTCTGTGGCACTAGATGCAGGAATGGTGTCAGCAGGTCACAAAAGAGGATTACAGGCTTCCCCGCCCAAGCCATAAGAACTACGTGCAGATCCAGGGCAGGGATCCCACCGCAGGAAGGTGCTAGAAATTAGGCTTTGAGTCTGAAGATGTTCTCAGGCATGTTGCTTCTCCTGGCAATGCCTGAAGGCTTAAGTGGCCTCTTTCACACCAAAAAAACCCTCACAAAATGCTCACCCTAACTTTTCTCTTGTGGCAAAGCAGCTTTAACCACAGGATCACAACAGACTTGGTTTTTTATCTCATTGTGCTTCTGATTAGAATCGGTTGTGAGGTAATAAGAGGATATTAATCCAAAAGAAAACCAAACCAAAAGCGTGGTTTTAGTGTTGTAATAAGCGACACCGCGCCTTGAAACTGTCTCTTGTTCCATTACAGACTTTCCTCCGCAGTCTGGGACGTGCACTTAGTATGTCTTTAAATATTAATCCATCTCTAAGCTATGCTCGCTGAACAGGTAGCTATCTATTCACGGATGATTTAGAATTTAGCTCATGATGAAAATATACTGTCATTTCTTTAATGATATGTCAAGTATTCTGAAAGGTAATTTATTTTGTGGTAGTGGAGTCCCAACCCCTGCAAACATGACTGACAATGTACAGGAATAGTCGCTAAACCCAACGAGACCAAGGCACACAAATTGTTCCTCTGATGTTCATTTTTAGCAGTCTAACATTTCGGGTGAGAAAACCCCTCTAAAATGCACACAAAAACTTCGTCATTCAACGGCAACCTCTTCTTTTGAAACACGCTGACAGCATGAAGCACTGTCTGAAATCACCCACATCGTGGACAGACAGCGGTACCAGCCAGGAATTCTTCATTCCCATTCCTCCTTCCAGTTATTCTTTCTTTCTGCTGTCCCAAGCAAGCAAGTTTGTGACTCTCGTTTTTTGTACAGATTAATTAACTATTTAAAAAATGCTCATGGAAAGAAAAGTCCACCTTTGAGACTAAACGTATATTTAGATTATGCCTTCCAAAGGAAAAGAAGATGATCAGGACTCACCTTTTTTGTGGGCATCTTGAGCTTAAGAAATTCTGCTTCTCGACACAATACGTTCCACGGTGCGTGTATTTTTACAAATCCAACTCCATGGATTTTAGTCTTAAAAAAAAGCAAGAGAAAAGGTTACTGCTGAGAGAAAATCAAGTGGTTTTCCTCCTTGTGCTTTATACATATTTAAGGAACAGTCTATTACCACCAACATGCTAAATCTCATTTGACACAGCCAGTTTCTAACACCAGGACAATCATTGAACACCCCTCTGTGCTGAGCTGATATCAAATGTGACTGCAAAATGCTAATGCTAACTGGTGCCTTCACAACCACCTTCAAATTTTCTTCATTGAAGAGTGTTTAAGTGACTCAGTAAACATCATCTGTTTAAGAAACCTTGCTCTTTTTTGCAATTAGTAAGGCCTCCAAGGCAACGCCGTGCTGTGCTTTTCCAGCCCAAATGATTGCAAGTTTCCACCTCCTGCACTGACATGCTGGATATGGCAGCCGATGTAAATCCCTGCAGCTCGCTTTCATCTCTCTACATTCCTCATCCAGTCTGATATCTTGGACTAAAAGAACAGGGTTCTCCCTCTTTTACAGTGCCCTGGCTTGAACCCTGAGTCATTCTGCATCATTTGAAATCGTATTACATGTCAGAGGTGGTGACCCTCTATATCGCAAAGGATTTAAATATCTCTGACTTGGCACAGGCAGACTTCTAGTATACCAGAACAACTTGCAAGCTGGATGGAAAGCAATTCTTATTTTCACCTGGGGAACAGAGAAGTGAAATATTTTCTTGCATTACATCATGCAAAATACATACTTTTAAGATAGATATATATATATCCCCTATTATATGCATGCCTGTAATTTGTGAATAACAGATGGCAGATTTATTTTTTAACACTCTGATCTTAATCTCAAGTTTTAGATCCTGTAAATAAAACCAGCATAAATATTTACCCTCTCTCACAGGACTTTCAGGCATATTGGTTGGATCGGTTAATTGTAATAGCTTTCTTTGAAATTAATCCGGCTGTGGCTATTTCTACTAATCACACACTGGCAGTACTTCACACACATCATTTTTTTATATAGTCTAATGGTCTTTTAATAGAATACAGTGTTTTGAGGGTACAGGTGAAAGGCGTTACAAGCTGTACTGTTCATATCTAAGAATGGAAAGAGCAAACTGTAATACAGACCCACGTGCCTGAGCCAGAGCATGTACCAGAACCTGCTGAACAAATTTAATTCTCTTGAAGTCTATACTGAGGTGTAACAACGTCACTGTCTGTGTCAGGTATTTTTCATCAGAACTGGAATTACCATGGGATCCAAACGACAGCAGACTGTACACCCACCAAACTGGGATTAATGTTGAGAGCAAGCTAAGCCTCCCTTCTAGATACAGCAACACATCAACAGGCTGTGTTGCAATAGTGGATATGCCACGAGTTCTGGCCAAGAAAAGTAAGAAACTTCACCTCGCTGGGACATTAAAAACACCACGGCCCATTCCTGTGAGGCGAACTAAATCAGTGGGTGAGGGTGGCCCTACCAGAACTGAAATCAAATTCTGGAAATGTTGAGCTTGTGTAACCTTGATCAGAGCCAGGTTCACGGGAACAGCTCAGCATCTCCCAGGATTTGACCATCAGTTATCCTCCTGATCCTTAACTGTTTGAAATGGCTCCTTACATCCTCATCGCGTTCCAGTTCCAGACCAGCCTCCACGAGGTTCCCTTCATACTCCTCCCTGCGAAACCTCTTGTCGTCTTCGTGATAATCCACATGAGGTTCACTTTCCCTCATTTCCAGCTGCACTCCTTTCCCTGGAAGTGGCTGGTCCTGCTTGGTGCTTCGGGCACTTGAATCATTGTGATGAACTCTCCTGGTGAGCGCCTTCCCTGCTGAGGACTTCTTGTAGTGATAAACTAGGATGTAGTCAACTTTTCTCTTGCCATCTCTGAAGTAGAGTCCATATTTGCAGTCAGCATCTGGATCTTTGGATAGGGAATTTAACAACTAGAAACAGGGAATGAGGATGTGGAGAGAAGGAGAGAGGAAAAGAAGAATGAGTACTCATACCAACACCAGACAGACCATATCCATGTGTCAAGGACTCCTTCTTGCCTGGAGCACACAGTGACCTATCTTCAAACAGCAAGCGTATGGGAGCAGCCCCCCCCATGCTACTTAAAACAATTTTGCAAGTTAACACTTGCAATTTTACCAATAGCCAGCTGGGATTTTATTGGCCAGAAATAAATAGCTAAAATAACTGGGATTTAATCTAATTACCAGCACACCAGTTCATAAATCAGCTACTTGGTGGATTTGGTTGTCTCCTTTGGGGGTTAATCACCACTAAGATCATCTGTCCTTTTCCACCCAAGACAGCTGCGTTTCAATTCTGACAAATAGATTAATACCATGTGCAAACATTTCTCACTTCTCTTATCTATCCTTGCAAGTCTCTATCATCTGAGAAAGAGATCATCTTAGATACAGACTGAAGGGAGCCAGCTGGTAGGGAAGCGTGGCCAAAAATGCCGATGGACCACAGCCAGGGAAGTGGGTTCATTGCTCACAGAGTTCATCACTTTTTTTCCTCCTCCACTTGTAAAACCTGTGTCACTTTGCAATCTGATGGTGGCAACAGCTTTACCTGCCGCTTGGATCAATGCTGTGTTAGTGTTGCAAGACACAAGAAGCACGAGACTCAAAACACAGTTCCATTTCCAAACATTTATCTGAAAACTGCACAGGGCAACTGTAGAAACATAAAAAAGTACTAACAATTATTCATTTCCACTTTCTGAGTCATGTATGAATCACAATTCTACTCTTGGAGATGCACAGACCATTTAAAAAAAAAAATGAAAACTCACTAGTAACTTGCATTTGATTTTACAAAAAATACTAATGATGGAAGTGACTTTTCAGGGACCAGGGATATTTTCTGGCTTTTAATTTTACAGAAGACTGTAAAGCCTCCACGTGCGGAGAAGGACTTGGGCACCAAATGACAGCAACTGGACCAGCAGTTGCAAATCATTTTGGTCAAAACTCATTTGTGATGTGTCCACCTTCTGCTGGTTTCATACATAAAACACTGAATGTATGTTATTTGCAAACGATTGTTTCTACAACAATCCAATTTTTAAGCCTCAGATGAAAAGAGCAGCCTCTGAGCTTACTGTACAGTGTATCATGACCAAGACAGACAAAACTTCACTGAAACCCACCTAATATTACACAAATTTGAGTACTTCTCTGAACATTGCTTTGGGGAGAGCAGATGCCCCCTACCATAACTCTAAAGCAATAAATGTCCCTTTAAGGGACAGTCTGTTCTTCCCTTCTTTCCTCCTTGAGTTTTTTACTCAGCCAACAAATTCAAGCAGCAAACCCCATCTTCCTGGGTTTGGAGGGAGGAGGCACCGCACTGAAAAAGTAATTAGCCAAGTGTAATCAGATGAGTGCAGAGCAATAATGCACAGCAAGAAGCCTGAGATGCCAGGAAGGATGTGTCTGCTGAGGTGGGATCCCTCAACATTCATTCTTTCCAAAGCCTGACTTGACCATGTCTGCCCAGGGTAAGCTTGGCTTCAGGTCCCCATCTCCTCTGTCCCTTGCAGTCCCTTTGCTCCATGCCTGCCCTTGCTATCTGTTTCTCTTATGTATTATGCTCCAAATATATAAATATATCCTAAAATAGCACAGCATTTGTTGCCACCATGGAGTTCACTCCTTATCCAATTCCCTCTTTCCCCTGCTCCATGTCTGTCTTATTTAGCCATGACAAGAACACGTTCTTCAGGGCAGAGGCTGCTCACGTTTGTGCCCTATCTAGATATTACCACTTAGTTCTTGAGCATAGCTACAATATAGAAGACCATTAATAACTATTGCTTTCTGATTGCTTCATGATTCACAGCATGCACCTGTATTTTCAGAACATATTTTTTAAAAGCAAGCTGAAGGTCTGCTTGTGGCAGGCAACTTGGTTCTGCAAATTTCTACAGGACCAAAATATTAAGAAATAGCAGCTAAGTGGATTTTCAGGATCTAATGCTTCTTGAAAGTAAACGGTTGCTGTAAACAAGATACAGGAGATTTCTTTTAAGATAACTAATTGCATTTCATTTCAAAGATGTGTTGATCTTATTAATTAATTAAACCTCAATTTCGGAAAAATTGGGCTGAACCAATAGACGTTCGGGTAAGTGCATGGAGGTAAAACAGGCAAAAGACCCAGACCCCAACCACTTCCTATCCTTGTTGGACTGACTTTATGAGGGACAGCAATTAGCTGCTCTGTTCTGGAGCCTAATACATAAAGGAAACGGGCAGGACTGAAGATGTTTCTTGAAGGTAGGAGCAGTGAGTGTGCCAGATGTTTCTATCTGCCCGGGGAGCTCAGGAGCAATCAGTACCTCCCGGCCACAGCTCCTCTTCTCCTGGAGCATACCTTGGGTGGGGGTTAGGAAAAGTGGCACCAAAAATCCCTAGTTTCTCTGTTTCTTTGAGCAGCTGCCACCGGGAAGGGGACGGGGTGACGCTGCAGAAACTGACTGAGAGCTTCTTCCCGTTTCTTTGAACTTTCCTGTTGAAAAGCTGACCCTTGTGGGGACTCACTGACAATTTTAGGAGAAGGTGCTGCCTCAATACATTTTTTAATAGATGAGAATAGCTACATCCTTCTCTGACAGGGATGCAGCCAAAAGACTCAAAGAAGCCTCTTGGTCCGGTTTTAAAGAAATAAGTGGTGAGATTAGTACCAAATTAAATGTGGCACCCCTTGGCCACATCCTTTCTTGTCGCACTGCTACGCTGAAATAGAGAGGGAGTTGCATTGACTTAGACCATGTAAGAGTCATGTCCCTTTGGTTGCAGATGGGAGACAGGAAAGATATTTCAGTTTTGCCATGGCAGGAGGGATGTTTGTACTCTGACAGAATTATCCCTCCATGCTCCATCCTAATTAAGCACAAGCAGAATGAATCAAGTATTTCTTTCCCTGGTACATCTTTCTGCAGTGAGATCTGTTATATATAGCCCACTCCACCTCAGTTCTTTTACCTGAATAAGCTCCTTTTTATGTGTTTATGATGTAATCAACTCCTAATCCTGCTGGGTATCGTGTTACTAGCTCTCTTTAAAATTGGTGTCAAAAGAATTTAACCAGGGCACAATTAATGACACTGGAAATCTAACCTCTGTTGTGTGCTCTGGATTATTAGTTTAACGTTACATACGTTAACAATAGCCTTCACATGAAATTTTAGACATTTTTTTCTGCTCTGCTCTATATGGGCGAACTGATCTGAAGATTGCCAGACTGATTCCTCTGAGAATAGCCAACACCTTTTTACGCTACAGGTTAAATAAGGATCCCTGCCTTCCCTCCTTTGCATCAAAGAACAAGCCCCACTAAGTCAGCATGTGCTGTGCCCGGCGGCAATCCTCCTCAGCACTTCTGAAAACGAGAGGGAGAGGATTTCAGAGCACCCTGGGAATGGAAAGAATGAGAAATAAGCTAAGGGGTAGAGTGCAGTATGCCAGTCATGACACATCAGGCAAGTCCTTTACTCACTGTACTCTCGTGCTGGTCGTAGCCTATATCCTCAATAGCTCGGATGTTGATAATGTGAATCCCTTTCTCCTCAGCAGGTAGACAGGAGTATTTCTTGTTCACCCTCATTCCTGTCTCCTCCGGAGCCTCGTTGAGATCTTCTGGCAGAAAATCCACCCCATGAAACTCACTGTCTGTGTCTGAAAAGAAAAGGAACAATTTCATCAAGACACTTTAATCCCAACACTTGCCCCTCCCAGAGCCACCCAAGCAGAAACGTATCCTGCCTTCTTCTGCCAACAAGCCCTTGTGCGGGGCTCCCACCCCTTCCCTGTGCCTCCCTTCTCAGCTTTCCTGCAGACCTCTTCAGCCCCACATAGGTCTCCTTCTCCAATGGAGTGCTCAGCTAACCTCTTTTCTGCACTGTCTCAGGAGGTGTTTACTGTATGGTCTTATACAATGAATAAGGGAAAGTGAAAAAGCTGTGGGGTATGGGAGTTGGGGTGGTGAATTAAAAATAGTCCAAGAATTAGCTGGTGACGATAGACGTTGTGGTGTTTTCCCCTTTTCAGTAGGCATTTTCTCCTTCAATAACCACTTGTCCATGCTGAAAAATTAAGTGTTGAGTTTCCCCTCAAGTACCTATGTACTGCATAGGATATACTGAACCTTTCTTATGTAAGTAGTCAGAGGCTTCCTCCCTCTCGATCCATACTGTTTCCACTTTTTAAGTATATAGAGGGGCTTAAGGATTCCATGTCAAAATTTCACTACAAACTGAACAAACAGATAACTGATAAAAGACAAACTGGTGTTCGAAATGTATTCATTTATGCCAGCAACAGAAGGCAAAATTTTCCAAGATTTGATTCATTTTGACATTGAAATAAAGTACTGCAGCGTAAGCCCTTCTTTCAAACCACACACGATCAGAATTTGCTTGTCTAGAGACTGAAGATAAAGCAAGAATTTTAGAATTTAGCCTTGAATGGATACTAAATTAACTCTCCCCTCAAAAAACAAACATCACAAACATGCAGAGGAGCGTGCTTTAATAGCAGCTATACTACCACAGGCTGTTGCTGCAACTGGTCCAACACTGTCTCTGAAGCAGATAGCAGCAGACAGCACAGAAATTGCATAGAACCAGCCCATTAGAAACAGTACTTCCCTCCTACCTGGTGCTGCCACTAAGCTTATGATGAGGTGAAGACAGATAGCACATTTTAATTAGCTATGTCTTAGCCTAAGAGCATGTTCTTCCTCTTCACCACTACCCATCTGGATTTGGAGGAACTGGAAGGATGATGTGGAAGGAAGAGACAGGGAAAAATCTCATTCCCCAACAAGTTGGCAGCCGACATGAAACTGAGGAGCATGGCTGATAAGCTCAAGGGTCAGGCTGATGCTTCAAAGTGTCTCCACAGGCTGGAAAATTGGGCTGAGAACAGCCTCATGAAACTCAACAAAGTCATGTATGAAGTCATACATTGGACAGACCGCTCTCAAGCATGAGCACAAACTTGGAGTGGACCAGACAGAAAGTAGCTCTGCAAAGAAGGACCTGGGGAACAGGTTTGAAGTGAGTGATCATCTTGAGTGGTGAAGGACAGCTACGTTCAGGACTCTGTTACTAAGAAAGCAAAGACAGCAAGTCTAGGGAAGTGATTTTCTCGACACTTGCAAGACTACAGCTAAAGTCCTGTGCCCGGTTTTGGCTCCCCACCACAAGAAGGACATTGACAAACCTGAACAACGACGGTGATGGCATGATGGAGAAAGGGCCCAGTGAAGCTGCAAAACTCCATCCATCGCTGAAGGTGGTCAGAGCTTGACCACACATGGTGCCAAGCAACCTGACCCAACCTTAATGTTGGGAAGCCACCACATGAACCTGCAATCCAGGTTCTTCATGGTGACACACAGGAGTTCACATGGACAACAACCTGCAGCAGCAGAGGAGGAAGGTGTGGCCAAAGCCTTGGCACATTTCTTGAGTTTATCACAGTAAGATAAACATTATTAGTATGAGCAGAAGTCATGCTTCTCTGGAACTCACAAACACCTCAAGATTGTGGATATTCATTTCAGTTCCTGTATCTGGGATATTTGCTGCCCCAAGCGATCCAATGCAAGCTGCCTGCTTTCCTAGGAACTGCAGTGCTCATTAACACCGTCACCTTTGCATAAAGGAAGAACGCCTGAAACAACTTTCTGAAAACAATAGCTTAAGTGCTGTAAAAGTCCTCTCTTTCCTCTTTTCACACACTACCTAATAAAGCCTCCTTACTTCAGCAGAGGACAGGGTCTATTAGAAGAGAAGAACCTTTCACTGCCTGCAAATCTGAGTATTTTGTGCAACTCATAATAAACCAGTGAACTTTTCAGTGCTAGTTTCGAAACTGCCATTAGGATGCAGTATGTTTAGAGCAGAAAAATCACAAGCTTCATTGAATCCAAACGAGCTCCCTGTGCTCTGCAGCTGCACTTCTGAGCAGCATTTGTTAAGTGCCAGGTACGGAGCAAGGAGACCTGCTGAAGTGATTCAGTGCTATTGTGCAAGCCCAAACAATCACCCATCCGCAGGCACATATTTACATTTCTGTTTACACATCGGTAGCCTGGCAATATCAGAAAGAACAAATACTTAAGGTAGGCAATGAATCATACATTTTTGGTTTATTAGGACTACTGGAAAAGATGTGGAATGTGAGAACTTCATTGATACAACAATATCTTAATTGCAACAAGTTTGATTTCTGTACTGAGAGACGATGTCAGGATTTAATACAAAGTAAATCCATCCAAACCACTTTAGTAATTACAAACGCACAGGGATTATAACTAGGTCACTTATATTGATATGGCAGAGGTCAAAGCATTCTGTTGTAGAACACAAACCATCTTTTTATATGGAATAGAGTATTTTAAAGACTTAGAAATGTGAATCTCTGTCTTGAGTTAATCATACTAAACAAGGACCACAATTTAATCTCAAAATAAATTCACATTCAGAATTATTTATGGCAAGAGAGCAGATTTAATATGAAGAGCACAAATCACATTAATGTCCTAATTCAGCTTCAGTCACATCTTAATCGCTTTGTTGGGAGCAGAAAGAGGAGAGTATTGTGAAAATTGCTAGCTTTGCTGCCTTCTAACATTGATCAACCCACTCTCTCCTATTTACTAACCAGAAAACACTGCAACAGAGACTTGAAGAAGTGCTCAATGCATTTCAACACAGTCGTGTGACCAATCAGCCCTTTCTCCTCCAAGTCCAGAGCTGATGTTGTTCAGAAACCTATGGATTTTGAGACAGCAGAAGCTCCTAATATTCCTGGAACACAGACACAGAGCCACTTGATGCTTCTTTTACACTGTATTACATATTGCTTTGTCATTTCCCAATATTTGCCACAAATCACAGAACAGCCTGCCAAGTGTGCAATATATAAATGATATACTTTGAAGTATCCCTTGCCTGTCTCAAAATATCCACATTCCGTAACACTGAAGAAAGCTGAAAAGTGTCTCATACTAATTTCAATCCCATCCTTGAACCAGGTTAGAGAAAGTATTTCATAGAATCATTCAGGTTGGAAGAGACCCTTGGGATCATCAAGTCAAGCCACCTGCCCCACTCTACAAAGTTCTCCCCTACACCATATCCCCCAACACCACATCTAAACGACTCTGAAACACATTCAGGGATGGGGACACAACCCCCTCCCTGGGCAGCCTATTCCAGGGTCTGACCACTCTTTCTGGGAAGAATTTTTTCCTAATGTCCAGTCTAAACCTACCCTGTTGTAGCTTGAAGCCATTCTGACTTCTTCTATCGCTAACTACCTGTGAGAAGAGACCAGAAGCAACCTCTCTACAATGTCCTTTCAAGTAGTTGTAGAGAACGATGAGCTCTCCCCTCAGCCTCCTCTTCCTCAAACTAAACAGTCCCAGCTCCTTTGGTGCACACCAGACGTGTGTAGAACTTCTACCTTTCTTAGCACAGGTGCTGCCAGGTAATTCATGTATTTGCTGCTAATGACCCTGTAGATATAATGACAGGTTTTGAGGGAGCACTTGTGTTCAGGAACTCCTCCATAGGGCACGTGACCATACATCTTGTCCCTGGTTTTTTGTCAGGAGTGAGGTAACACGGGAGAGCAAGAAAAAGACGACACAGGACCAAGACGTTTGCAGCAGCTCTCAAGCTCCCTTTCTGCTCTCTGTGGGATTTTTCCCAGAGATCTTGGGATGGTCGCAGCCACCAGCTGCGATTCAGAGCAAGGAGATGCTGCAGTCACCTTGCAAACTGCAGTGAAGTTAGGGATCTCTTAGCCATTCTGAAATGATTTCTCTGTAGGATGCATCAGGTACAATGAGCTCTGTGCCATTTTCAGTACAATATAAGCAAGCTCTATATTTATCTGAAGTAGATGAACCTCTATTAATCACAGAAATGCGAGCATGAAGATAGAAAACGGTGCATGAAAAGACCAGAAGAGACAAGTGCATTAAAACAGCCAGGAGGGTCTGTCCACGTCTTGTGTCTTTGTGCCTGTTACTTCTCCTCCTGAATCTCCATGAGTCTCTCACTCTGAACAAAATGGGGACACAGTAACTTTACTCATTTAAAGTAAATGAGTACAGTTTTTATTGTGTACTTATTTACACTGAGTAAAGTATCCCTCAAACTTGCAAACATCTGCTCCTTTGTTCAGACTTCAGTTGCAGCTGTAAAAGTCCACCAACTCTTCTTGCAAAAATTAACACTGATTAATTAACAATAACTTTTCCACCATAGAAATTTGGCACAATGTGCTATAGCTTTTACTCATTTATACAATGCTCCTTCATTGTCCTCTGGTGACCAGGTGAACCAGAACTGAAAATCTGCTCTAGAAATTGATGTATTTTCCCCATTACTAGCCTCAGACTCAATCAAACAGCCTATTAATGTTATCCTCATAACCACTTATAACTACTGAATATTCTCAGGGAAAAAGAAGTCATTGAAATAAATGGAAAATTGTGCTCACACAATGCAGACTTCACAGGAACATCCCACTCTGGCTCTAAAATAAGCATTGTCAAGTCAGCATAAGTATATATAAAGAAATGAACAACTATTTCGCTGCTTAACCTGCAACCAATAACCATGCTGAAGCTAGTTCTCTTATGGCCCCTTGTTTGCTTTTTTAGGGAGTGTTTAAGAAAGTGGCTGGAACAAAAAACTCCTAAAGACATCTGAGTGAGCTGTCCTAGTCGTTCTCAACAAAGCAGCAGCAGTCCATGTGATTTAAGACTTTTAAATGTCCACACTCTTATCTTTTTGCCTTATATAAATTGTGATAGAATTCAGAATGAAAAATTAAGAATCACCCAGAGAAAGTTCCCTGAGCGAACCATTTTAAAGGACCCACAACACCAGTTCTTCACAAAAGCTCTGGAATTCCCAGTGTATGGGCTCTGGATTCCTTAAACTGAAGACATGTTCCAGATGAATTATCAAGTAGAAGTGCTGTGTGCAGGTCTCAGAACTGGTAACGACCCTACTGTGACAGGGATGAAGCATATTAAGGAATCCATGCACACACACACATATATTTTTGTAAAAAATAAAATAAAATAAAATACACACATATAAATATAAGTTGTCTGTTTTGTTTATACTACGCTCTTTCTGTAGAAGAGATGCTAGGATGTGCCATACATCAGATATTTTTTGGATTGGGGTTTTGGGATTGGATTGGGAAAGTGAGATTGGATTTATTCTTGTAAAAATACCTCTGACAGAGAAAAAAACGCCTCAGTGTGGTTTTGCTTACTGTATATTGCCCCCTAGCAGCAGAATCCTCCTTCAGCACATTTTTACCCATTTCTTTACTTCTTGTATCTTCCACATTCAAAGCTACAGGTTAATCCTTGAGCTAAGAAGAAAAAAAAAAGTACTAATTCTCACAAGTAACTCACCAATCACTTCCTCCTCCTATTAGCTTGGGTTTGTTTTTTTTTTCCTTACTGATACATTAAAAGACTGCCAGATTTGGAACCTGAAATCCCTGCTTCGTCCTTGGGAGAAATAAGGCGAGGCAAATGTCAAGGAAGCCTCAGCTGGTGCCACCCCACCAGTGTGTGTCATTCCTGCCCTATGGGTCATTCCTCCTGGCCCGTGGAGCTCTGCCGCGGGATGGCCAGCGAGGATACCCGCTGCTGGCAAAGAGGGGAGTTCTTTTTTGGGACGCTGACACCTGTTTACGAGGCACTGGCCTCAGACCAACAGCCCGGTCAGGAACCGCAGCCCTCTCCAAGGAGTGCTTGTCCATGTCCTGAACTTTTGTCCTGTTCAAAGTCCAGAAGTTAAGCACTGATTAGATCCACATCTGTGATCATTTGATTTAAATTGTCCCTGGCTTCCTCCCAGCCAGATGTTGCCTCTAGCTGCCTCATCTGGAGATGCAGCAGGTTGCACTAACATCAGGGCAGGCAAAGGGCTGCTGTAAAAGGCAACCAATCTCCCCCCTCCCCCGGGGACAAGATTAACGCTTTCAGGGATGCTGGCACCTCCTGTCCCCAAAGTCTGCGCCTGCGGAGGTGACTTCCAGCCCCTTTGATCTCCTCTCGCATCACTCTAAGTAGGACACCCCGGAGCTCTGCCCAGGCTGTTACCTTAACAAAGCAAACAGGTTAGGATCCAACTCATTAAAAAAAAACCAAAAACCCAAACCAAACCCAAACAAACAAATAAAAAACAACAAAAAAGATTGAGCAGTGAAATAAAACTTAGATTCCAAGGACAATTTCCTTTACAGAACAGAAATACTTTTTAAAGCAGAGCAATCTTAATACAACTTGGTTAGCACTTCATGTCACACTGAGTGGCAAGAACCCATTCAGAGGTTTTGTGTCCAGTATTTGGGAATCTGAAAACCAACTCCTGTCTCATGTGTGGGGGGGAAATTCAGCTCCTGGCAGGATTATTTGCACCATCAGCTCACTTAGCTGTATTTCTCAATACTGACATATCAACGATGGGTCTCCAGAGCAGGGCTGCAGCTTTCCTGGAAGGCTGTCTACAGCTTTAAAGTTATTGATCTATTATTATCAGCAACCTGTTAAAAGAAGGGTAGAAGGACACACAACTATGACATCATTTCTATTTCTGCCCTTCTATTTTTGTTTTTAAAGATTAATTTACTGTCTTTGCAGTCTGTAGCCCTAGGCTTGAGAGCGTTTAATGTGACAGAACCCTTGTGAAATGGGAAATCTAAAAACGAAGAGCAAATTACCTGAAAACTGTAATGACAGTAGAAGGAACATTTTAGTTGAAATGACATTTTCAACAGCACATGAAGGTCCAGTAAATACAAATTCTAGCACTCAGGCTACCTGTTTACTTAGACCCTGGGAAAACCCACATTTTGGAAAAAACCACACAAAGCTCCTCAAGACAAATTGCACTTTTTCCTCCCCAGCTACCAACAACATTTTAATGGTCTATTAAGTAAGTCTGGTTTCAGACATATTTCTGAAACACTTAAACCAAGCACTCTTCTTCTACCAGACACTGGGGAAATATTTCAAATTTGCTTCTGTTGCTATTCCACAAAAAGCAGCATTAAAGCCAGGCTCAAGTCTACTGCAGAACATTCTTTGTGAACTCTAACTCCAGTTTTACCAATTATTACTGTAATTTCATAGCACTTCATAGCAAAATAGAGAAAACGGACAAAGTTCTGCTCCTAGTTACTTTGCTACACATACAGAATAATTTTTGCAACTCTTTTTTTTTTTTGCATTTTATATTAGATTTCATGAGGGCAGAAGTGCTGCTGGAGGGGTTCACTGAAGTGCACCAGGAGTAAAGGCTGTAATCCTCTCTTTGCTGACTTCCAAAACGCCCACTGATGGCTTTCTTGAATGCATTCTGCACTGTCCTACCCTGGCTTGTACATATCGTGATGACAAGAGGACAGACTAGATATGGAAGATACACTGAATCTGTGCTCTGGTATTTTGAAGGGTTATGGTGCTCCTTCTTTTTGTTTGTATGTTCTGAGGGAAGGGAGTTTTTTACCAATAGGAGCAGTTAAGATGAAAGGTAAAAAGTACCAAAAAAGAGATTATGGGGGGAGAATTGGTATGTATTGGGATAATGTATACCTAAACTCTCACAGCCGCTTTTAAAGATATCTAAATACATTTAAAATATATTCTCCTTTAGCAGGCTGCTACAAATAGCTCCTTGTATCAAACACAGGAAAATAAGGATGCAAATATTATCATTTTACTGTTAAAATATCAATTACAGACTGCAACCCAGGCTGAAGTCACAGCACGTACTGACCGGCAAAGCTCCTCTTGATCCAAGAGGGTTCCCATTTAAAATCCTAATCTCGAAACATTTACACTCGTGCTTAAATTTCCATATATCAGAGTCACAGGGGCATTGAGACTGCACAGACGTAGGCACGGATGTCCTGGAAGGTTCTGCTAACCCAATAAAGATGTTTTTGACTACAGTCACCTCGTTGAGTAACTGCACCTCTTCTAGGTTTGGGTTGGAAGAGCCAGTCACTGCGGGTGGGGTTTTGCCTGGCAGAGCTCCACCTTCTATATGTTCTCTGGGTGTGCCAAAGCAGGTGGAGCTGATGTGATAGCGAGATGCTGGCAGGCAATAGTCATCCAAGGTGCCCAGGGCAACCTCTAGCTCTATGCTACTTGAGGAAATATAACCAAAAGCCTGCCCTGAGCAAAAGCTTGGTTCTTGCAGGTTTTCATCACACCCCAGCAGTTTTCACTTGGATGAGGAGGAACTCTCTTCCTCAGGCCTTAGTGTTGGGACCATTTCTATTTAACATCTTCATTGATGATCTTGATAAGGACATAGAGTGTATCATCAGTAAGTTTGCAGATGACACCGCTAAGCGGGAATGTTGATCTGCATGAGGATAGAGAGGCTTTACAGAGGGACCTGGATAGAGTGGATTGATGGGCCAACATTAATGGTATGAGCTTCAACAAGGCCAAGTGCCACGTCCTGCACTTGGGCTACAACAACCCCATGCATCACTACAGCCTTGGGGAAATATGGCTGGAGAGCTGTCTGGCTGAAAAGGACCTGGAGGCTCCAATTGACAAGCAGCTGAAGATGAGCCAGCAGTGTGCCCAGGCGGCCAAGAAGGCCAATGGCATCTTGGCTTGTATTAGCAATAGAGCGACCATCAGAAGTAGGGAGATGATTGTCCCCCTGTACTCAGCACTGGTGAGGCCACACCTTGAGTGTTGTGTTCAGTTTTGGGCATCTCAACACAAGAGAGATCTGGAGGTGTTGGAGCGAGTGCAGAGGAGGGCAATGAAACTGGTGAAGGGCTTGGAGAACAAATTTTATGAAAAGCAATTGAAGGAGCTGGGACTGTTTAGTTTGAGGAAGAGGAGGCTGAGGGGAGAGCTCATCACTCTCTACAACTACTTGAAAGGACGTTGGAGAGAGGCTGCTGCTAATATCACAGTTAGTTAGCGATAGAAGAAGAGGGAATGGCTTCAAGCTGCAACAGGGTAGGTTTAGACTGGACATTAGGAAAAAATTCTTCCCAGAAAGAGTGGTCAGACCCTGGAATAGGCTGCCCAGGGAGGGGGTTGTGTCCCCATCCCTGAATGTGTTTCAGAGTCGTTTAGATGTGGTGTTGGGGGATATGGTGTAGGGGAGAACTTTGTAGAGTGGGGCAAATGGTTTGAGTGGGGCAAATGATACCAAGGGTCTTTTCCAACCTGAATGATTCTGTGATTGCTGTATGACAATAGACTGTTTCACTGGCATTGAAACAATCTCTCTCTCATTCAGCAAGTGAATGCAAATCAATGAAGGAGAAAAATTCTACTGACTCTTGTCTATCCATGAGAATGCCATTCCCTGCTGTTCCCCAGTCTTGGGGAATTAAGTTAGGCCTATCAAAGGTCTCCTCCTTGTTGTTAAGAAAGCACTGAGATCTGGCTGCCACGAAGAAGCGGATGCTCGGGAAAGGTGCCCTGTGCCAGAGAGTGCAAGAAACACACGCTATAGGAAAATAAGATACTCCTGCTTAGGATTCCTGATGGTCCCTTCTTGGGTGGCAAAATTCTTAGAGCAGAAAACTAATCCGTGAGCAAAGCCAGCTTGTCTTCAGTGCCGGCAAGAGGCAAGGTTGGGCCAGTGCCTCAGTAAGGCATTTCAAGACCCGCACACTTGAAATGTTTGAGCAGAGTTACGCATTCTTTGCAGTTTGTTCCTGGCCAGGGAAGCTGATAATGACAGCAGCTCCGAGCCCAGGCTCATTAAGACTCTTCCTTAATGAGCTTTTGACTGTCTTTACCATCTGGCACATCTTTATATCAAAGGAGGAGACCCAGCCTAAGTATATCAAAACCCAGTCTAAGTGTGAACTGCTGCCCTGTCGGTTTTGTACCAGGGAGCAGACTGACCAAACCCCTTCAGTTATCCAAAGGCACACCAGTCAACCCACATTTACTACCAAAGACCAAAGGAGAGGAAATTGCCATGAAACTGGAAAAGAAAATGGAAAGAAGCAGAGTGTGGACAGCTCTGTGGGTGCTGCAGGTGGTCAAAGGCAACTGGGCCAACATCTCCATCCAGATTTCCAGGTTTCATTCCTAACTTGCTCCTGTTTGTTCTGCAGCAGTACTTTTCCAAAAGGAGCTCAGGATCCACACCAAAAGAAGCAGATTTCTGCATGAAGGCAGTCGTGTCTGCAGCTAGCACTTAACTTACTGCTCCTCATGAGAGAGCAAGGAGTAACCGACAAAATTAATGGTCCAAAGGTATTTTAACTATCACAGGCCTTCAGGGAAGAGATTTTAGCAAAATACAAGAATGAAAACGCATCACACCCTTGTACTTGGTGATGGTCTGCCTGAAGATACTCTGGGTAAGAAAGGAAAGAGCAACTCCTGCCAAGAACAAGCATTTGACATCAGTGCAGATAGAGAGAAAGAGAGAAAACATTATTTGTTTTCATATTTCCTGAGAAAGACATTGAAGATGTTGTAACCTTGTTATTTATAGAGGGCCAAGGTTTCATCCTAGAATTTCGGAGAGGAATTTATTTTCCTCTAAAGTGTGATTAAGTTTATAAGTTTAAGACAAGGTTTTATTGTGTTTTTCTGTTTTGGTTAGCAGAATAATACTTCACTTGCTGTGGCCTTTATTTTTTTTTTTTTGAAAAAGGAAAATGTTCTGTTCATTTAACCAGTAAATGTTTATCAGTTCAGTGAAAAAAACCCTAAACAATGGAATAAAATGGAATTAAACTTTAATATATTGCTTATCTTCAAGCATTGGAACATTTAGAAAAAACAATACTCTGCATGAAAAAAAAATAAATCCTGTTTTACCAAAATATTTAGAAAAGTAATTTCCTTGGATACCGTCCTTTAGTGTATCTGTTATTCCATAAACGTTTTCAAAATATATTCTAAACTGCTATTTGCAAACATTATCATTTTGTAACAGCACATACTCTGGTAAGTGCAATCAGTTTACAAAACGCATGATGCATTTTTGCCAGCTTGGTTTCTAGCCTCATGAATAGTCTCTAGATTTTAAAGTTTTTTGTGGTGGTCTTTTTGTTTAAATAGTCAAGATCTTCAAACATTACCTTGAAGTGATAGCTTTTAAACCTGTAATACATTTAGTGGTAATTAAGAGAAAGAAAAGTTCTCCCTTACCACAGTACTGATGTTGACACTGGCATTTAAAGAAATAGAGGGCAACTAGGCAAATATAAATAAAGGTGGTGCAATTCTGACTGATTTCAAATCTAATGGAGATATCTCACTAGTAATGTCCTTCAACTGTTTGCTATCTTTTTGGATGTCTGGAAACCAAAGCTGTTGCTATTTTTTTATTATGACTGGCTACGTATCAGAGATACTCTGTGAAGTGATGTGATAGAGGAACAGTGGTTACGGCAGAACAGGTGTTGTAACCCTGGATCAGCTTTTGCACAATGCATTATGTGAGAGACATACCATATTTAAAACATTTGAACCAGTTGCAGTAGTTAAAAAAAAACCAACCAAACTCCCTGGGGGGTACATTTGTGTTTTCACACAGTCACTCTCCAGCCCAACTCAAGACCAAGGGACCAAGGCGTCCTTCCAGTAGATGCCTGGTAAAGACATACAGAGGGGCAGGCACCTCACCTTGCCCAACAGCACTGGGGCATTGCCCACAGCCAGCCCCCCAGAGAACGCACACATGTCACCCTGTTCACCTCCTTTACACGATTAAAAAACCTCAAGAAAAGCAAGATGACCTTCCTCTATGACTTCCAATATGGGAGTCATAGAGGAGCAACAACAGATAAGCATGGAATAAAATGTGCGTGCAATCGATTTCCCTGGCTTTATAGCCTGTAAGTGACCTTATACTGGGGGTGTGTGTGTGGTGCAAATTGGTGGGGGGACTTGGTTAGGGAAAGCTATGTCAGATCATAGAATCATAGAATTGTCTGCGTTAGAAGGGACCTTTAAGATCATCTAGTCCAACCATTAACCTAACTCTGATAGAAACCATCACTAACCCGTGTCTCTAAGCACTATGTCAACCTGTCTTTTAAATCCCTCCAGGGATGGTGCCTCAACCACTTCCCTGGGCAGCCCATTCCAACAATTGATAACCTCTACCATGTAAAAATTTTTCCTAATATCCAACTTGAACCTCTCCTCGTGCAACCTGAGGCCATTGAGTTCCCTTCCTGAGGAAGGGCTTCCATCCAAGCAGCTCCTCCAGCAGTGGTGAAGAAATCAGGATGCAGTATAGGCATTTTGTACACCAGCAATACATACATAAATGTATTAGTGTCCCCAGCAGTGGATAGTGACTGCAACACCTATCAATAAATACACATACTTACATGAAGAAGTATTTCAATGTTACAACACATGAAGTGTTTCTGAAACTATTTATTTTCCTTACCTAATTTTAACATAAGCTTGATTTTTGTTTATAGGAAACTAAGACTTCTTTCCTGATAATTTTCCTCTCTAACTATATTCCTTCAGGAAGAATTTATAACTCAGATCAACAGTTTATTTTCCTTATTCCTTTCCCACCCGTGGGCTGGTTCTTGCCTGTGAAGCCCTCCTGACTGAATGCCACCACAGCACAGCTCCAGACAAAGCAGTCCAACAAGATGCTCCAAGGAGACTTCAGACAACACAGAAAGTCCTCTTCAATGTTGTCCCGCAGTAGTACATCACAAAATGGTATTTTGTGGAAGGCTGGGTGCTCTAGTGGTACTGAAAATTGGAGTGACTGTAAACATAGGTATGACTTGACTCAGCCCAAAGCCTTTGGAGTGCCAGCTCTCACCAGAGAAAACATCTACAGACCAATATTGTCACCTCTGAACATGATGTTCCAGTGGGAAAAAAAACAAACCAGAAAATGCTTCATCGCACCTACTCCAGCCTTTGTAACAATTCCCTGTTGGGATCTCCCCGGACAAGAACATATCAAGTGCTTTCTCTGTTAATCTTTCTGCTTGCTAATCAGCTCACAGGCTTTGAGAAGGGGCTCAGCCTGTGACCTTTTAAACAAGACTCAAGAAGCCAAGCACCAAAATCAGCCAACTGTAGAAAAATCTGTATCTGAAATGCTACTTTTCATAGCAAAATTATTACTTGCTGGTTTGACAGAAAGGGGCACATCTTGCTAATCTTGAAGCTTTTTAGCACTTGTATCCTGTTTGGCTTTTCTCCTTATGCCTATTTATTTGGGAAATTTATGGTGCGATTCCCAGAGGTTTGGATGGCGTATCACTTAACCACTTCAGTAAACAATCTGGAGTACTGTTTAAATATGGAAACGCTTAGTAGCAGCACAACTAAAGTGACTGGCTGTGCTGCTGCTATGCCTTAAAGTCACAAGATGCATGACCAGCAGGTCGCGGGAGGTGATTCTACCCCTCTACTCTGCTCTGGTAAGACCCCACCTGGAGTACTGTGTCCAGCTTTGGAGTCCTCAACACAGAAAGGACATGGAACTGTTGGAATGGGTCCAGCGGAGGGCCATGAAGATGCTCCGAGGGCTGGAGCACCTTTGCTATGAGGACAGGCTGAGAATGCTGGGGTTGTTCAGCCTGGAGAAGAGAAGACTCCAGGGAGACCTTACAGCAGCCTTCTAGTACCTGAAGGGAGCTACAGAAGAGCTACAGAGGGACTCTTTGTCAGGGAGTGGAGTGACAGGACAAGGGGTAATGGCTTTAAATTGGAAGAGGGGAGATTTAGATTAGATACCAGGAAGAAATTCTTTGCTGTGAGGGTGGTGAGGCACCGGAACAGGTTGCCCAGAGAAGCTGTGGCTGCCCCATCCCGGGAGGGGTTCAAGGCCAGGCTGGATGGGGCTTGGAACAACCTGGTCTGGTGGGAGGTGTCCCTGCCCATGGCAGGGGGGTTGGAACTGGGTGATTTTTAAGGTCCCTTCCAACTCTAACCATTCTATGATTCTTAAGAAACCTATGCCTTGGGAAAAAAAGATGGGGGGGAATGGGACCTACTTCTGCAGACAGCCATTTATCTTTCATTATTCCACCAACATTACTGGGGCACAGCTCTAAGATTTACAAACCACAAAATATTGATTCAGTTCAGCAGATAAAAATTTCCACCCAGCAATGACCTCACAGAACTCTGCCCTTCTGATCGGAGCCTTGTTGCTTCATCATCGGGAACCAAATGAGCTCTGCTGGTTGCCCCCCCCCCCCCACCATGGGTTGCTGTCCTCATGGGTGCAATGTCTGGCAGTTTAAGCTGGGATGCCAAGCTTCTGCAATCCTCAATTCCATCAATATCCCCACCTCTGGCACAAGGTCTGTTCTGCCCTTGAGCTGGAATGTTTTTTCTGGTTTGTGGGAGGCTACTTACTGGTTTTACCATTTACTGAGAGTTCTGCCTTCTCCTTACTTTGTAGGTATCAAAGACAAGGCTGTTTCTGCTCAGGTCCCAATAAAAATAAATTTCTTGAACTTTTCAGAGTATGTGAAATACAGCCATGTGCAACGGGGTAAGCCACACCTGACCACACATTTCTTCTGTTTTCTAAATCCAATCTCTTGCCTAAACTCCTGTATGAAACACCTCCTTCTCAGAGGAAACTGGAATTGCTGTCCAAAATGAGGATGTGTGATTCTCTCTACTGAATTAGCTAGATGATTAGCTGGGAATCTTCTGAGACTATACTACCACCTCATGAACCCCACCTGAAATTTTTCTTGCTCTATCTCTAGAAAACCTCACGTGGTACATCAGCTCCTCTCTCATGCATCATGATGACCTTGTAAACCTCTTCTTCCTTGTAAATCCAGCAGAAATTGGTAACAACTTCAAGTTGCTGGATTGCCCAAGACCCCTCATGAGGATGGAAGAAACCAGTAATGCAACACTCCCCCAATCTCGTGGCTACCTTTGTCTTGTTCTTGGGGAGACACTTCCTGTTGAGAACTTCTAGTCATGACTAGTAACAGAGATGCTGTCAGAGCAGAACAGCAGAAAACAGTGTCAAACCAACTTGCAGCTAACACCTTATGATCAAACTGCATGCCCACTGCCGGTTCACCCTGTGCTCAAAAGCAATGGGACTTCTCAATTTCAAGGAACACCCACAAAAATATCTTTCCCATGACTGTAATTCCTTTTCAAGCCCATCAGGGCTCTCAGTACAGTGGAACGTGGTTTGTGCTCAAACACAGGCTGTTCCTAATCTTCTCCAAGGCTATCACATGGTATCTGGCATCGTAGGATAGTTCAGGACTCCTTCCATATATGTCAGCTGATCACAGTACAACTATCACTTTGTGAGACACAGCTCAGTAAAAGGCAAATGGACAATTTAGGGTCTATAAAACAAGGTGCTACCAGTAAAGATGAAAAAGCAACAGCAGCATTTCTCTGGGATATTGCCTGTGGTGCTCATCACCCCCGATTTCAGAAACATGAACTCAAATTTAAAAAGATGCAAAATTACTGAGAGGGTGATGGATGGAGAAGTCTGTCCTTATAGAAGACAATAAAAGAACTTGAGCATTTTAAGCTAGAAACCTACTCCTTCATGACCCCCAGTCGGGTGGTCGAGAAGCCAAAGGGCAATGAAGAACAAATAAAGTGCATGTGTGCCTACATTAATTTTAAAACACTGAAAGATGATCGTTAGGGATGAAGCTCTGGATCAGAGGCACGAGGCTCATATCAGAGCAATGGCGGCAAAAAATAAATTAATTAAATAAATAAATAGAAATCAAACTATTTTTATAATGGTGCTCGAGAAATTTATGAATGGGACTCTGTGATGTGGTTGCCCGAAATAGCAAAGATTTGGACATGATGACCCAGGAGTTCCTGAAAGCAGCTGGCACGGAGGCCACGCGTGCACAGAGGGTTTCCCACCGTTTCCTTTCCCCTCCTGTAACATGGACTTCCCCCCTCCGAGTTACAAACAAATTTCAGCATTAAAATGAGGCACCTCAGAATAGGAACAAGGATAATAAATATTCCACCACAAACAACAATTCCACCCAGAGACCCAAACGGAAGTCTGCAAATTCTGTTGGCCAAATGTCTCTCTTCCACTACTTTCTTCTAAGACACATTTTCTTTGATTTCTTCTCATTTTTGCTGCTCTCCTCTCGGCTTTAGGCTGTAGGATACAGACTTTTCTTACAAAAAGAATGCCTGAAACTGGATAAAGTACTCCAGGTCAGGCTTTTCCAGCCCTGAGCAGAATTCCTCCATGATCGATTGTTACCTACAACATAAGATACTGCGGATTTATGTTTTGTTTATGACTCCTAGACCCTTTTCTGAGGAACTGCTATTTAACCAGCTAATTATTCTTACCCAGATGGAGTATTTTGCACTTGTCTGGTTCTCATCCCAAGCCATGGGAGAACATCCCTTTCCAGGAAGATAAGCAACAAGAAGTCTAATTTAACAATGCAAGATTTAAGGCTTCTAGTACAGATCCAAAGCTCTGCGGTCACATAACACAAAATGCTGAAGGGTAAATACACTCACTTCATTGGTTCAAGTTCTGAGAAATTTTTGGTGGGGCAATTTAGTATCAGCAGGTGATGACCCACTGAGACTGACGATCTACTGTCCTGCCACAGCCAGATTAAAGGTGGCACAGAGAAACAGAGCTACCATTAATTCACTTGGGTGCTTTGAGGAATTGGATAGAAATACAAACTGTATGTGCCCATACCTCAAAAGGAAACCAAACAAGCACTTTCGAGTGACCTGAGAGTGCACAGATCTGATACCTAAAATTGAGGAAGCGGGGCAAAAAGTCTGTTTTTGATTTAGTAAAACTCAGCTTTATAGATACTGCATAAGATTCTTCTCTGTAAACACGAGAGCACGTCTGATGTAAGATCAGAAAGAGAACTTACGGTAACACATACACTAATTATACTGAAAAACAATCAGCGCTCCAGAACAGATAATAATGAGAAATGAACGCTGAAGGAAACTTTGATGTACTTCTTAGATAACTGTGGTACTTTAAAACTGGATTCAGTTCAA
Source organism: Nycticryphes semicollaris (assembly GCA_013400055.1). Classification (NCBI taxonomy): domain Eukaryota; kingdom Metazoa; phylum Chordata; class Aves; order Charadriiformes; family Rostratulidae; genus Nycticryphes; species Nycticryphes semicollaris. The sequence goes on along the minus strand of VXBJ01005869.1, from coordinate 138,833 downwards.
ACATTTAAAACATCTCAGTCCGAGATCTACATTTCAGATTGAGAATGTGTTGATGCACAAGTAGATTTTAAAATAAATATGTGGTGGAGCAGAACACAAACACGGATTTAAAGAAAAAACCAAAACAAACCAAAACAACCCTCTCCAGATAAAACTTCCCTGTTCAAACAGCTTTAAAACCACTTCTCCTTCACATAAGCTAAATCCAAATGCAAGATTTTACTGAAGTAATTCTTAGTAATTCAGTTTGCAGCCCAGATTGGCCGAGTTGTGTGTTGACTCAGTGCAATTTGAGTCGTGGGTACAACCTGGGTCACACTGCTAGGTCCTGCTCTGACCGCTTGACTACAAAGCCCTTCTTTATAAAGAAACTGAAAATAAGTAACCATAACTCTAAGGGCTAAGCTCATCAATCCTGATTGAGGAAAACACAAACTTGTACATATTTAAACAGGCCTTTTCTCTTACTGGTGTCAAGTGAAGATCTCTCAGGATAGATAGGCCGGGTTCCTCACTGACTAACACATAGGACCAAGTTGAAAAGGTATTTCCAAAAGCATCAATGTTCCCATGGTGACAAGGATAAAGAATAACAACATGAAGGATAGAAATTTAGAGTCATTTAAGCTTCTCTAAACACACCGTTTTTTCTTGTACTCCCATACAGCAGTAAAATATTTTGCTGTAACAGCCTTTACCAGGAATGTCACTTGAGACGAAACTAAAAAGACATCTTAAGTTCTTTTAAGACCACAACAGAATAAAATAAGTGAACACAAAAGCCAACACAGGGAGAAAAGAAAAATTCCAACACAACAGCCATCGATTCCCTCATTTACACAACAAATAATGTCCATGTGATACACCTCATTTTGCCTCTCTGCAGCCACGCCATGGAAAGTGGAATTTCTCACAATCATGATGTCACTTTGTTGGCCCCAGGTGTCAGAAAAAACCCATATGATAATCTTCTTACACCATGAAAGTTCTGAAAGTGGTATTAACAACACAAAATTATTTCCCCCCACATTTCCCATCTATATTTCCTGTATCCCTAAGTTCAAAATTCCTATGAAAGACACAACTGAGGGCACAGAGAGCAAAACTGGAACACGCCCATGAGCTCCACAGAAAATGAAATAAAGACAAATTTTTAAAACACCCTATATATAAACTACAAAACGGTGTGTGCTGTCAGGGCTACCTTTTACAAACAACACGTGCCAACACCTACTGGACTGTTGATGAAATTTGCCATTACATTTAAACAGTTCAGAGCATGGGGAAGAGCTTGTCTTGCTCACCTGTGGCCAAAAGTGTTTTAATTAGGGCCATGAAAATGATCAGGGGGTTGGAGCACCTTTGCTATGAGGACAGGCTGAGGGAGCTGGGGTTGTTCAGCCTTGAGAAGGGCAGGCTTCGGGGAGACCTTATAGCAGTCTTCCAGTGTCTGAAGGGGGCTACAGGAAGGCTGGGGAGGGTCTGTTTACAAAGGCCTGCAGTGACAGGACGAGGGTCAATGGCTTCAAGCTGGAGAAGAGCAGATTTAGACTGGATATTAGGAAGAGGTTCTTTACTCTGAGGGTGGTGGAACACTGGACCAGGTTGCCCAGGGAGGTGGTTGAGGCCCCTTCCCTGGAGATATTCAAGGTGAAGTTCAACGAGGCCCTGGGCAACCTGGTCTAGTTGGGGGTGTCCCTGCTGACTGCAGGGAGGTCGGACTAGATGACTTTTGGAGATCCCTTCTGGCCTGGACCATTCTATGACTCTAGGAATTACATTGCTGAGCAGAGACTAAGAGCTGCAGGGATGAGCGTAATGCGGAGCAGACCCACTCTTTTGAATGAGACTGCCCAAGTGCCCAAAGTCACGGACGTGCCCCCTGAACAACAGCTTTGCAAAGTTAAGCAAATTAACCAGCGACTCTCATTAATGCAGCCAACCTTAAGGACATCTGAGACGAGGGCACAGAGTGGGGCATCAAAGGGGATTCAGGGCGTTCTCACTTGCAAGTATGCGTGGGCTTACTGCCACCAAAATGTCCCCACATGTTTCCAGCATGTTATTTTCAAAGCAGCTGCTGCCCACTGGCACCGCCGCAGTGTTTAATTACACGGAGCAGGCGTTGCAAGCCCGCAGGCTGAGCCATCGGCACGGCCACCAAGACAGACACCCTCCTACCCCAGGTGACAGGACGCAGACCGCAAGCCATTACCCGCGAGGTTTATGCTGAAGCCCACCCCTGGACCTCAGTGAAGCTCTGGTGCTCATCTTCCAACACAATGTTTCTGATGCCACCCAAACAAGCAGCGTATGAAATTTGAACACGTGCCGCTATGAACATTGGTTTAACACACCCTTTCCTTAAGGGGCAAAGGAATCAGCTCCTGTTTTATTTTCAGGGTGCAGTAGCTGCCGGTACCAAGGAAAACAGAGGCGGAAATACTTTTCTAAAGCCCTTTACAAAACATTCACATTTACATGCTGGATGATGGACTGTGTCCACACACCACACGACACTGGGAGCAGACCAGGGATTCCACATTTCAAAACCAGTCAGGAGTCAAAACATTTTCTAGCAAAGGGGCAGCCCGTAGTTCTTGCAATCAATTACCTGCCTGCTGCAGCTGAGTTACAGCAAGTGGGAAAACACTAATATGAGGACTTAGAAAGCCTATAGTTTCTCAGTCTCATGGTCCAAATTAATTATTTGAACACATAAATCTGTCCAGACAATGTGCACCTTTCCCTTTTCCTTAACTAAAAAGTTCCTGGGTCCCATGCTGCAAACTGCCAGGCAGCAAACAAGTCCTGCTCCCACAGCCGTTTTAAAGAAAAGAAATAATAGCAGAGTGCCTCCTATGATCATAATTATAGCTTTAATAACATTCTACACCCTTTCTAATTTTTCTTTCAGGCTCCCTTTTTGACCTCTTCTCAGTGTCAGTCTCTCACAAGCGTTTCCAAACCGTAACACATACTTTGGTGGCTATCAGTTTCACTTACTCCAGACAGATTTGTACTTGATGGTTGCCCCTCCTCCAGAAAAAGAAAAGCTAACAGTCCACAAGTTATTCCCTCATGAAACATTATACATTAGAAAACAAAAAAAGTTTAAAGGCTAAGCTTCCCCTCAGTGCTCTCGGAAAGGTTTAATATAGCAGCAGGTTTTAGACATCCTTGTATACACCCATCTGTTTACTTTTATCAGGACTTTTGGATCAGGTTTAAAATTTATGGGCATCAAGGCAAGGAATGACAGGATCATCGCTTTAAGCTGTAACACCGTGACGTAAATTAGGGCAGAAAGAAATAGCGCTACCAAGTCCAAGGAAAGGTGAAGGCTGCATGTAGCAGGCTCATAAATGATTGATCGAGTGTTTAAGCAAGAGAACGGTGAGAACAGAGTAAAATTTCCTCAAAACAACGAGGAGGCTGATCCATGGGGGCTGTCCACGTGGCTCTGATGAGCTAAAGCTGGTATTGCTGTAAGATCTCTGCTTCTAAAACCACAGGCAATGGAAAGCCAAACACTTTATTGATGCGAGGCCTCAGAAATGCTACATTTATAAGTCTCACAGCCCAAGTTCATCATTTTACTGTATAAATTCAGAAAGGCAAAACAGATTTTTTCCTCTTTTTTTTTTTTTAAAACAAAGAGTTCCATGATCCTATGCTGCACGCTGCTGCTGCTGTAAAACATCACTAAAATACAGAAAACACAAATTGAAACACTTGTTCATGCAAACTTTCACTACAAGATGCAAACCGATCCAAAGAGCTTATTGGATTAAAGAAAGTCTTTGACAGGTTTTCCAGAAACAGCCTTTCAAACAACACTTTACCAACCAACCCGGAACTCAGATGTTATGAGCCTTAAAGAAAACTCTTCAGGGGCAAATTACCCTCTTTCTGACTAAGACTTCTTGCCCCCTTCTTGAAGGAGGCTGCGGGACACGCCTGGAGGCAAACTGCGGCCTGGGGGAGCTCCAGCCTACAGGAACATGCTGGTTTTCCCACAGCGAATTTCTGTGCCCTTCAAATTAGGTGAGTAAATATTCCAACGCCTCATCTGTCGACCGTGCCACAGATGTGTAACCAATCAGCCTGTGTGTGATGGAAAGCTAGAAAAAAAACCAGATCACCACCCAGATTTACCCACTTTCAAGAGCTTTAAAAAAAAAAACAAACCAAAAATCCCCTTCCTCCCAGGTGCAGCCTCTTAGGACAGACATTAGGCTCCCACGTTGGTCCCAAGAGGACTCTTGTGTTTCTTCTGGTCCTGAATCCTCCATCCCAATGAGCCAGCCCCAGATGCGCAGCTGCCTGGCTCTGCTTGTGACTCATGGCTCCTCCCCGGTGCCCTCCGACCGTGGGAAGCGATGGGAGACGAGGGCACTCGGCGCCTCAGCCTCGGGATGTGTTCGGTGCTGCGAGAGCGTAGCTGGGAGCAGAGAGGCAGCAAAGCATCATCTCTCTGTATCAAGTGCACTCAGGCACCGGTTGACAAACAAAACAGTTTTCTCCTTTTGGAGACCCCGATGTTTCAATCTCCTTTGGGCCACAAACACTGTTCAGATAACCTACTTTGTTAGAAATCTGACCCACCGTTGAACAACCATGTGGTTTGGGAGCTTGCTCAGTCACGGCAGGGAAGGTTTGGGGCTTGTGGGGGACCAGATGGCTGGGGCTGACCCCCACACCAGCACCGCTCCGCGTGGGAGTACTCACCAACACTCCCACCAGAGCTTGCCTGACCAAAGAGCAACACGTGTCCAGAAAGAAGAAAAGAAAGAAAAGAAAAAAAAAAAAAAAAAAGGAAAAAAAAAGCTGTATCCTTCCACACAAACGTCGGGGACAGCTTGGGAGTATCATCTCTTCCTGCAGATAGAGACCCCGAAGCCCCTGAGCTCACACCCAGCCCTGGGGGTGCAGCACGTGGGATGGGAGCGGGCAACACGTCTTCCACAGCCAAGGAACTGACACTCCAACAGCAGCCAGCTGCTCTCTGCAGCCATTGCTTCCTTTCCAAATATAACCAGCTACTTACCCCAAATCCCCAAACTTAACAAATAGCTGGGGCACTTTTTTTTTTGGTATGAAAAAGTATCCAGCAAAAGAAGAAGAAAGAAAGAAAGAGAACAGACCCAAAATTAAACAATCTACCTTAAAGTAAACTTTGCAGTATTATCTGTCTCTTGTCAAAAGTTATTAGGGAATAAAAGTGACAGACTGTCTACTTAAGATACATCCCATGTCCAAGTGACATACCTAAAACTTGTCAGAGATTTCCCCCTGTTGATGCGTCTGCTTATCCTTAGTGCCCACACGTGTTACACTGCTGTTCTTTCTTGTACGGTGGAACCACTTGATTTATTTGTTGAAGGGAAAGAACACTTTTTTCCCACCTATTTTTACTCTTCTGATGCGGCAGGTCTTTGTCCATTCCTCTCATAAAACAGAAAAGTCCTTGACTAAAACCAGACTCCATATAATTATTTCTCCTTAAAAATAAAGTCAATAAAACTGGCAAATGCGAACAAAAATGGATCTATCAAAGAATTGTAAACAGATTTTCCTTCACCGCACATTCTTCACATTAAGAAATTACTACTGCTTGATATTAAAACCAGACAAATTGCGTGGTGCTTTGGTGAAAGAGAGGATAAAACAACTCATGTGGACAAGTTACAGGAATGGATAAATGAGATGTTGCCTCAGTCCAGACAGCAATTAGCTTTTGGGAACTTGGTGTCTGCTCTCCAGCCTTCACTGGAGTGTTGCAAGTAGGGTCGCTATATATAATGTATCAAATCAAAACTGAAAATCCAGACTTGACCAATCTTGGGGGTTGTTTGAAAACTGCACTTCGACCACGGCTTTGATGTGCTTGCGGACTGGGTGCATTCCCATGAAGTTTTAAATTTTATTAAAGCCATAGATGGGTAGTGCAAGGACACTGGAAGAGTTCAGGAGAAAAGTTCTGGTGTTCTATATGGTGGCAACACAGAGTACAACCCAAAACTTTCCAAGAGATTAAAAATATATTTGCAGTTGAATATACGTATTTTTTCCTTAGAAGAAAGTTTATTTGGTTGGTTTAATTTTCATTTAAAGTGAGCTACAGCTATTCAAATAGCAAGTGCATGGATAATGGGCAGGAGAAAAGAGCAAGAGAAATGCTTTACACTGAAAGGTGCACCCTGGGGGTGCAATTACACAAGACTAAGTGAGTCCAAGCAAGCGCAAGTTGTGTGTCAGAAACCTGTCTACACCATATCAGCTTGACAGATGGAGAGATCTCATCTATTTAACCAGTAGAAGCAGTTTAAGCACAAAGTTTCCTTCTGTTTCTTCATCTATTTGTTGTCGGGGAACATTTGAAACTCTCTTTTCCATACTGCAAATACCTACTTTTATTTCCATTTAACTTAATGCAACTTGAGCCAAGTGAAGGAAACCCAACAACAGCGAAGCATTTCTTGCACAAGGCTGTAAGGAATCCATAGCCTGGGGTACCAGAACACTCTGCCTTCCTAGATTATTCCTCAGAGCATCCCAACACCAACACAACATTACTCCACAGGACTGCATCATCCAGTGTTAAGAGCTGGTATTGAGTCAACCAAGAGAAGAGACAAGTGGCTCCTGATTACAAACAAAAGTCTCTACCATCCCAAAGGTAGTGCAGGAGGTAGTTCATAGTTAAACCCTTAGAAACATCACTGTCACGAAGGGTTTCAACTTTTGATACGGTTTAGATTAAAATCCTATCTGCCTCTACAGCTTTGATGAAATTTTTGTTTTCCTCATTGAACTAAAACAAAGAACTTGACACATACAGTCTCCAATATACAAACAACTGAGTGTTTCCATAGAAAATTAGGGAACAGAGCAACTGAAGTAACTCTAAAAAAATGAATTCCTAATTCTGTAATAAAGGCCACATGGTCCACTCAAGTGAGCGCAGAACTGGAGAGCATAAGTGATTAGTTTTAACCCAACAACACTAACGATTTCATCTGTGGCTACGTGCATTTTTTTCTTCATCTCAGGACACATCCCAGTGTCTCAGTCAATGGGAACCGCGGGGCTCACCTTCTTACTTAGCAGAGCAGTAGGGGAATTAATTATTGAGCACTTAAATCAAATCAAACAGTGAATGAACTTACTCTGATGCACGGAGTTCATGAGAAACACAGAACAAAAACACCACCATTGGCAGAATTTTTGTGGTTGAATTTGAATCTCTTATCTGTACTCACTGGAACAATTTTGGTCTGGGTTGTACACAAACTTCTTTTGTACACCGAATCTGAATAGAGTTCAACAAAGCAGAAAATTAATAGAAATGCCATTGGGTAGTTAGATATTACAAACACCTTTTGTGAGATTTTATCACCATTACATCAGACTCCGGATTCTGCCCTAATTTGGTAATAAACTGAAATTCTGAGTCCCATCTTACAAACACCACAAACTTAAACTTGACCTTGCCTCCACTGGCCATCATTATTAAGAAAAAGTCCCTGAACAATAATGCTGTCATTGTAAATTCATGCAAGGAATAGTATTTGCAAAGGTTTCGGATGTGAGCTGAAAACCCATTTAGTTAAGAATATTTTATTGTGGAAAAGGATGTGGAAACAGAAAATAAGTTAAAATGATAAAGAGACCTGAATAGAAACCCCACGGTTATAAATGGAACAGTTGCTGTAAGCAGACAGTTCTGTACATCCACATCTGTTCCAGTTCAAAGCAGTTCATGTGAACCAGGGGAAGAAACTATTTTTTTTCCTTTAGCTTCACTGCTGCAAACCTATCTTCTTTCAGGGCAGGGAGTAGGAAGAGGGAGAAACCACCACCAAGTCTGCTGGCTCAATCCAAATTCCAACAAGATGGGGCTAACATCTCTTCTTGCCTTTCCCCTTTTCCTCCTCTCCCCCCAGTATTAAAAGACATTTAGGAGAGAGCAGCAACATTTGCAAATACTTACAGCAATTAAAGTTGTTTGTTTTTGCTAAACCCAAGGCATCTGTAGCTTAACAAAAACGCTGGTTTGTTCCTTTACTCACAGATAGTTTCTGTTTCACAACTGTCCCTTCTGGGGCCACTTTGATGATAACGTGGGAAAAGCAGGCAGAACAGCCAAAGAGGGAAATAAATATATAAAAATAACGAGGCTGCTTGCTCCAAGACTCATTCAGGTTCCAAAGGAGCTCAAATTTCCTGCCTGCGGAGAGCTGAAACACTTTCCCTACCCAGTTCAGTCCCTCTTTCTGTAATATCCTCTTTCCTCATTTTAAAAATAAATTTTGAAAAAGAGTAAAAAAGAAAGCGGCTGCAAAGAGGACGTGATGCAAAAAAACCACAAAGAGCAGCGGTATCAAGCTTGGGAAAGGGTAAAAGCTGAAATTAGCTCTAGTTATGAGAAATCTTTATTTTCCTATATTGTGCTATTCAAGCACAATCACAGCTTTTACCCACTGAGTGACTAGTGCATCGAGTCCGCGGTTGGACTAGATGATCTCAAAGGTCCCTTCCAGCCCAGACAATTCTATGATTCTATGAGATATAGAGCCTTTTTTTTCTTTTTTCCCCACATCAGGTTGCTCACACTGAGGTTGAAATATATTTCCTTGGGCCCCTGATTTTATTTGCCACCTGCAAAACATGAAAGCTTCCCGCAATCGAGTCTCTGCGGGCAACTCCTGCCGCTGACGGACAATGTGCTCGAGTCAGTCAATACAGAGTAATTGCTGGACTGAAATCAATCGCAGGCTCCCAGGAACTGCTTTGACTGGATTTTACGTTAAAGATTTAGTGCCATGACTGGTGTGATGCCGAACTCCTCAATTACCATTAGACACGTGCTTCGCTTCCAAAATTAAGATGGATGGAAAAAACTCCGCTGAATTCCAGAGCGGAGGTTCATGAGAAGCGACCTGAAATGCAAAAATCCTCCACTGCAATTCAATAGTGCTTAAAACCCCTTAAACAGCCGCATACATGAGCAGATTTAGACTGGATATTAGGAATAGGTTGTTTACTCTGAGGGTGGTGGGACACTGGACCAGGTTGCCCAGGGAGGTGGTTGAGGCCCCTTCCCTGGAGATATTCAAGGGGAGGCTCAAGGAGGCCCTGGGCAACCTGGTCTAGTTGGGGGTGTCCCTGCTGACTACGGGGAGGTGGGACTAGATGACATTTGGAGGTCCCTTCCAGCCTGGACCATTCTATGATTCTGTAAATAAAAGATCAGGACTGTACTGGGAACTACTGTTGATGTTTGGTGGAGAAAACACTGTGCAGGTTGGGAAGCGTGGGTTCCCTTGAAAACACAGAGGCACGGTAGCTGTCGGGGCGTGCAGGAGGGTCTCAGGCTCAGTTGCCCACTTCCCACCAAAACTAGGGCTATTTGTATGCTTAAGTGCTTTACTGGATGAGGGCCAGAGGGCACAGCAAATTGCAGGATACAGCCCCGATGAGCTATTTTGAGAAAATACACTGAAGAGAAAGAGAAAAGGGAAAGCTTTCATTAATTTATATTATCAAGACAACAAAGATCTTGTTTTGGAAACAAGATTCCGGCTCTTTTAACTGAAAGCTTGTTAGCAAAATGCTGCAAGGAGAAAGTTTAAAAATTAAATTAATTCATCTGCCATTTAGAAACTATTAGCTTTAAAAGGCTGAGATTTGATTTATATGCTTCTGGTAAGTAACAGAATGTTTAAAATCTGACCCCAAACCTATTTCTGCTCTTCCTTTGGTAATTAGTATGCGGTCTTTTATTATCCAACTACTCAGTTATATTGTCAGATGGATTTAAATGGTTAAGATTAATTAAAAATACTTTATCACAACACACACAAGACATTACAGCCGTGTAAGGATGGTATGAGCAAGCACAGTTTCTTTTGCAGTTGATGACCTGTCATTACTCAGTTTGAGAGATCAGATTCATTCTCAAACAAAAAGTACCAGCTGCAATTTTTAAAAATATGCTATTTCATTTAGACCAGATTTTCCAGTGTGATGACACTCAGCAGTACCCTGCAAAGTAAACAGAGCAAACAAGCGCAGCCTGATAGTCTCAACTCCACTTCTTAAGTAAGGAGCACCTAGAACACTTTTACCCTGTTTAATTTGGGACAGATACATGTCACTTTGCTTCTTCCACTCTCATCTACATGACATACAAGGTCGTATCCTGGACAAGTATTAACTTATCTCAGCTGAATCCATCTCAGGTGAACTGAAATAACGATTCTTGTTTTCTGTTACCTGTCCAACCCATAAATTCAACGTATCCGTTCTTGTCATACAACAAAAGTTCCACGACAGCAAATGAACATGATGTAAAAGGAGTTGATGGGCTCTCCCGACAGCTCACTGAAGTTTATCAAGTCCTTTCAGATCAGATGGATAAAGAAATACTTTGGACTTCTAAAGCATGTACAAAAGACCTGGGACAGGATTTCTGTGTTCAGCCTTTGCCTCTCAACCTGTTCTCCTACCACGTGAGCTAATGGAGGATCTCCTGCATGCCCTCCCATACAATTGTTCAGAAACAGGGTCTGTTCTGATCCAAGAGCCCACACATCATCTTACATGTCAGGGCACATGGAGGAAAGTATTTCTACAAAAGGATTGAATTTGAAATTTGAATCTGTAGCACAGCAATAGTTGCCTCTGTTAGCTGAAGTACGTCCCCACAACGTACCTTAGGCTGTTCTCTCATGCCTTTTAGCTGGCCTCAGCTATCTGCCAAATGGATTATTGACAGCAGTTGTAAAGATGAAGTAGCATTTCAAATCTATGTCCCTGGTGATGTCAACACTAAACCCTAGGAGATTGTTCCCAGACAAACTGATGGAGCCTGCAAACACAGCCCCACTAGTACAGTGCTGATGCCCAGATCCCCTGAAACCTCCTACAGCAATGTATTCTGGACTATGAAACACTGTCCCTGTCTACTTATAGAATACTCTCATTTAACTCACAGGAACTGCAAACATGGATCCAGGGAGAAGGTTATTGTTTTTTGAAGCTTTGATTCCTTTAAATTAACTCGACATTTAGAAGTGAAGCACAGAAAACTCGTGCAATACCCTACAGAGCAGTTTGCAGAGAAGCAGTCGCTTTCACCAGCAAGAATAGCTGAGGGTGAAGCTAAACTCACCAATGAAAAGAGAAAAAAGGGAAGGAAGGGAAGCCATCCATAAGAAGCAAAACAAACATGGTGCATGTGAAAATGTGTAAAACGTATGCCCTGGCAATATCAGAAAAGACATAGGGATAGTGTGTGCAGGGGGAAATCTTACATTATCTTCCACTACGTACAAGTTCAAGTGACGTAGCCCAATATACTGCACAGGCTTTTAGTAGAGCTGAACTGAACGCATTTAATCATTTGAAATGAAAGTTAAGGATTACTCAACTCCCACCCTCTGTACAATCAGACACGCTGATACAAAACCTGGAATATGTTGACACACACTCTGCATTATTCCGTTTGTTAGCGACTCTGCTTCTCCCACGGGACACAAAGTCAGTCCTATTTGCCATACCTGAATACACAGGTATGTGGACAGACAGAGCTCCAGACAGCACAAATTCCCATTGTCCCTTATACCTTACAAGGTGTTTTTCCTGTTTAATGTACAGATCTGATGCTTAGCAACAAAGAGAGGTACCCTCAAGGCAAATTCTGGGAAGGGAAATGATGTTCAGCATGTTTTAGGCCAAATACTTCACATTTCTAATGAGTAAACAAAATTATACCACGTTATGTTGTAAAGAGCAGCCGTACATTTTAGTAGGCAATCACCACAGAAAAGAGACCATTTCCTAAAAATCCCAATAACACAAATTTATTTTCAGATCTGTTTGATTCCAGTTTATGGCTGGTTTGGGTCATGCTATCAGCAGCATGGTTAACTGACCATACACCCTGTGAGACTAAATTTGTTAAACTATATTGCTTGAGCTGATTAAATGAAAGTAAACGTTGCGTTGGCTATTGGTCTGGCCAATCTTAGGAGTAGTGTGAGAGGAATAAGATAATAATAAACCAGGACAATATGTAACAGGCACAAACTTGAACACAAGAAGTTCCATCTAACCATGAGGAGGAACTTCTCTACTGTGAGGGTGGCAGAGCCCTGGTAGAGTCTGCCCAGAGAGGTGGAGGAGTCTCTGTCTCTAAAGACATTCAAAACCACCTGGACATGTTCCTGTGCAATCTGCTTAGGGTGGACCTGCTTTGGCAGGGGGTAGGACTAGATGATCTCCAGATGATCTCCCTTCCAACCCCACATAATTCTGTGATTCTGTACTACTTAACTGGACTCTCAGTGGGTTTTATTATTTTACGGATAAATTAGCCTGTAAAAACCCACTTGTTTATTTATTTCATAACTCTTTGCACAGAGCTGCAAGGTCTCACCACCTTGAAGAAGATGCAGAAAGCGGTAGCAGGCAGCCTTTCACCTCCGTGCTGCCTCTTTCACCTGTGAGACCCCTGAGGAAGAACCCCCAGAGCCAGCCCTTTCCCTCCACGAGCCCTGGGCTGCAATGCCCACACCTGGCTATAAAACTGGAAAAAGCCTGGCTCCACGTCCTTACTTCATGACTCAGGCTCATTTCTGTTTATACTCTTGTGAGCTGAAGAATGACAATGACTAGTAGCTATATAGATAAATAAAGTGTATTAAGTCACAGGAAGTAAAAAGGGAAAACCATTAATTTATTTATAGAAACCTGTTCTTGCCATTCATCAGAAAAACAACTCTCAAAAGTATGCAGCAAGATACAAGCATTTGGATGAGGTTTGCTGACCACATACCAACATTCAGACTACACACATAGAACCATTTTCCTTCTTTAGACCAGTCTCATACTCTGTGCCAGGAGCACAGGATAGAGACAATCATGTTGTGGTTTCCACTAGGGAGCCTCGGGAAAAGGGTGCTTTGACCATACATGCTACAGCTGCTTCGACACGGTCTGCTTAGTTTTATCCTTTCACAGGATCATAGAATGGTTCAGGTTGGAAGGGACTTTCAAGATCATCCAGTTCCAACACCCCTGCCCTGGGCAGGGACACCTCCCACTGGAGCAGGTTACTCAAAGTGCCATCCACCCTGGCCTTGAACACCTCCAGGGATGGGGCAGCCACAGCTTCTCTGGGCAACCTGGGCCAGGGTCTCACCACCTTCACAGCCAAGTGAGTCCCTTGAGGGACTGGAAGGGGCTCTAAGGTCTCCCCACAGCCTTCTCCTCTCCAGGCTGAACAACCCCAACTCTCTCAGCCTATCCTCACAGCAACGGTGCTCCAGCCCTCAGAGCATCTTTGTGGCCCTCCTCTGGACCTCCTCCAACAGGTCCATGTCCTTCTGTGCTGAGGACTTCAGAGCTGGATGCAGCAGTCCAGGTAGGTTCTCACCAGAGCGGAGCAGAGAGATAGAAATTCAATGGTCCTACAGCTGATGCCTCCCGAAGGATACATCGTGGCACCACCTGGTACATCCCAAACTGTTCTACACACACCTCCCATCAGCAGTGTCCACATCAGGTTAAACACAAGAGAAACAGTCTCAATGTCTAGATCACCTTCTCCATACAAACAGACCGTGCCAATGCTAACCAAAACAAATAGGGGATTTAATATGGAGCTGGATGCTCAGCTCCCAAAATCACAGCAGCGGATACAGTACGCCCACACATTCCTTCTTTTTCCTCCTCGTGCTGGGCTGCCAAAATACAACGCATCCATCAGTAGAAAACCTTTTCAGGACAATAATGCTGCAACATACCGAGATGAATTTAATGGTATTTGCATAAAAGCTTCCATCTTCTGCAGTCTGCAGTAGATTTCTTCTGGGCAATCATACCACAAGCATAAGGTCATATTGTATTTTGAATCTTTGCCTGCCAAAATCTGGGGAGAATCGCAAAGCACATCCATTGACATGCCTTGCGGTACGTTGGCAGCCAAGACGCTACAGCACAAATGATCAGACATAAATACAGAATGGGTTTTTCTTTGACTGTTTAATGCTGCGCTGGACACATTTCTGCCACTTTTCTTACTTTGAAGCAGTAAAAAACTTTAGAACTTGGAGTGATGCTTAGCCCCCAAAACTTCCACCTTGGCTCTTGTTCCTCTTCCTAAGGACAATTATAAAGCTCCCACAACATCATGTTAAAAAGAAGAGCTTTAAAACATATTTGGAGAATTCTGCATTTCTTACTTTTTCCTCTATGATGTCACTGCAGTCAGTACCTGCTCACTTTTTAGAAACGTATCTCAAATCTGCACTGGGAATGGAATTTAGTCACCAACCTTTTCCCTTTTTTTACTAACCGAGTGCTGTGAATTGTCTTTCTCTCTCCCTCAACAAATTTTTTCTTAGTGAACCTTCTTTATCAACACACAGATCCCTACTGCATATTCCAAGTTTGTTCTGCAAGCAGGACATCAGCTGACGTCAATGAAGATGTACAAGAGGCAACAAATATTTGCTATGTGTTTAGAAAACAAAGTTTTTTCCTCATTCTGGTACGTACTCACCAAGTTTCTCCCTATGCAGGAGACAGACAGAGGGAGAGGTAAGACAGCAGGACTGGGAGCCAGGAATATATAACTTGTAATCACTGATGTCAGGGTAGAAGTTAAATAATTTATAAGATATAAAAAGAGCGGTTAATGCCTGCAAACCACTCAGCCTTTTCAGATTTTTGAACTCCCTCAGAGCACTTGCATCTGTGTCTAAAATGTCACAGGTGTTTGTGTCAGTTTGGAAACAAATTAAAAAAGGGGTCCGTTTTTCAGAGCTACAATCTGAAAGGCTGTTTCAGTGATTATACATATGTATATATTATTGATACATTGCTCATAGGAATGAGAACGTACATCCAGGTCCTAGCAGAGATATAGAGCTGCCAAGAATAAATCAGATATGCAGATAAGGTAAGCAGGCAAAGATATTAAAGAGGAATGGCACTGGATCTAGCGTTACTACTATTTTTTTTATCAGTTCAAATCTGGAAATAGTTTCTGTGATGGCTGGAAGGACAGACTGCCAGTAGAAAGTTCAAAGATGTGAACTGTGGGAGCCTGAAGAAGAGAGGAAAAGCTGGCATGTGGGCCAGCGGCAGAGGAGAGGCAACGCAGCTCTGGGGACAAGGCACTGGAAGCATCAAAGCCAGCTGAAAGGGCAGAGCAGGCGGCGCCGCACAAAGAGCCGAGAACAGAGGAGAAGCGAGGATGTACGCAGGGACACGGGTCAGCTGTCGGCAGATAAAGGCTGAAGGATAGCGGGAGGTTAAGGGGCAGGGAGAAGGGCTGGCCCTCCCACCAGGATGTAGTACTACTTTCAGAAGGAGAGGGATGAGGGATACAAATCAAAGGCTAAGGCAAATAAATAAAAATCTGTTTCCCTTGAGGGCATGTGGGCTAGCCTACGAAGCGGCGGCGGCGGTGACTAATGCAGCCCAGCACGGGGAGCTTTGCTTCCTGCCCGTCTAGAGCCTCCCAAGAAAGGCAGCCATTGCGGTTGTCTCTAAAAGGCCCACATTTACCATAAATTACCCTTGCAGCGACAGTGGAGACACCACCATCTTTTTGCTCTTCCAAGTACCAGGAGGAAAGTCGCGCGCCGTTACATCGCCCCGCTACGTTACTGGGCTCTAACAGCTGGCACAAGGTGACTTAGCACCACTGAAAATAACACGGCGACAAGGTCCCAGCAAGCACACAGGCTGCCAGCCCCTGAAAATCTGCCATTTGTAAAACCCCTCTTGGGGTTTGCACCTACAGCAGAACTGCGAGTCCTCCCGTAACGTCAAGTTTGGCAACACACACGGGGGAGGTTGGGAAGGTGAGTATTCCCGCACTCTCACACATTGTCCCCAGCTAAATCACTCGTGTAGCCTCTGCAAGTAAGAACTATTTCATGCTGCTATCGCTAACTTGGCCTCTGTAATAAAATACGAGGATGTGTGCGGAAGTACTTTTTCAGAATCCCTGAAAACACTTGCAAGAAAAAAAAGCAAAAAAAAAGAAGTGGTGTCTTCTGTTCATGGAGCTCATCAGTCCAACCATTCACCTACACAGTGGCCCAACAACTCTACAAGAAATGAATGTTGGAGAGCTTCAGTACTTGAAAATTCCCCATCATCTTGCCACAGGACAATGCCAAGGATCGGACAGGTCCTCCTCCAGAGCCTGCTTACAGCTTGCACACATCTCCTCCCTGTGCTGACCACCCTGATGAAGATACAGAGAGGGGTTCATCCTTTGGATGGCACAGAGCAAAGATTTACAGGAACACCGGTAACAGAGAGCAGGATGCTCTGTGCAGAGGCTAGTGTGTGATGTCTTCCCCGAGAAGTCACAAACCTCACTGCATGGTGCAATACAGCTGTATATTTAGCGTGACGTTCTCAGTGCAACCAGCCTCTCCCTCTCCTTTGCCTCCTGGAGAAGTCTCTGCTCAGGAGCGTTTTGAAAGGGTGGCTTCCGAGGGCCCAGCTGCATAAGATGCCAAGCATGGCCCAGTGAGGGCTAATCATCCCCTCTAAAACGGGCACATGTAGCATTCATCAGCCTTTCACACAGTAAAGTCCTGAAGTTCGTCATGCCTGTTACAGTCCCTTCCTTTCTTCCTTTTCCCCAAAGTGATCCTAATTTAAAGCCAGCCTCATTTTCCAACCACAGCACGTCCCCAAGCATTTCCTTTTCTCAAAATCACCAGAATCCAAAGGGTGTAATTAAAGTCAAAAGGGACATTTTTCCCTTCCTGATGCAAATAAATACTGCTACTTCCCAGGGTTACTCTCCTGCCTCCTGTTTTTGGCATGCTACTTTTACCCCATATTTCATGTCATACCCGTACGACCGCAGCGTGTAGCCGTGGAGCTACACGGACCTGACCAGCACATCCACCACTTCTGGCTCCACAACGCCCCATCTCCCACCACCCCAATGCTCTGCAAGAGCTCCCAGTGACTGAGAAGTTGCCCTGCCTGTTCCCAGTCTTGTCCAGGAGGAAGCACATCTCCTGGAGCGTCCTGGTGGTCCAAGGCACAGACCTGCAGTGCAGCCCACAGCCAGAGCTGCTGCTTCAGCTCTGTATGGGCTCATCCCCAGAAATTAATAAGTTATTACTACAAATTAAAATATGCAGTTAATGATGTGCATGACTGCACGTTACAGAGCTGGAAAAGAAGTCCTAATTAAATCAATACGGTTATTAGTCCCTTGTCACCTCTGATTAATTATTAGCTTAATATGCTTCATCATTTTCACTGTTAATGGAAATAGCTGCAGTGCTACCATGGGAAGCAGGGTAATACAGAGGAGAAACCTACAGAGCCAAGCTGGAAGTCCCAGCTATGGCTTGAATAACATCTTCCAGAGAAAAGGGGGAAAACATTTGATTTTCTGGGGTGATAGTCTTGGTGACACTGAGGTCAGTGACCAAAAAATCTTATGGTTTTCAAAGCGGTCAGATGTTTGCTCAGGGAATTTTGGTTTGCTGAAATGTAGGGAATAAAACTTGATTCCTAAATCCGTGCCTACTCCTAAGCACTTGTCCCAGTGCTTCTAAGGATTCCTCTGAAGTGACAGGCTATCACCGTGGTGCTTTCAGAAACCAACACACCAGTACCTTCTCTCAGAGCCCACCCCAGTTTTGATCCTCGCCCCTTCTTCATTACATGTACTCATTACCCCAGACCATGAGGAAGGAATCAGCATAAAATAAGCTGACAGCCTTCAGCTGCGATGTCTGGGTCCTTAGGGCACAGATGTAGCTGAGGACACCTGTCCTTTCACTGAAAGAGCCAAAAATAATGTAGCGAGGTCATGTTTTTCAGTGCTCGTGGAAAGTAAAATAGTACTTTGATTGTAGGTAACTGATAGTATTTACCCAGAGCTCAGGGCAGTACGGAGTCCCCTTTGTTTTCCTGTCTTCTGCCATCCTCCCACTGACCCCAACTCTTCCCTAACTCATTGCAACGAGCTCAGCTGTCTGCAAGAGGGGGTTTTGAGCATAAAGACCATGTAGAAACATGAAGCATGGCTCTCCACATCTCTCCAGCAACACTATAGAAGTCATCACAGAATGGGATAGGATTTGCACTGGCCATACACGGGCCCGCTGCATCATTAGACAGCAGTTTCATCTTATAAACAGCTTTTACAAACAAGCTCTTTTGGATAGGTTATCAACAGCGACACAAACACGCGCTTCCGAGAACAAAACTGCTCCTTGAACTCATTAATGAGGCTGGTACACAGCGTTCACACTGCTGATGGGGCGATTCAGTGACTTAAATAGAAAATGCCACGGTAAAATCCTACGTAAAGCTTCTCGAAGGTAAAGAGCCACCCAAACAATTTCTCTCTCACCCCATCGCTGCGATTACCTCGTGATAAATTGTCACCTGCCCCGTGAATAATGGTAGAGCTTTCTCGTGCCATTTGATTGTTTAGTCCTCCTACCAGTGTCTCTCTCAATGCTCTGCAATAACACTTCAGCTTCCCATCCTTTATTGGCTTGCCACTTCATTTTTTATAAGTTTGAGTTCTTTCTTATTTTAATAAAGAAGTTAACGTGAGACAATCAGTGGCATACAGCAACCCCGTCCCCCAGTATTTAGATATAAAGCCTAGCTGGGTTTTAGGGGTTTTTTTGTGTGTGTCAAACATAAAAGAAATAGTTTTCTTCACATTCTGAGCGCTCTGGACAGCCTAGGGTTTGATGGCATTTCTTTTAGAAATGGGCTCAACTCCAGTGAAATATTTGGCCGTTTAATGACTAGACTCTAGGATAACGGTTTTCATGGGAATCCAAAAAGAGGGAGTAAAGAAAAGGGCTCCCCATGCTATTCTTAGCTGCAAACAGTTAGATTTGGAATTTTGATTGTAAAGCATGGAATTTATAAATGGTGCCATGCTAAATTTACTTCATTTGTATACAATTCGGCTGGATAATCAAGCGTGTTCCAGTACGTTCCTGGTTAGCATCTCAGCTCTAGTTTTATTGTCTCTAAACTGGTAGAAAAATGCCTTCAGTAAATAGTGCTCGTAAACTCCGTGCTCCAACGCGTGTGCGGGAAGGTTTTATAGACAAGAGTGTGCGCGCGTGAAGATTTTATAGAAATGCATATGTGGGTGCACACGCATGCACACAGGCACCGAGCAGTGATTTATTTCTAGAGGGAAGCCAAGGAAATTCCCACCCCCTACCATTTAAACGATCTGCTCTTTGGCTCCAAACATTCCGCAACTTCTCAGCCAAGGAATGTATTTGCCCCTTCCAATATATATAATTTACTTTGCTGCACACATTAGTTAATGATACAGAGATACATGATTTAGCCAGTCCCGTAAAAACATTACTGACAATCTGAGACAGACCCATTTCATTTTCTAAGACTTTTTTTTTTCCCCCCCCCTCGTCTTCCGCGGCAGAGTGGGAATTAAGAGCAATCGTCAGCTCCAGGGTTTATCCCATATACTTTGTACTCCAGCAATTTTTCATCATCAGATCGGCTTCCCGGGGTTAGACGAGCTTTTAATTACTATATTAATGTAGGCAAAGAGGACTTTACGCTATTTTACATTTTCTAGTGGCGGGAGGGGACAGACGGGAGACGGCTACTTTATTTCCCTGCTACTTCGCGGCGATTATTCCTGGATTTTTAAAAATAGGCGATGAAACGCTAATAATAAATCCCTTATCGGGGCACTCGGGGCGGGGGGCCGAGGCGAGCAGCCGCCCGCGGA